>CM045731.1:70618916-70663916 GCA_024760905.1 Plotosus lineatus
ATGTGGGGGGGAGATGCTGCAGTTCAGCACTACAGCCAGCATGTTGCGCTCTGTTCACTCTGGTTTGGGTTCAGAAGTTTCCATCTTGACTTCAGGTTCTTCGTCGCTTTCAGGACCACCTGAACCTCCTGTGCGAGTTACAATACGGCGCATCGTAGTGAAGGGTAAATCTCCACGTCTACACACACACACACACACACACACACACACACACACACACACACAGAGATAAAGAAAGGTTTTTTTTTTTAGTTTATTTATATTTGATGCTCAACAGTATTTATGGTGGCGGTACGATGACATAGTGGTTCGCACTCCCCGAATTACAGCAAAAAGGTCTGGGTTTGATTCCCGGGCTCAGGGCGCTGCTGTGTGGAGTTTGTATGTTCTCGCTATGCTTGTGTGTGTGTGTTCTCCAGTTTCCTCCCACAATCCAAAAACATGCACAGTAGGCTGATTGGCTGTTTGAAATCCCCCAGAGGTCCAAGTTCGAATGTTTCTGTGAGTGTTGGCCCTGTGATGGCCTCACAACCGCTCAGGGTGCACACCGCTTTCGACCACAGTTAGCTGAGATAGGCGCCAGCCTCCCTGCAGCCCTAATTAGGATTAAGCGGCTTCGGAAATGAATGAATGATTTACAGTGCCCCCTGCAGTTGGCAGCCTGGCACTGCCATCATTTCTTTTAAACCACACAAAAATTTCCACTTCGTCCATGTCGGGTTCCAGACGATCCCTTGGAGATCTATAAAGCGCTGAGACACTATAAACACGTTAAAATTACACGATGTGTCGGTCATTATATAAAACACGATATGCAGGATTATCAGAGCTGCTGGTAACGAAAACTAAACATCAACCTCTGACCAATCAGAACACAGAATTCGGCAGTCAAACTGGCACGCAATTGATCTGATTAGCGGGCAGAGCTTCCAACTTAGGTCAGTGTTTGGACTTTGCTCAGGAAAAAAATGAACGAGCGATTACCTGAGCTTGCTCTTGAGTGACGAGACCTCGCGATTCATGGCGTCGGCTGACTCGGTGGCGTCCTCCAGCTCCCTCTGCAGTTTTCTGCGGTTGGCGTTAGCCCTCTGCGCCTCCTCCTCGGCCTCCTCCAGCTGCCTCTTCAGCTGCTTCATACGGCTGTTCAGCTTCTCAACCTGCAGTGGGACACGCCCAGGCCAGATCAGTGTAGAACCACACCACACCTCAACATCCGACGGTTAATCCAAATATACCTCTCACTAATAACTTACCCGAGGTGTGTGTGTGTGTGTGTGTGTGTGTGTGTGTGTGTGTGCACGAAAGAGTGAGAGAAAGAGAGATGTACAGGGCCTCACCTGGTCTTTGTACTGGTCAGCGTTACGTCTTTCATCATCCACCTGCAGGATCACTTCCTTCAGTTTCTTCTCTGAACGTCGCACCATTTTGCTGGCAGCCTGCCTCTCTCTAAACACACACACACACACACACACACACACACATTATGAAAGTATAAATCTCTGAAAACGCCTATTAACCACCGCTAGCCATATGATCAAACCTGGTCTCCATATCCAGCTGTTCTTCGAGCTGTGCGATTTTGGCCTCCAGGGCGGTGATAGAGGCCTTGTATTTGCTCTTCACTGCTCCCTCCAAGTCGTTGAGTTTCAGCTTCATTTCCTTGTTCTGGCGCTCCAGCTGTGAGCGTGTCCCCTCCAGGCGCTGGATACTGCTGCGCTCAGCAGTCAGCTCCAAGTTCACCTGGTCCGTCTGCGAGCGCGAGAGCGACAGAAAGAACGAGTCAATGACTGAGGTTGCAGGAAAAGAACATCCCAGAAAAACAAACAAACAAAAAAAAAAAACACCCAGAAGAGCCGCTAGGTTCTCGACAGATAAACACTCCAAACTCTTCATTCTCCGATCTGAGCACATGATCACCTGCAGCATGGCTTTCTTCATTCGATCGTTGATCAGCTCCATGTTGTTCTGTTCCTCTTCAAGCTCCTCCTCCAGCTGAACGATGCGCGCCTCTAACCGCCGCTTCTCCTCCAACGTCAGAGCGCTGCAAAGCAAAGAGAGAGACCGAGAGAGTGTGAGAGACAGAAGGAGACAGGTGTGTGTGTGTGTGTGTGTGTGTGTGTGTGTGTGTGTGTAAATGTACTTCTTGCTGTTCTGGTTGTTGATCTCATCCTGCAGTTCGTCTCTTTCCAGCTGAGCCTGTCTCTTTGCTCGCTCTGCTGCAGCCAACTCCTACACACACACACACACACACACACACACACACACACACACACACACACACAGTGAGGATTCGTATGTGTGTGTGTGTGTGTGTGTGTGTGTGTGAGAATCTGTATACCTCCTGTAGTTGTATAATGTCTGCCTCCATGCCCTTGACTTTCTTTTCATTCTCTTTGCTCAGTGCCAGAATCTCCTCTCTGGAGAGACGCGTCTCATCCAACTCCCGCAGCAGGTCCTTCAGCTGAGCCTACAGACAGACAGACAGACAGACAGACAGACAGACAGAGTTCAAAAGCTGTGTGCGTAACCTGTGTGATGCGTGAGGTCGACTCGAGGTCATGTACCTGCAGTTTCTTGAGTTGTTTCACAGCCTCGTCTCGGTTCTTGTTGGCCATGTCGATGGCGGCCTCAAGCTCCTTCAGATCCAGTTCCATCTTCTTACGTGCTGCCACGGCAACGGAGCGCTGCTTCCTCTCGTCTTCCAACTCCATCTCCATTTCCCGCACCTAACATACAGCAGATCGTAAATTATCCACAATGCACCACACGTCATCCCTCACACCCGAACAATGCCCCACAGACCCCTCCCCCTCTCTTCAGGCGTTTCGGTGCTGCCTTCGTGGTCAGTGTACCTGCTTCAACAGGTGTCTCTTCTTCTCCTCGCCCATTTCATCTCGTCCAGCCAGGTCTCGTTCGTACTGAGCCTTCAAGGCCTGCATATTGACCTCCAGGCGCAGTTTGGCGTCCTCGGTGGCCTGCAGCTCATCCTCCAGCTCCTCCAGCTGTGTGCGCATCTCCTCCAGCTGCTGCTCCATACCACGCTTCGACTTCTCCAGCTCGTGCACCTGAGGGGAGGGGCGACAGAGACGCAGCCTCCATGATTTAACTGGATCGATCAGGCTAAGGTCAGATGTAACCGGTATAGAACAGCCCGGTCCTTACGTTCTTGCCAACGTCATCCTTGGAGGAAACGAGATCCTCCATCTCAATCCGAAGAGTTTTGTTGGCTCGTTCTAATTCGTTCTTCTGATCCAATGAGGTCTCGAGTTCACGAGTCAGAGCAAGGGCACGCGTCTCCTTCTCCCGAGCTTCAGCTTCAGCTCGGTCACGCTCCTCAGCATAGCGAGCAGATATGGCCTTCTCCTCTGCCAACATCTACACCCACACACACACACACACACACACACACACACACACCTATGTGTTACAACAGCAGCGGGATGTCCATCTTCCTCTCTGTCTGAAATTTGCCAGCGCTCTCTCTCTGGCTGGCGTAAAAAGTAGAGTAGAGAACTCCTGGACTTCACACACCTGATCAAACTTCTTCTGCTTCTTCTCCAGGTTGGAGACAATCTGCCTCAGATGGTCTTGGTCCACTATCATGTCGTCCAGCTCCTGCTGCAGGCGGGTCTTGGTCTTGTCCAGTTTGTCGTAGGCCAGGTTTCTCTCATCCAGGCGCTGATTGACGGTTTCCAGGTCGCGCTGAACACGCTTCTTCACTTCCTCTGCGTTCTCCAGAGAACCTGCCTCCTGCTCCATCTTCTTCTTAAACTCATTCACCTGGAGACAGAGAAGGTGACATTAAAGCTCAACAAGCAGAACAGAGTTGAGAGGACAGGGTTCGTTTACAAGAAGATTAGTGTTCTTTCAGAAAGACCAACAAAATTACTTTATGTAAACTAATTTTCTATTAAAAAAATAAATAAATAAAAAAACAAAACTGATTGTTGGTTGGTCGTGAGCAGTTGGATGCTGGGTTGGTTGAGAAGATGGATGTTTTGGATGTTTGGATGGTTGCTTCAATGGATGTTGGGTTTACACTGAGGTACCTGAGCCTGAGCTGCAAGGAACTGTTTCTCCATGTTCCTCTTGGCCTCTTCCTCTTCCTCCAGCTGTTCTCTCAAATTGTTCTGTTCATCCTCCAGCTGCCTCATTCGCGAAGTCAGAGACAGTTTCTGACGAGTCTCCTCTTGGAGCAGTTCCTACACACACACACACACACACACACACACACACACACACACACACACACACCGTACCATGTTGTGAGATACATTTTATTTTATACAATTTGAAACTTACCACAGGTGCGAGTTGGACGGGATGTACAAGTGTAGTTTACAGGTAAAGGCTCGCAAATGGTCGACTGGTAAAAGGTGTATGTGGTGAATTCATACCTGGGCATCCTGCAGTTGGGACTCAACAGCTGAGCAGTCTTTGGATGCTCTGATGGACTTTCCTTCCACTTCAGATAGCACAGCGTTCAAATTTTCAACTTCCGACTACAGAAAATACCAATCACCAATCAGTATGGAGTATAATCCACCAATTACAGGATGAAATATTAAAAATAATAAAACTTGGACCAAAAATTTTAATAATAATTGTTGTGTGCGCGAGCGAGATAGAGGGGTGTGTGCAAGCAAAAAGAGAGAGAGAGACGTATGTGAGAGAGAGAGAGAGAGAGGCAGGTGGGTGAGCGAGCGAGCAAGAGAGAGCGAGAGGGGGGCGGGCGAGCAAGAGAGTGAGAGAAAGAGAGAGCGAGAGAGAGGGGCAGGTGGGCAAGAGAGAGAGAGAGAGAGAGAGAGAGAGAGAGAGGGCGGGCATTCGAGAGAGAGAGAGAGGGGGGGCGGGCGAGCGAGCAAGAGAGAGAGAGAGAGAGAGAGTATGTGTATGAGTGTGTGTGAGAGAGAGAGATAATGTAAGAACGTACATATAGCTTGGACACTTTGTCCTGAAGCTCGAGTCTCTGCTTTTCGCTCTCAGTGTGTTTAAGCTGCAGCTCCTGCATCTGAGACTCGGCCTTCTTCCTGCGGTGCTCCGAGTCATTCTTGCTCTGTAACAGCGCCTGCACCTCGATCTGCAGCTCGCTACGCTCGGACTCAAGAGACTGCTTCATCTTCTCCACTGATGCCTTATTCTACACACACACACACACACACACATACACACACACACACACACACACACACACACACGTTTCATTTACACTTTTTCTTCATCTCAAATGGATAATGACAGTAGAAGAAGAGAGGTGTGCACATGTTTGTGTGTGTGTGTGTGTGTGTGTGTGTGTGTGTGTGTGTGTGTGTGTATGTTACCCTCTTCGATTGCTCCAGCTGTTCATTGAGTTCATCAAAGGCCTGGCCGTGTTTCTGTCTCATCTCTGCCACAATCTGCTCGTGGTTCCGAGCTTCGTCCTCGAGATTCTTCTTAAGATGAGTCACCTCTGTCTCACGCTTTGTCCTGTTGTGTGCACGCGTACACGCAAACACACACACACACAAATGGTGTTTCTGCACCTACTGCTCAAGCTGTAACACATTACACAGCCACTGTGTATAACTTGAGGTTTCCCTATAGTTGGCCATCTTGGATTCAGCATCCAGAACAGATGTTTATTTCTTAGTTTAAATCCATTCATAGAGATTGCATGTTGGATATACAGTGAGTCGTCGACTTACGACCTATGCGAGTTACGTCTGATCGATTTAACGACCGCAAAAGTGGTGAAGCAGTGCAGTGCGAGTGTTGCGCGCGACAGTTGTTTGCGCTGCCGGCAGCACCAGCATCTTAAAAGGCCAAGCAGGAGATGATGCAGCTTCACGTTCTAACTGCTCAGAGCAAATCTATTCATCTACTTTCAATGCCACGTCACTGTGGCGCGAAGCCGAGAGCCAATCCTTTCTGTGTGGGCGGGTCCGATACCTTGAAACTCTAATTTTATTGGACTCGCACGCTGCAGTGTTTATGTGACAGGAAGCGCGTCCCAAGTTTTGGCAATCAGCTGGTCTGCGGGTTGAAGTTTTTCCATGTCCGTCCATTTGTGTTTACTTGCCAGCTGTGCTTGGCTTCGTGGAAACGAGGCGATCAAAACGAGGGAAATTTATCTCTTTACCCAAACAACATGCGCAGTCTGTGGCTGTTGTTATAATCCAATAAAATTGGAGTTTGAAGCGATCGGACCCGCCCACACAGTGGAGTACAGAAAGGATTGGCTCTCCGCTGCGCGTCACAGTGACGTGGAATTGAAACTAGATGTATAGATTTAAATCCACAAGATTTAGTCATACGTTTTTGTTTGGCGCGAGTGTATTTCGATGGAAAGTCGACTTACGACCGGTCTGCCAGAACCGAAAGCGGTCTGAAGTTGACAACTGTCTGTAATCCCTTTACTCTCAAGTGGTTGTGTAGTAGTACCTGAGTGCCTCCTGAGCAGCAGTGGTGTCCAGTGTGTCCTCCAGCTCAGTCTTCAGAGCTTCAAGCTCCTCTCCCAAGTCACGGCGGTGTTTCTCTGCCTTAACGCGAGCAGCTTTTTCTATTTCCAGGTCCTCCTGCAGCTCACTCAGCTGAGCCTCAAGCTCACGGATCTTCTTATGAGCCAGGTTCTTCTGTGCTGCCTCTTCCTCGATCCTGCATACAGCAAAGAACAAAATCTTACTTCTTCCGTTACACCAAGTATGAAAATACAAAAATCCACTATTGCTAATAATGCTAACGAAATCGTGCTAAAGGAGCCAACCTGGCCAAAGCAAGCTGTAGCTCCTCCTCCTTCTTAGCGAGTTGGGCGCGAAGCTCTGCGATCTGGGCTTGGAGGTCAGCGAGTTGATCGCTTAGGTCGCTGGAGTCGCCCTCCAACTTCCTGCGGTTCTTCTCAAGTTCCTGTCTTAATTTCTCCTCCCGGCGTAGACGATCTAACACACACACACACACACACAGTTAATTTATTTTCTATACACCTGGGTATTGAATGAGAACTTCAGCATCGTGTATTTTCCCCTTGCATAAAAACCCTTTAATCATGGATCTACTCTATTACTTTTATTTTACACATTGGACAATGTGGTCATGTTGAAGGTCAACACTGGAGAAGCTCATACCATCCAGGTCTGTAATCATGGCTTCATGTTTGTTCTTCAGCTTCTGCAGGCTCTTGGATTTTTCTTCTTCCTCTGCCAAGTTTGTGGTGAACTCGCTGATTCTCTCCTCCATCAGCTTCTTCTCCTATGAAACCCAAAACAACCACCAAAAATTAGATGATTAATCACAAGGAGCATCAACTCAGCATGCCGATTGGTCAAAAGGTGGATCTATCGCAACATCCACTATAAATGATTAAATAGAATGCAGGAGGTGAATTCCTTTTGGTGTCTACACTCAGACTGACCTTGATCAGTTTGTTGTTCTGGTCTTCCAGCAATATGACGTCCTCTTCCACCTTCTTCACTTTGGCCTCCATGGTAACCCGTTCAAGCTGCAGCTTCTGCCGAGCCGCCTCTTCCTCATCTAGCTGCTGCTCCAAATCCTGTTGGAGAAAACGAACATCAATGTGAGTGATCTTGCCTCATCTTTCTCAGCCACAGCTGGATGTTAAGTCAGGAAAGAGTGTCTGTCTACAATGTGGAGATACGGGTCGAGGTATGGAGAGACACAGATGATGCTGTACCGAAATGTTCTGCTGCATCTTCTTCCTTTCTGTCTGAAGCTGATTGGCTCGTTCCTCCTCTTCCTCTACTCGAGCTTCCAGATCATGCAGAATCTCCTCCAGCTCCTGCTTCTTCGCCACCAGACGGTTCCTCATCTCGTCTGCCTCCGCACAGAGGTCCATCTCGGCCTGCAGCTGCTCTTGTAGTGCCATTTTCTCTGCATTCAACTGAGCATGTGGAGGAACCAAACAGACACAGAACCAATCCTCAGAAGGATGCAACAGCAGCAGGAATAGTGCCATGTATATACACGTGCTTTTGTGTGCGAGTGTTACCTGTTGTTGTTTGACCTCCATCTCCTCCAGCTGTTTCTCAGCAAACACCTGTTTCTCACGAACTTTGTGGAGCTCTTCATCTTTGGCCTGCATCTCCTCCTCCTGCCGGCTAACCTGGAGCAGTGGCTTCACCTACAGTGTGTAGAAGAGGAGCATATTACATAATCTGCCTCTCGCTCTCTCTCTCTCTCTCTCTCTCTCTCACACACACACCAGGGCATCCTAATTGGATTAAAGTGGAAACAGCATTCAAGGCGTCACCTTAGTGAAAAGTCTCCACCACTGCCAGTTCCTGAGTTTGAGGTAAGCGGCACAGTTCCTCTGGATCACTCTCATGGCAGTCAGCTGCTGCTGCCTCTTCGCAAATGCCCTGAAACAAAACACACAAAATTAGGAAAGGCCTAAGAACATCACTATGTATCGTGCTCCTGGGTATCTCTGGTCCAGGAATATATTTCTCAATTTCTCATTACCTTAAATTGTATGCATAACTGCCAACTTTTCCAAACCAAAAAACAGACTCAGCTCTAGCGGCCTGTCAAAATGCACTGAATCGATAGGAAACACCCCTTTCCCCCCATTTCTTCTTCTTTTTTTTTTTTTTTTTTTTTTAGAATTAACATTCCGCAACATGTTTTAAGGTTGTACTAAGCATTTTTACTCACCACAAAGCAATCCTAACTCCATAGCGTAGACATCCCATCACTTGAAAATAAACTTTCCCGATTGAGAAGTATACAGACAGACAAGGGGATATCAAAGCCAAGCTATTATCATTCTTCTAACTGATCCTATTTGACTGCTTCCTTTGTAGCAGCCTTTGCTCTATTCAAGAAGGAGGCAGTGCATGTCTGTTCATAACAGGTGTTGCGTCTTGATTTTTCAATAAGTAGGGCTGACAGCATGTTATCTGATAGTGATCCCCTCAAGTCTGTCTTATTCTTCCTCATCTGACTGAAAATTCTTTCACATTCAGCATTGCTGTGTATTGCTGTGTTGAGCAATAATCATTAAACTCAATCTCAAGATTGTTGATAGCTTCACATGTGTCTTCAATTCCAGTTTTTAATCAATACTCAAAACTTTCTGAAAAAGAATCTGAGGGAATTGAAGGTACAGCTGTCTCTCTTGTTTACATCTGCTACTTGAGCAGTTCGCCCGTGTGGTCCGCAGCAGCTGGAGGAATGTTATGCTCCAAATAAAAGGCTGCAAACAAACATTCAGCTTTGATAGCATTGGTATTTTCTGTCTTTGAAGTGAAAGAAATCAACGAAGTTTGAGCATGTGCTCCTCCGATTCAGATTGTAAAACCCTTTCATGCACCTTGCTCACGACTGTTTCACAGATGTGTGCTAATTCATGGCCCAACTTCCAGCATAAACACCGCCCATACACATGCAAACTGCCCATACACATGCGCAGTTGCTAAATCTGGCAAGGGACGGTAATCTGAGTGGCTCATATATTTTCTTATTCGCATTCTTTGAAGTGAAAGTTTATGGTTTGTTTCTTTTTTGAGAAACAGAATGCATTTTTATTCGAATACGTATTATCCGACCCAAAAATGGATTTCCGTACTCAGATCCAAGAAAACGTACTAAGTACGTTTTTTACATACTAGTTGGCAGATATGTGTATGTATTAAGACTCTGTCTGAAGTGGGTTAGAACTACTGCCTGGTTATATAACTATGACACTGACCGTTGACCTCCATAGTCTAAGAAATTAATTCATAAGTCAAGTTGGGAATTTGTCTAAAGTTTAAAAAGAATCACACGGTAGAGTTCTTGAGAGGTTCTAAACAATGACCCAGATACACAAGACAAAAAAAATTATGCTGCCGTCCTGGCTATTGGCAACACGGAGGCATAAAAAGGCATAACATGCGACAATAAAACTCTTGAAGTATTTCTAAAAACACATCATTCTAATTTACTACCATTAGAACAGTGATGAGGAAGGCAGCATTCACGTGGGCTGTGCACGTTCTGGGCATCACGTATAATCTGACGAGATCAGCACCTTCTTCTGTTGGCGATACTCTACCTTGATTATTGTGTGTGTGTGTGGGTGTGTGTGTGTGTGTGTGTGTGGTGGGGGAATCCTCCAGTCCTCAGCATCCTTTTTTTTTTTTTTTTTTTTTTTAAAACCATCCCTCTAGACTCACTTTCGAGCGACGTAGCCACGACACCAGGCCTGGAAGCTGATGATGACGTCGGTGATCTTCATGTCACGCTCCTCCTCCAAGTGGGCCAGGACTCCGGCACGGAAGAAAACCTTGCTCTGTCCAATTCGGTACAGATTCGGGTCCAATTCCAGGGCTTTGATCTGCAGCGGGGGAAAGGAAAACTCAAATTATTGCAGTATTTACTTAACAGAAAGTTAAAATTCTGCCAGGTAAGAGACAAACTCGGCTTTATCTTCCATACTGTGTGTTCTGCACAAACTACTAGTGCGTCAGAGCTTAGTTATTATCTCGTTAAAGGAAACTACTGGTTTTATACTGCAAGTAAACAGCAATATATTTTATATTACACACACACACACACACACACACACACACACACACACACTTTCCTTTCGGCTGCAGCCTTCAGGGGTCGCCACAGCAAATCATCTGCCTCTCATCTCACCCTATCCTCTGCATCTTCTCTTATACATATACACATTGCGTATATATACACGTATATACATATACACATCACACACACACACACACACACACCCCACTTTCAACGGTTAATTTGGACTGAGGTCCTTCCGCAACCACCGAATTCTGCGAAATAGGATCAACCCTCCCAACTGATGTATACGTACATGCATATAATGTCAATAAATATATATTATAAGCATTTATAGCGTTGAATAACAATTAAACATTCAAAAATTATGCACAAGATGCAAATAAAATACAAATGCACAGAGATGCGCGTGCACACACTCAGATGCACACCTCACATAAAAATGTAAGTAATTTTGTTGGGGGGTTGGGTTGGGCTTTTTTCTTTTTGCATAATTGGCCTTGTTTTGCAGCATTTTCCTTAACGTTTCCCCTATTTTTTTATTTTTCGTGGAATATTTTCGAAAATCCCGTGATGCACTGAAGCTATATATATATATATATATATATATATATATATATATATATATATATATATATACACACACACACACACACACACACACACACACACACACACACACACAGTAATTACTAGAATAACTTGCCTACCGTAATAACATTATTTTTAGTTTTGTTCTTTAATATGCTCACATACTAAACACCTACTTGTCGGCTGTATAAGCCACAAAATCTTACAAAAAAAACCCCCGTACTGCACCAGGTAAATATTATACGCACACACACACAGTCAGTCAAGCTGACCCAATGTTGTAAAGCCTTACCATCAGCACACAGGCCTGTTTCCCATCCATAAAGCCCTTGGGGATGGAATTTGGAGTGAGAATCTCATACCTGAAGGGGTAGAAAGAAGAAATGCGCGTTCAGCTATACACCTGAGCAGTGCTAAAGTGCACAAGCGGAGGAGAGAACTATGCATCTTGCGGCGGGATCTGGGGTACATACCTCTGTCTGAACTCCTGGAAGACGATGCGATTGGGAAAGCCCTGCCTGCAGATACGGATCCCCTCTAACACACCGTTACACCTGAGCTGGTCCAGTACCAGGTGAGGTTCCAATTTACCTGCCTGAAAGAGACAGAGAGAAGATGAATATAAAATTGAAAGATTTAATGCCGTCTATCCAGTCGTGTGGTGCGCGGGCAGGGCATGCGGTTTCTAGCACCTTCTTCTCGTGGTTCGGGATGATGCAACGAACAAAGTTGGGGTTGGTGTTCCTCAGAGTTGCCATCAGCTTGGATAACTGCTCCTTATAGAGCTGACCCACTGTCCGGAACATTCCCTTCCGGGTCTTAAATGCGCCAGGCAACTCCGACATTCCCGCAACCTTATCCAGGCCCACGATTCGATCCACTGAGGGAAAGAAATGAGGATTGATAATCAACACCATGTCACTGATGTAGCTTCGTTATGAATGAAGCCACAAGCAACACGAGTTTACCCACAATCCTGTGGTTAAAGTAAACAACAACAACAACAACACATAAGTAGTGGTGAATAAACACACAACCACACAGTGAGATGAGGGCGAGTGGAAGTGAGGATGAGGTGGGAGGGATATATTGTCGGCGGGGTGGGGTGGGGGAGGGGGGGGGTGTTTCCACGCAATGCCAGTGAAGATAAAAACACACAGGGAAAAATGGACCCATTTCAGTGCAGTGTGTCTGTATATGTGCGTATGGACTACATTTGGTCCCAAGATTAGCAAAAGTGTGTGTGTGTGTGTGTGTGTGTGTGTGTGTGTGTGTGTGTGTTAGAGAGACCTTGCATGGGTTTCCTCTCGGTAACCCGGTTTTCTCCCACAGTCCAAAGACATGCACATTAGGCTAACTGGCTATTCCAAATTCCCACAGGCGACAGTGGGTGGTTGAGTTGCCTTGAACCTCACCTTAACCTGCAGTTGGCCGAGATAGACGCCAGCCTTCCTGTAACCATAATAGGATCAAGTATTTGGAAAATGAATGAATGAATAAATGATCTTATGAAAGGTTAGTGTTGCTTGGTGGAGGTTTGTGCTCTCCGAGTACCCATCTAGTTTTACAATGAATCTTGGGTGATCAAATCACAGGTGGATGGTGCCAAATATAAAAAGTGGACACGATCACCCATATGCAGGCCAGACGTCTTCATTTAACCAACTCTAGAAAGTGATTTAATATGATAATTACTCCTGTTAAAAACAGCATTGATAAAACAGGCAAGACACAGTGGCATGTTTAACCAGCTGCGGCTTTAACTCGGACCGTGATGAGTCAACTGATTGATGTTTAAATGTTTGACAAAGTTGAAGAAATAAATCATGCACCTCGTACTGTGTCCAGATCTACCAGCAACTATATCCTGATCGTGTGTCTCTATAATCCCAGAACAAGCAAATTCCTCACTGTGCGTCATGAATGGAGCTCTGTGTGTGTGTGTGTATGTGTGTGTGTGTGTGTGTGTGTGTGTGCAAACAGAAGCAAGCCCATGCAGTTTATATACCCATCTCTGCCGTACCCATGACCAAGAGCAGGGGAGCCCCAACCACGCTATTACACAGAGAGGGAGAGAGGAAGAGAGATGAGCGCAAGCCGAGAAACATTTTCTCTCTCTCTCTCTCACACACACACACACACACACACACACACACACACACACACACACACACACACACACGCGCGAAGGGCATCTACTGTCAAAAAGTTTTGCAGAAGGCCCCCGTTATTCACGGGGGTTGTGTTCCGCCCCTACCCATGGATCATGAAAATTCGTGAATTATTGATTCGGTTTTAAAACCCCATGTATGATATTACATGCACTAAAATATGCTTCTTAAACACATTCTACAGACAGTCTTACTCATTAATACAGTAATGATGTAATATAATGTAGTAATGATTAAGTAAAAACTTTCATTTTGTATTGTGATAATGTTTATTCATGAATAAAGCGCTTAGGCTCCTTACCAGAAGCTAGACAAGATGCGGGATGTTTGAGTGACATCATAGGACTTAAATAATCATTAAAAACCACGTGAATTCACAATTCAAGCAATCACGTTAATGACACGTGTGAAGAAGAAAACAAAACAAAACAAAACAGAAGAGGTGTACACATCATCTGCAACCAATCAGCAGGAGGGAGAAACAAACGCTCGAAGCCATTGGCTAAATTTGAATCACGTGCCAGAAATTTCCGGGGTTACCGCTAATCCGCAAGTATGGGGGGGCTATGACCGGTGAAGTGTGAATGGGTGGGGACCTACTGTACAAATCATGCATCAAATTAAGTGTGAGGTTTTAAGCAAAATATTGCCGTTCTCTCCCCCTCTCACTATCAGGTCTTCAAGCAGGAGTCCATTTGCTGTCCCACGTACCAGACTTCCCACACAGAGGCCGGGACCCTGGACTTTTTAAACCAGCCTCCCCAGTACTGCTCTTCTAACAATTCTGCCTGTATATGAAATCCATTTTTCCTCCTTTACTGCTGGGTCCATGTTATTATCGGTGTTAATAATTCATTCATTCATTCATTTTCTCCAACCACTTAATCCTAATTGGCTCGTGGGTAGAGCTGCGCAATAAAATCGGTTTATCAGTTTAAACCGGTTCGAACATGCAAACAATATGTATTGCGATACTCTGAATCAAAACCGTTTTTTTGACATGCATTCGAAAAACTTTGTAACAGTAAAAAAAAAAAAAAAAAAAAAAAACTTCGGCTATTTCCGCTAATTGAACCGGAAGTAATGCTTTCGTTGGGGGGGAAAAGAAAAAAAAAAAAAGGTGACCGCAGAGGTCCCAGTATGTAATCCTGACACATTCATCTTTCCATCCTCTTATCTACAGTCATTCAGTGTGTGCAGAGCCCAGTCGGATAAGAGCCATGCCGTGATTGGGCAGTGAGGATGTCAAGAAGGCCTTCAGCCAATAGAATTTGAAAATAGAATTTTATATTGAAGTGCGAAGTAACGAGGGATCCCTGTATATCGCAATAAATAAAATCTAGGCAATACCCACCCCTACTTGCGGGGGAAGCTGGCGCCCATCCCAGCCTACTCCGGGTGAGGGCAGAGTACACCCAGGACAGCTCACCAGGCCATCACAGGGCAGAAACATGCTGACTGCTTTGCAGCCTACGCTTGTCGAAAGTCAGTAATGATTCCTTTACAGCTTCACACCACAGACGGTGATTGACATGGCCGGCCTTTGATAACCCAGTTAGCTGCATGGGGGCCGTGACAACCTGTTGAGAGTGGGGCTTGAACCCCCTACCTTAGGATCAGTGATCCACCACCATTACCAACATTCCACCACTGCCCCATTAACCACTTAATCCTAATTATGGTCACAGGGAGGCTGGCACCAATCCCAGCCGACTCTGGTTGAGGGCAAGGTCCACCCTGGACTGGCTAACAAGACCATCGCAGGTCCAACACTCTCCAATTCATCGTCACACTCACATCTATGGGTGATTTGGAACAGCCAATTAGCCTACTGTGCATGTTTTTGGACTGTAGAAGGAAACCAGAGTACCTGGAGGAAACCCACGCGAGCACAGGGAGAACATGCAAACTCCGCACAGAAACGCCCGAGCTGGGAATCGAACCCAGGCTCTTCTTTCTGTGAGGCGGGCGTGCCATGCCGCCAAACCGTATCATTATTATTATTAACGTGAGTAGATCTAGAGAAACATGGTGCATGTCTGCAAATGACATGATGGAGAAAACAGCTCTGAAAGTGTGTACGCAGACTTATTTGTTTCTCCAACTGTTTTTATTCTGCTTTCCATAGCAACACTATTGACAGTACAGTTTGAGAATCAATAAGAGAGTCCGAGTTTGTACTTTCATCTGCACTTTTCTCCGTACTGCAAATTGCCAGCAGGTGACGGACTTCACCGGATCGGGTCATGTGTTATTATTAGAAGTGCTGATACTGAATTTGTAAATTCCTCACTGATTGATGCATCCATATTTATATATAATTTTTAATATCAGGTGATGGTTCGCTTTACAGTGACAAGTCTTGACAATCGACGCGACCCGATGGTTGGGCTCGCAACCGGACAGAGCTCTTTCGAAATCAGCGACCGACAAAACGGTCGGGTAGGGATGGTATTTCACTTCCGTAATTCAGTGTGAGATATCGTGCACTCCTGAAAACGGGTTCATATATTATAAACAAAACCAAAAAATGGCCAACACGGCATGGGTACACACCAAAACGTTAAAAAAAATATTCGTTTGAAAAAAAAAAAAAAAAAAGACTTTGAAATACTAAACAAACATCAATGATGATGGTCATGTTACCAAATAAGATGCAAGATTTGCTTCAAGTATATCATGCAAATTAGAAAAGAAGCGATTCTACATTTATTTAAACCTTGTGAATTATCAAAATAAGGTTATAACGAACCTTGAACTGGCTTAACTAGAATGTTAACTAATTACCAACATTAATGCCTGTAACTCCTTAACATTCCAGTTAAACCAGTTCAAGGTTCAAATTGGTGCTACGGTTGTTTGACATTTATTCTGATTGATGAAACGTCGCATGTTAATGTATTAAAAGTATTCCAGCAGTCTTCTGAGAACAGTGAGAGATTGTATTAAAATTTAATGTTTCAAAATAATTAGTTGTGTTGCCAATAATTTAATCCTTTAATATTAGAAAATTCAACAATACAGTCGACATTATACACACATCTGCTGAACTTAAAACCACAAGTCTAATTGATTCAATAACAGATTTGTTTAAGAATTTACATTTACGAGAACCATTTTGCACAACCTGCAGGTTACACAAATCATTTCCAGCTGAACGGACTTTGGGTTACCAGAATCATTTACCCGTGAACCATAAACTGGTTCCCCAAATTTTTGAAATGTTGAGGCCTGCAGAGAGCCTCTTCACAAATGAAAGATTTTCCCTTCTATCCAACATAGAACTACACTTTCTGTAGGCGACAAATATATATATATATAAACAGATTTACAATAGACTGAGAGATACAGAGGTGAAAGAATGGGTTTAAATGATTTGAGTTCACAAGTAATTATTTGTGACAGGAAATCCCTCCAGTTTGCTGGATTAAAAAAATAAGAGATAGGAGCGAAAGAATGCAGGACAGAACCAAATTCAACCAAAAGTCAACAGGGGAGAAAAAAATAAAAAAATAAAAAAAAAGTTCACCTAACTCAGCAGTTGGCCCCGTAGCTACGAAATTAAGCCGTTCCAGAGCCCTTTTCATAACACGTGGATTTCGTAAGTAGGGGTCACACTTTACATGTTAAACGCCTAATTCGTTCCAAGGCGCCATGCCCACAAGACGTGGAATTCAAAGCGCATTTCTTGTTTGACGGTTGGAAGGTCCAAACTCAACTTTAACTTGATTCTTTGAGGGATCGTAATTCCAGATGAGCTCAAATGCGCCCACATTTATTAAACATTTAGTGAATTAAATAACTTAAAAACTAAACAGTTAAGCTTCCTTCTGTCTCTTGAAAGATCAGAGGTCCTCACTGTATTTCTGCTTTAAGGTCTCCTTCTGGTTCTGCATCATCCCTCCCTCGCCAATGGGAGGCCAGCGGGGCGGGATGTTGAGAGACAGCCAATGAGAGAGCAACTCTCGCATCGTGTGAAACTTTGCTTGGCACGTTTGAATTTTGAATTTCTTTTCGTAAGAGGGAGTTGTTTTCATATCCCAGGGACGGAAACTTAGGAAAATGATCTTCGTAACCTGAGGATTTCGTACCCAGGGGTCTTCGTAAGTAGGGGGCCGACTGTATAAGCTCTCTGACAAATTGGGATTTCTGAGAGCCAATGTGACGAAGGAAACAGAAAAAGAGAACAGCAGAGAAAGACAGAGAGGGAGACAAGCAAATAGACAAAGCATGCAAGAAGGAGACAAACAGAAAGACATCATGAACGTAACAGAGACAGACAAAAATGACAGACAAAGATAGGGAGAGTCAAACAGAAAAAGGGTAAGTCACAGCAAGAGAAAGAGGAAGAGAGATGAAAAGAAAGACAGACAGTACAGAAGTAAGGCAGAGAAAGAATCAGGAGAATCATCAAAGTAGACGAGGATAAAAGAATGGACCGATACCGAGGAAAGAAGGGATAAGCACAGAGGAAAGCAGAAAAAGAAAAGCAAGAAAAGTTCTGGATGGGGAGTAAAACCGAATCAGTGCTGGTCCTCCTACACCATGAACAAAATCCACCTGGAAACTTTACCAGAAGAACACAATCCATACAGTTGCACTTCCTAAACCTTTTCACTTCTCGTCTCCACTCACCGTCCTTCCACAGCTCCGACACAAACCTATCAGTCGACTGGTTGAGCAGTGAAGTGACGTTATCGTTCAGCGGGTCCATGTTCTTCATCAGCCACTCATCAGCTTTATAATCCACCTGAGAAACAAACACAGCATTTCTCAGTCATTGTAGTTCTTTCTTTACGTCCTCTTTAAGGAGGACGTGGACACCGGAGATCTGCTCCGAGCTGGTTTCTTGAGGCTGGGGGGCGTTTACCTTGCCGGCGTAGTGGATGATGGAGAAATCTGCATCGTCCTTCAATTTCTTAGGTTTGAAGAATTTGGGGTGAGTCCCCTGCTCCTGCACAACCTTCTCCACAAAACTCTTATCTGTAGCTTTGGGAAACCAGCACTCCTCATCCAGCAGAGCCAAGATCCCTGGAGGACTTGCCTAAAGAACAACAAGACCTAGTCAGGGAGTGTCCGGCTCGATCGAGAAGGTGTTTGTAGAACAGGGAGAGAGTATTAATGAGCCAGTTAATGATGGGTAGAGGTACAACCACGCCGCTTTCAGACTTGAGCGTTTCAGGCTTACGGGTTTCTCGATGAGGTCGATGCAAGGCTGGAGGTCGAGGCCGAAGTCAATGAAGCTCCACTCGATGCCCTCACGCTGGTACTCCTCCTGTTCGAGGATGAACATGGTGTGGTTGAAGAGCTGCTGCAGCTTCTCGTTGGTGTAGTTGATGCACAGCTGCTCGAACGAGTTCAGCTGTGACAAGGGGGGAAAAAACAAACAAACAAACAACTCTTTATTTAAAAAAAAAACAAACAAACAAAAAAAAAAAAAAAAAAAAAAAACACCACAACAACCCATATTGCACTTTCAAAAATATTAAACAAAAATCTCAGGTCAGTGTCCGTTACCTCAAAGATCTCAAAGCCGGCGATGTCCAGGATGCCAATGAAGGACGCACCTTGGCGCTTGGTCTTGTCCAGGGCTTTGTTGATGCGTATGACGAGCCAGCGGAACATTCTCTCATACGTAGCTTTAGCCAGAGCCTCCACAGCAAACTCGGCCTGCTCCTGCGTCTGTGCCTTCTGCACGTAGTCACGGCCTACTTTGATACGGGGGCTCAGGATGGCCCGGGTAAAGTCCGTCACGTTCATGCCCATCAGGTGACAAACCTTCTGTGCCGCTGAGACCAAAAAAAAAAAAAAAACATCAAGCACCAGTTAAAGGCAAAATCTAAACCTCTAAAGCAAGAACTTAAAAGCAGGCGGGGCCAATTTAAATAATGTGAATCCTGCATAAAGTTGAAGTCATAAAACTGTAGGCCACGCATACACTAACAGGAGCACAGGAATGGGATGTATCACCTGTATCATCAGGCATGGAGGCTTGGTCTGAGTGACGCTCCTTCTTAAAGCTCATATTCCCCAGTTGCAGGACGGAAGAGATGACGCGCAACAGACCTGCAGAACACGCACGTCAGGGACGCTCTTTTCTTTGTAAAAATAAAACATTTCGCTAACTTGATATTAGCGTTAAATGTTTGATCTAATTTAATCATCCAGGTGTGTGTGTGTGTGTGTGTGCGCGCGCGCGCATTCCATCCTCACCCTTCTGCTCGTCCTCAGGGATGCCCATGATGTGCATAGCCTCCATGGTCTCAATGAACATGTCTTTGTCCTGTTGTCCAGGGATGGTCACGTTTCCGTTGGACAGGAAGCGATACTTGTTGTAATTCTCCAGACACAATTCATCTACAAACACACACACACACACACACACACATGTTTAAGTTCATCTGAAGGATGGAGATGTTCACAGTAGCTTCTGAGGATCTGAAAGGAGACTCACTGCGAAGTTTGTCTCCAGCCCCAGTAAGCATGTAGTAGAAGATGTGGAAGGTTCTCTCCTCTCTCGCCTGGCGGATGGCGCGGGATTTCTCCAGCAGGTCTAACAGCGGGTTGGTTTAGGAACGGTATGACGGTAGAGGAACCCTGTGTAGAGCATTGTCTGTGCTATGGATGTCCTTACAGTTGTGGAGGATGACGTACTCGACATTATCAGTAGCGTTAGTGTTACAGCATCAGCTCTGGAACCTTTCGTGCAGTGCTGTCCACTAGAGGGCAGTTCAGAGGAGCATTTGCCACAAGTGTGCAGTTTTAGACCCGACTGCTGTTTATTCAGGCTTCTCCTCAAGGCTTTCTACTTTCTACAAGTATGGTGTGTAAACCTTTGCACTCGGATGTAGGCATGAAATTTTTCAGAGCCACCAAAGTAATCAATGGTACATTGTTCTTTGAAAGAAATAAAAAGAAAAATTAAAATAAATGTTTTTTTTTTTTTTTTTTTTTTAAATCACATGTTATTTTGTGGGTGTGACCAAATATTTCAATTAGCATACTTGACTGACAGTCATGTGTTTGAGCCCAATACAGCACAACACCAAAACAAAAATGTAATAAAAGCTACAACAGTTCATCGTCAGCAGTAGAGGTGGTAAGGATGACAACCCACCCCACCACCCCTGGATTAGCCCCGCCCACCACCCCTGGATTAGCCCCGCCCACTTTACATAATCAGAAGGAACATGACCAATGATTTATACTTATATGAAGAAAACAAACACGACCACAAGAAAAAAAGGAAGCGTACAACAGTGAAAGGATACAAGTCTCTATGTTGGCACCAACAATGTAACCGTTAACGTCAAAGTTGATCCTGATGAATTTCCCCTGTCAGACAGGAAACACAGACGTCTTCACACAAGAGGAACAAATGAAAAACTTCGACATGTTTACCGGTGTCACAGCGAGGCACTTACAAATCTAGACGAGTTGTCGTTCTTGACTGTTTTGGCATTTCCAAAGGCCTCGAGGATGGGGTTAGCCTGAAGTAACTGCTTCTCCAGCTCCCCCTAGTGGTCACACAAACACACATACCCGAAACAAGCATACATTCAGCATGGTGACAAAACAAAGCACTGACAACTCCACCATTCCAAACCATACACAGAGCTGAGTGCTGGAGGAAACTGCAGAACTCACCGTGGCTTAGCCTCACACTGACCGGCTACAATTAGCAAACGAAAAGTGCAAAATATACACACACCACAGCAAGCATGCTCGCACGCACACATAGACTCAAATACATACATACATACATACGCGCGCGCGCGCGCACACACACACACACACACACACACACACACACGCAAAGCAGAACCAAGTGAAGTGTTAAACCCAAACACATGAAATCCGTCACCTCAAAAGAAATCCCATGACATGCACAGCTAACCAATCGGACATCAGCTATCCCACTCATATTATCACACAGTACAGTAGGCCCAGTTTTTTGTGATGGTTTGGTTCAGGACCTTCCCACGGATCAAGAAAATTCGTGAATTATTGATTCGGTTTTAAAACCCCATGTATGATATTACATGCGCGAAAATATGCTTCTTAAACACATTCTATAGACAGTCTTACTCATTAATACAGTAATAATGTAATAAAATGTAGTAATGATTAAGTAAAAACTTTAATTTTCACTGTGATAATATTTATTCATGAATAAAGCACTTAGGCTCCTTACCAGAAGCTAGAGAAGATGCAGGGCGTTTGAGTGACATCATAGCGTTTAAATGATCATTAAAAACACACGAAAAAAACGTGAATACACAATTCAAGCAATCACGTTGATGACGTGTGCGAAGGAGAGGGAGGGGGGGGATAGAAATAATAAAAAGAAGCGTACACATCATCTGGAACCAATCAGCAGGAGGGAGAAACAAAAGCTCTCAGCCATTGGCTAAATTTGAATCACATGCCAGTAACTTCCGGGTTTGTCACCAATCCGCGAGTATGTGCTGTACCGCGAATGGAAAAAGGGCCTATTGTACTTCCAGGGAGCACAAATCAGATCAGGGACCCCCACCCAAAAAAAAAAAAAAAAAATCCCAATATATTCCTGGACATGTTTATAAAAACCACATTTTTACATTTATACAGTTAAAATAAACTGAATGAAACTCCTGGTTTATCGGGATAAGATGACAATCAGATTATATTCCGACTACACGCTGCACCTCAAGTGTTCCTGTTCCGTTAATGATCATAAATATCAGGTCTGATTGGGTTCGCGCGCTGTTTTGTTCAGTGCGTGTTCTGATGCAGGTAAATGTAAAGGTGTGAAATAAAACTCACAATAAGGGCTGAGAGCTGATAAATGAATCACCGTACCGACCTGCAGAATCTGATGATGTAATGTAAACAATGCTTGTTGTTATGGTAACCAGCACAACACTGCCAAACCAGATTAAATTTTTTAGGGCTTCTCCTGTATGTGACCATAACAGGCTGGACATGATAACGTCACAATATCAGGAGTGGATGACATCACTGTAATCGGACCACTTTCATTTAAGGACTATACGGGTGAGCCTTAATAAAATGTTATATAGAATTATTATTATTAGAAAATATTACATTAAAACACTGATTATCACGATTTCTTATAATATCAAAGATACATTTTAAAAATAATTCTACTAAATTTTTAAAACAAATTTTTTTTAATGATGAAGAAATTTAACATTGTTTTTAATACACTGATAATAAAAAATATACTGGATTATTTCTAAATACAACAAATTGGACCAGATTTGAATAATTTAATTTAAATAAATTTATTAAATACCTGAAATAAAAATATTAAAGTTGTAAATATCTGCTGAGTGTTAAATTAAATTAATAAATATTACTTGTAAATAATCCATGCAGATTTACAGGGCTTTACCAAATTAATTTACCTAATAAAAACTGAATCCCAAAAGATTCCCTTCCTCTCTATCTGAGGGAAAAAGTCCCTGAACACACACACACACACACACACACACTTTATGGTATCAGGCTCTGATACAGGGAAACATTTGAGAAAATAATAATCAGTTCTAGTGTCGCCGAGCTAGTGAATGATCAGTGTGGAGGAAGTCCAAAGGTAAACAGGATGATTTTCCTGACGGTGCCAAGACGAAGAACAATCAGCTAATCTATGAGTCACGAAAGAGACGTGCGTGAATGCAGAACACGCAACCTCACGCTCTTTCTCATGCACATGTGATTACTGCATATGTAATACTGTACACGCATCCTTCATATGTGATTTCTGCCTCACAGTTACAAAAAATATCTTGTAAACATGCACATGTGCGAGTACATTTGTTTTCATGCAAAGTCTGTGAGGGAAAATAAATAAATAAATAAAAAAAATTTAATTAAAAAAAACCCCACCCCGGTTCTTCACAAAAACAATCGGCCAGGCTCGGTACAATGGCTGACGAGCAGATGAGCCATTTCATCACCAGGTGTGATCTGGTTCCTCTTCATTTCATGATCAAAGTCGAATGGCTAAGCGAGAACTGCGACTACGAATCGATAAAAATCGATTATTAAAAGTGTTTGCAACAAATCTTGCGATTATTAAGTCAGTCACTACAGACGAGTGTCACTCAGTACGGAGTTGAGCGAACAGGTCATACGTGCGCCTCGCTGTAATTGTAAAAATGTGGGTGAATTGTAGACCTAGATCGAGGGACATTGTTCCATCTTCATAACAAAACATGGCTCGGTCGACTGCCAGTGGCACTGGGATGGGAAAAAAAAAAAAAAAAAAAAAAAGTTTGAGCAAAATCTTCAAAAGTTTTGGAGCATTTTAATGTATATACACAGTACGCCCCAAAATGTGTTCAATGCCGGCTTTGTAAAAGTGAGTTGACTGACTACAAAAGCTCACGATGCAATGAATCAGCTCATTCCACCATCTCCGTTCATTGAGAAATAACCTGAACACCACATGTTGTACTGAGAGGAGTAATACACAAGCGTGTTTGCCTGTCACATGATCTAAAGTAGGTCTGCCAAGTCAAGATGGCAGCGGTTATGTTCCTGGAGAAGTTGTGTAACCTTTACCGGAATGCGTGGGCCGAAATGTTGTACGGTTACGAAAGCTCATAGAATTATTTAAAATGTTAAGGTTGTTTGTCAAGCTCGCTTCATTAACATTTAATAATTGTTTACTTTCGCATTAGAAACTAATGGTGAGTGCTGAGAAATTGTTGTATTATTTATAGAAGCAGTAGACCTCTTTCTTGATTCGCAATGTGGCGATGCCAATGGAAAGTACAGTGGTACCTCACCTTACGAAATTAATCCATTCCAGAAGTGGTTTCGTAACCTGATTTTTTCATAAGTTGAGTCGCATTTTACATGTAAAAGGCCTGATTCGTTCCAAGCCCCCCCCCCCAATAGTACACCCTAAACCCTTTAAAATTTGTAAAAGTATACCTTTTAAGGTCTTCTTCTGCTTCAATATCGTACCGATGGTAGACGGGTTTCGGCCATATTCCTTTGCGATATCACTCAACCGCATGCCACGAGCCCGCTTCTTCTTTTCACTCGTACCGGGAATAACTTTCTAGGAGCCCATGATGAATGACCAACAATAAAGTTGAAATGAGCACACTCGAAAAACTCATGAAACAACAGTAACTCTGTCCTTTACGTGTGTTAGAACTCCGTGACGAACAATGGGTCGAAGGCACACGAAAAGCATCATGGGTATTATGGAGATACAGCTCCCTCCTAGCCCATGAGAGGCCAGCGGGGCAGGGTGTTGGGAGACAGTCAATAGGAGAGCAACTCACGCATTGTTTGAATTTTTGAGCTGGTGCATTTCATAATGTGAATTTTTTTGTATCCAGAAACGGAAATTTTAGGTAAATGTGTTTCGTAACTTGGATTTTTCGTAAGGTGAGGTACCACTGTATAACAAAACATCTCTACTGATTCTTTAGAATACACAATTTGCACGAAAATTGAAATGTATGAATTTTAATGTATAAAACTAAATGTAAGCTTCATACAAAATTAGCTAAAATCAAGTATGGGTCGTGGCTAGACCCAGCTTGGAGCCGGTCTAAAATGGAGAGGTAAGACGCCTCCTTCTCTCCACTAATCTGGATGGTCACCTTGGGCAAGTGACAGTACACCCTTAGCCCTCCTTACCAGGGTCACGGTGTATATGTACGACAAACGTGGTGAATACCCTCTAGGTAGTGCTTCCTGCCCTATTCTCTTATAAGAGGAAGAAGCTACTGAAGCTGCTTGTGTCATAAAATGGGGCAAAGGAGGGATCTTTTCCAGTTTGGCCCACAGTATTCACTTGTAGTGTGGCGTCCCATTTGAATTACATTTGCTTTGTTAGACAACCACTATGGAATTGGAAATCCCGCCCTAGGGTGACCAAATGAATGAATGAATAAAACCATGTCAGCATTTGAGAACCAAACGGCATGTAATAAGCCATCATCATGTATTAAATTATATATATATATATATATATATATATATATATATATACACACACACACATATATATACATGCACAGAAGGTTAATTGACCATTCTAACAACTCGGAAGGTACCAGACCAGACTTACATACATACATATATATATACATACACACACACACACATGTGTGTATGTTAGCAGATTAGTTATATGAATATGTTGAACTATGATTAACTACCTATCACAGAATTAACAAATGACTAGATATACACTCAGTTACTCACATATGGACTGGCAATTTGAAAAAAAAAAAGTCTATTTTTGAATATAGAAGTGGAAATTTAAAAAATGTTTTAATGTGATCTTTCCGATTAATCAAAACAAAAAATTGATTGATTCTTAAAATATTAATTAGTTTCAGCCCTAGTCTAAGCACCAAATTTTAAGTAAGGAGCAAACAGGCCACATCGGCTCATGAAACAGTTAAGCAGGAGATTGAATACTTTTGAGCCCGTTAAAAAAAAAAAAAGTAAAAATCTTTATTTCATAAATAGATAATATGACAGATTTGTTAAAAACTTGAGAGCTACAGGTCTTTTACACTGTGATGGCTTTGTGACGAGGGCTGGGCTAAGAAAGGGGGCGTGACCTGGTTCAAAGCCACATATGTAAGGGTGGGGCGTGGAGAGGTTGGGCTGAGATGAAAGGCTGTGAACTTTTTGAAACCTGATACAGAGAAGAACCGCCAGCATCGGCCTTGAACAGTGATGCTTTTCATCCAGCAGGTGGCGATTTAAGCCTCTTTGAATTTGTTTATTCAATAAATGAATAACTTTTTAAAAAATATATTTCAAAACAACAGTAGCACCTATAATGAAACCCCAACCAACACACACACACACAAATGCAAGGCTAGCACACACATACACAGTCAGCACAGCGGCTGATCCCAAACCTGAACCCACATACTGACACCAAACATGAAAATGGAGGCCATTCAGACAGACTGGATTTTTCCGGTTTAAGACGAGCTCAACTTTAAGACATTAAACGTAACGATGGATAAAAATATATGACGTATCTTTTTTAAATTTAATCCTATAAATTGCTGTAAAGTGAAACACTTCCTGTGTTGCGTCATGCTGATGTTGGAAAATTAATCAACGTCACCATGGCGACCGTATTTCTCCATCACACTAGCATGTCGTTGATTATTTTCCTCCTGCAGCAACACACACACACATACACACAGTATTCGCATTCGTCTCTTTTGCACGGCGAGTGA
Organism: Plotosus lineatus; assembly: GCA_024760905.1. Classification (NCBI taxonomy): domain Eukaryota; kingdom Metazoa; phylum Chordata; class Actinopteri; order Siluriformes; family Plotosidae; genus Plotosus; species Plotosus lineatus. The sequence goes on from CM045731.1 coordinate 70,645,417, forward strand.
AAGGTGTCGGCATCACTAGTGGGATCTCTGGTGATTGATCTTCGTGATTTTGTGCAGGAGCGATCAGTGAGAGCGTGTGATGGGTGATGTTAGCAGCATGGAACGTTAACATGAACTGTGCACGAGCAGCAGGACTTCTAGTAATGGAGTTAGTGAGAATGTCGACATCGGGGCTCAGCCCTCTTGTACGTCTCTAATCACTCGTAGGGGGTTTTGAACATGAGCCTTGTGAGATTATATATTTATTGGCACCTCCTGTTTGCAGTCAATGAATGCCATCCCTGACAACACGGATTAGTCCCTTAGTTCCGGCTCTCATCTGTCTGAATGGCATCTTTACTTTCCGCATTGGCACCCGGGACAGCGCACATCAGCAAGAGGGGGTGTTTACAGGGAGGGGGGGGCGTGAGGGATGAAGAGAATGGGGGTAACTCACATGTGACAGGACCGAGCTGCTCTGTTGATGGAAAGAAAAAAAAAACAATACTCAACTCAAATACACACACACACACACACACACACACACACACACACACCCAGGTCCATTTAGAGAATACTGTTGGGTTGTATAGATGAATCGTACAGTATGTTCCTTCTAACAAATCAGAATGCTCCATTCACCACAAACCCCACCCCCTCAGTTCGATAACCCCGCAATGTTGTGTTCTTCTGTACTGCACATCTCCCACACATTGAATTACAACGATGATGTCATAACCCTGGATCAACTCAGGATTCCCGTTTGAAATGTTTTAAAAGACAAAAATCAATAAATGTAGAATTCTTCTGTTTTTTAAAAAAATAAAGGTTTAATACATATTTATTGACATCAGGAAGATATCAGAAAGAGACAGTGATAGACATAGAAAGAGAGAGAGAGAGAGAGAGAGAGAGAGAGAGAGAGAGTGCGAGAACTCTAACCTGGTCTTTCTTAGTCTTGTGAGAAGACGCCACATTGGCCAGATACTGAATGACCTTCTTGGTGTTCTCTGTTTTCCCAGCTCCAGACTCACCACTGATTGATCACATACATACACACACACACACACACACACACACACACACACACACACACACAAAATTATACACTGCGTTTTTATTTGATAAAGCTCAGGCTGTGTGCTGAGACGTGTCACTCACGTGCACAAGATGGACTGATCCTCACGGTCTGGATGAGAAGAGGAAATGAAATGAAAGGGAGGAGAGGAGATTAAAGGGGAGGACAGTGGAGGAGATGAAAGGGGAAGAGAGGAGAGGAGAGGGGAGGATAAAAACACTATGTTAGCTATGAGCTGCGATGTAGCTCTAGTCTACCATACATGAGTACTGCTAACAGGAAGTGCTCATCCTACACACAGGAAACAGAATATTTCTAACTTCTCAAAAGTAAAATCCTGAGAACACACAATACAGAACGAGGTGTCACACACTCACCCTGCATCATGCTTCTGTATGCCGTGTCTGTGATGGCGTAGATGTGAGGTGGCATCTCATGCCTCTTCTTGCCTTTATACATCTCCACAATCTCCTCAGAGTAGATGGGAAAGTTCTTGTAGGGGTTGATCACCACACAGAACAGTCCAGAGTATGTCTACACACACACACACACACACACACACACACGCACTTTAGTTTTTCTATTCAGAAAATTACAGGTAAATTTTCTCTCATTTTCATTTACAGTGGTCCCTCACTTTACGAAAGTCGCACCAAACGAAAAATGCAGGTTACGGTTTTCCTAAAATTTTTATCTCTATATACGAAACAAGTTCACGTTACGAAAGTCTGTCTGTCTGTCTTCCTTTCGGCTTTTCCCCTTTTACTCGGGAGTCGCCACAGCGAATCATCTGATTCACGTGTTTGATTTGGCAGAGGTTTTTACATCGGATGCCCTTCCTGTCACAACCCTTTATAGCAAGGAACAGAAACACGCTGTGCCAGCTTAAAAAATTCAAACGCGCCATTTAAACATTCAAACAATGCACAAAAGCACGAGCTGCTCTCCCAACAATGACGTTCAAACATCCCGCCCCGCTGGCCTCCCATTGGCTAGGAGGGATGACGCAGCTACCTCCCATTGCCTATCTCCCAACATCCCACCCCCGCTGACCTCCCATTGGCTAGGAGGGATGACGCAGTTCCCTCTTATTGGCCATCTCCCAACATCCCGCCCCGCTGGCCTCCCATTGGCTAGGAGGGCTGACGCAGCTCCCTCCCTTTGGCTATTGTGGAGCTGAATCTACCATAATGCTTTTCGTGTAAAGGACAGAGTTACTGTTGTTTCATGCTTTATTTCTTGACTCAAGCTTTTAACCTTCCATAAACATTTGTAAGATTATAACTCTGCTAAGAAGACATGGTCAACACACACATGCGCACACACACACACCTTTTTAAAAGGTTTAGGGGGTAGTATTGGGAGCCTTGGAATGAATTACGCGTTTTACATGTAAAATGCGGTTCAATTTATCAACCCTTTTCTGACACCATCTGATGGAAAACACTCATGAAATGTAGTGTAAGGATCAGGCACATACGCCAATCACAACATCTCCAAATACAAAGGAGTGATCCCGCAACATCATCACTTCATCTCACCTTTTCATCATTTCATACTCCAAAGAGACGGTGGCTGTTTCAGCTAGGCTAGGCTGATGGGTATCATGTATGTGAATATCAAATATATAAGCTATAAGGATTTATTATGTTAATAAGAATACAATGTATGCAGAGGATTACTTATAACAATTTTTAGATAAATAACACTATTTATATGGGGGGTGAAATATTTTCCTCTTCCTAGGGGGGGCGCAACAGAAAATAATTGAGAAGCACTGCTGTAGTCGTAAGTTGCGCAGGTCATAAGTCGGCAACTACCTGTACATTGTTCCCTGGAGTTTCCTGTTTATCCATGAACTCTAAACAGGGAGAACTTCCTCCTTCCCTCTGTGTGTGTGTGTGTGTGTGTGTGTGTGTGTGTGTGTGTGTAGTCAGTGTGAAACGCAGGGAGACACAGGACTGGATGGAGTCCCAGCAAGCCACAGCCTGATCCGGTATACGCTTAATCAGCAGCAGCAGCTGTACACACTCACTACAGTCATCTCGCTTACTCCGTCACACAGTCTGTGTGAGCATTTCTGTAGAAGCACGTCTGTCTCCCTGAGACAGTTGGTTTGTGCGCCTGTCTCCCCTGGTCTTCATTCTAACTGCAGAATGAACAAATTTGTCCTAAACACTGAGCACTAAATCTCAGAGGTGGGACAGTTCCACTTTATCAAGCAAACAACAGCATCTGATGTCTCGACCTATGAACAGATTACCCAGAGTCCCTTTCAACTCTACCGTCCATGGGAGACTGGAGGCACCTGGACTGGAAACAAATATGGTGTGGCCTGTGCAGTGTGTGTTTCTTGAGGTTGGTTTAAAAATATTATATATATATATACACACACACACACACATCTAGATTATATAAATATATACACACACACACATAAAAAATGTGTGTGTATGTATATATATATATATATATATATATATATATATATATATATATATATATCTATATACACACACACACACATACACACACACATATATTTATATTATATAAATACACACACACACTAATTATATATATATATATATATATATATATATATATATATATATATATATATATATATATATATATACACACACACACATAAGATCGCAATCTATACCAATTATGGATGTGGGCATGGCGGGAACTGTGAGGTGGTGTTGGCCACTTTAGATGCTGGTTATACATTTACAGCATTTAGCAGACGGACTTGGTTTGTTGTAACACAGACTAAATAGTGTATACCATTAGTCAAACTCTGCTGGCAGGTCTTGTGTGTGGGGTTTTTTTGTGTGTGTTTGCAACATAGTGCTGATCTAAGTACATATACAAGTACATCTACATACAGATTTGCTAATTTAGGATGAACATGTATTATTTTCTTGTAAAAAAATAAACCCTTGTACACTGTGACTGTACTTACGTAGATGAGGCCAGAGTAGTATCTCTCTTTCAGGTTGTGAAGCACAGACGCTTCGTTCAGGCACGTGAGCTCGGCCATGTCCTCCACCTTGTTGAATTTGGGCGGGTTCATCTTCTGGACGTCATCCTTGTTGATGCGGATCTTTTTGCCCGAGTCGGCGAGTTCCACCACCACCTCATCGCCGTGCTCCTCCCTGAGCGAACCTGCCTCAAAACCCAGTCGCTCCGATGGCACCCAGACCAACTTCCTGGAAGCCCAGTCAGCCTGTGCCAATGGATTGTTCACGACGGAACGGTCTACATACAGGTACTTATCTGCAGCCGACATGGTTCCTTAAAGAAAAAAAACAACACAAACATCAAGTTAGGGATGAACGGGGTAGAAAAACCCTGTACACTTTTAATGATTATTCGGATATAATAATATAATAAATAAATATCATCATTCAGGTAGGTCTACGTACATGTTCACTGCTCAGATTTTTTTTATTAAAAAAAAAGAAAATGTTTAAATTGTAGGTGGAGTTATGGTGGTGTACACCTACTGTCTAATAGGTCAGGAGGGGTTTAAAAAAAAAAATTCAGAGATATTTTCTCTACAATAACTATGATCATGTGACATGCTAATGTGTGGTGTGGAGGTGAAGAAAGCTAAAACTACTTTTTAAAGCTTAAATATATATTTTAAATTAGATCATTAGACATTTAATTTTATTAAACCTTCTAGAAGTAAAAAAAAAAAAAATCCTTTCACATAGTGCCATAAAAATAGTAACACTATTCAGGTTTATTGTCAATGTTCCCAGAAACCAGTGAACTGTGCAAAGTGAAAGCCTGCAAAGCCCCGCCCTCAACAATAAAAACACAGAAAAGCGGGAGAGGGACAAAGTCGCACTGCTCCACAAAACACGCCATACGTTCACAACCGCCCCAAACCGCCTACAAATAAACTATATTAGAGCTCAGACCCGAAACTCGGTTTTTAAATCAGCGTGAAGAATAAGCTAAAAATCTCGTTGACATTAAGATACTTGGACACAGCAGCAGAATGCAAGGCACGACATGTGTTCGTAAAACCGGGTCTTCAGGTTCGAGTGTTACAAAACACGCTGGAGGATTTTCAAGTGACCTCATCTCTCATTGGATAATATTAACACCAGGGTGAAAGGTAGAGAGCGGCGTCGACTCGACTCCAAAAACTTTTGCAACAGCTTTTCATTTTATGGGAAAACACAAAAGCCTGTAAACATTCGATCTTACACACGAGTTCAGGAATGTGGAGTTCAGGATGTGTGTGAGGGAGAGTGTGAGAGTGTGGAAGGGTTTGTTCGCTCTCTGACCAATCAGATTCCTTTCCTGGTCTCCGTTCAGGGAGCAGACCCTTTCCTCTGGGAGAGCGTTCTCACCGTTGGCTGGGCTTTGCGGCTTGGATTAACTGTTTTGTTGATAGTATGTGTGCCAAGACATCTTTTAAACAATTCTGTTTGCATGTAAGCAATGTGTCAGCGAATCTGCACACGTGAGAGCGAGATCAGGTGCTGGATGTAGCTTAACTGGAGGTGTTTGCAGAGTGCTTTCAGAACATACTCATCATCACGCTGGGAGGAGGAGGGGGGGAGACTAAAACAACCGTGTCGCTACAAGCCGTGACATGATCCAAAAGGCCCCTCTGACTTTCCCATGCTCGAGTGTTCCTTCCTGCTGAGGGACAAGTTCGTCAGAGGTGACTTGACAGGTTTTCCGCAGGAGCGGAGGCTCTTGCTAAAACATGCAAATATTAAGAAGAGATGCAATTATACTCGGAGACAAGTGCCACAAGATTTCAGTCCTCAAGCTATTGGCATTCCCACCCCACAGGACACGAACACACTCCTGCCGCTACAACATGCTAAACCTTGCACAAAACGCAGGCGGTTTCTTTCAGCTTCGCCTGCTGCAGGTTTTGCTCGGAGGAAGCGCGACAGTGAAAACATATTGTATTTTTAAGCATCTAAAGGGGTTATGAACTTTTGTCATTTTTGAGATGTTAGCAACACCTGACTGAAATTTTCACAGAACCAAATACAAAAAAAAAAACCCAAACAAACAAACAAACAAATAAAAAAAAAACCTGCAACAACTCTTCTCAGTAATAAGGTATTTTTTTTTACATTCATATATCCTTCAGAAGTGGGCAGTGGTGGTCTAGTGGTATATGGTGCTGGATCGCTGATCCAAAGGTTCAGGGTTCGAGTCCCACCCTCCACAAGGTTGTCACCGTCCTCCCCAGTGCAGCTAACTGGGTTATCAAAGGCGGGCCATGTCTCTGGTGAGAGGTTGATGTAAAAGAACCATTGCGGACTTTCGTAAAGAGGAGCTGCAAAGTCGTCAGCGTGTTTCTGTCCCTTGCTAAAAAGGGTCGTGATAGGAAGGGCATCCGACGTAAAAAACCTCTGCCAAATCAAACGTGCCAATCAGATGATTCGCTGTGGCGACTCCCGAGTAAAAGGGAAAAAAGCCGAAAGGGAGGCAGACAGACATATATCCTTCAGAAATCTGCAATATCACATGATGTATACCTTATTAGCAAATTAGCTGCTACTAGCGACTGGGTTGTTTGGTCTCATTAGATATATTTTGTTACTTTACCCCCTTTTTAAGAGTTATGTTGAGTAGAAAATAAATGACATCAAGTTTTAAATATATGCTAAAGATGTACCCAGATAGACTTCATGTGCTAGTTAATAACATCCGCTCAAAGCTAATTCTTTCAACTGTGTTTTGAAATACAGTAACTAGAAACCATACAGAACTTTCCGGAAAACTAACCCGCTTAAAGGGTACAAACCGGCTCCAAAAGATTGTCTTAAAGTCTGTATGTACATAAAATACAAATAAAAATAATCTGCTAACATTCAGTTGCATGCTAACCTTTCAAAAACAGCACAAAAAAGGCGTGACTCATGAGAGGACACCAAAGTCAATTTACTTGACACAAAGAATGAGTGTGGAAATTTACCAAATGCTCCAAATATCTCCATAAGACAATACAAACAAGTAGATGACCAACAGAAAACAACAACAAAATAAACGTAAAAATAGCAAGAAGACTGGCATACTACTCCTACATCTGCTTTCACAACATGCTTGGGGAGGTGATTTGTCCGTGGATGAAACAGCAATAAACAAGATAAAAAAAAAAAAAAATTTTTTTAAAAATGCTGAGATCAGATTCTTGTGAAATAAAAAATAAAAACCACGAGGAATGTAAAACTAGCAGGAATACCATGCAGAGCTCCATGAAACAGCATAAAGAAACTTGGCGCCTGCTCTTTCACTCTGGTAAATAAATACATCTTCTGCACCCGACACTTACACAGAAAAAAAAATAGTTCATTATGCTGACATCATATTTCTACCTCATATCGCTCAAGTGCTCACATCACGTGGTCAAATGCTAACTAGCCTAGCATCCTGATTACTGGAAGATGAATCTGACAGGAGGCCCAGTTTGTTTTTCGTGTGTGTCCCCACTTCCTCATTTAACTTTTCACATTACATTTTATTTGCAATTCCTTAAGAAGCCAAAAAAAAAAAAAATCACGTTTTAAAATGTACACACTGTAGAGTTTTATTTCAAATTTACCCATTTTTCACTGGCATATTAATCTTAGGCGACACGGTGATGGTGATGTAGAAGGTAACACGTCCGCCTCACAAGAAGGTCCTGCGTCCAAGTCTCGGGCTCAGTCAGGTGTTTCTGCGTGCAGTTTGCGTGTTCTCCCTGTACTTGCATGGGTTTCCCCCAACAAGAACACACAAGGCTAATTGGTTGTTCCAGACTGTCCTAGATGTGTGTTTGGGGTGCGTGTGTGTGTGTGTGTGTGTTGCCCTGAGATGGTCTGGTGAGCTGTTCAGGTTGTACCACCGCCTTCACCCGGTGTCAGCTAAAATAGAAAGGCTCCAGCCTCCCCGCGCAACCCAGTAGTAGGATTAAACTGTTCAATAAAAGGGAGTCAGATTCAAGACAACGTGATTCGAGGACGTAGGAGGCGAATGGTTTTAGGTGCCGAGTCACTTCACTGTAAATATTTTGTAACTTTTATATTTTCCTCCACATAAAATAGAAAATCCTGCAAGAACAACCCAATTGTTGAGAGAGAGAGAGAGAAGGCTATACAAACATTCTGACACACACACACACACACACACACACACACACACACACACACACACAGCAGGCTTTTCTTCTCATGACACCCCCTTCCTCAAACACACAGAGTTTTTAAACTCTGACCCCACAGCTGACTTCCATCATTGCTCTTCCTGTACTGCAACTTTGTGGAGTCTTAAAATTAGTTCCCCCTCCTCCTTTTCCTCTAACAGCCCCCTGCCCCACCAATGACCACTGAAATGATAAATTCTGTTTATTCAATCTGCCAGGGTCACATTCCTCTCATACTTCCACCTTATGTACCAACAAAGTTCATTCAGGACAGGCCTTAGTAAAGTCTCCCCTTTCTTACTCGTTTTTTTTCCGTCCATCATGTCCCTCATCGAGTGCTGCCTGTCTCTGTCTGTCTCGCTCCATGCTGTCTGTCTCTCAGTCTCTCTGACTCCATCTTGTAGAAGTGATCGCTCCCCCTCCCCTCACTGTCTATCACTTGCTCTCCATGTCATGCTGTCCTCAGTGTTCTGTCTCTGTGTCACTCTCCTTGTCGGCATGTCTCACTCTCAGTCTTGCTGTCTTTCCCTCTCTCTCATTCTTCCTGTTCATGCTCCTTCTCGCTTGTTCCAAATCAGTCTTCTTGTCTCACTCTCCCTCCATCCTACACCCTTTGTTGCCCCCCCCATCATTAAAACCTCACCCTGCGGTGAGGATAAGCTGAAAGCTAAAGGAGAGTTAGTTTATATGCTGTATTTATTAACGAAGGTTATAAAGTGGATTATGTTGGACTTTGGGCTTAAATGAGTACTATGGCTCCAGCAGTAGTTTTTCGAAAGACACAGAATGTTAAGGAAGTAGTGAAACCCACACGATGACATAACACGTTTGATCTGATTTAAATGTCTGATTTTTTTTTTTTTTTTGCTCCACTAATGCATCACCAGTGACGGAGAACTTAAAAGATTCCCCACAGATGTAACAAACTGAAATGAATTTCCTGAAAATGTCTTTGAAGATGAAACTAAAAGTGGACAGAACAGACTGCCCAATCCAAGTAGAGATTATGTCACATGACAGACCACAGAACCGTAATGAAGTTATTGGTTTACCGTGAATAGAAACATTACAACGTTCTCGTTTGAATTACTGTTTACATGTACATGTGTATTGTAGTCTGCTCTACTTATTATTATGGCATGATGAAGATCTCATTAGATAATGTGCTGCTCCTTCCTCCTCTTCATTCCAAACATGTTCGCTTTATACACACTGTCCTCTGACCACCGCACCTTCATTTAATACCATTTACATAAAACCAGTCTGGTCATGGAAGACAAGCTAATGAATCCACTAGAGTAACCAGCAGGTGAGATATATATATAGACTTTGTAATCATTCTTCTATAATCACCTGAAGAGAGAGGATGGTTTCACCACCCCGCGAAACAGATCTGTAGTGATAAATGGAGTTTCAATAGAAAGTCTTTGCCCTGTCCTTTTATTTTTATTATTTGCTCTACCAAAAAGTATTGAGCACTCTCCTACGGAAGGATCTACTCAGATAATCCTCATACATTATATATATATATATATATATATAAAACCACAAACCAAAAAAAAAAAAAAAAAAAACAACAACAAAACAAAACAGACATGAGCTGAAAGAGTAATACCTCACAGAAAAATGCTAACATTGCTAACGTGTGCCTGCTAGCATGGGCGATAATGTGAACCATATCTGTAAAACGTTCCAGTAACTATTTGCACTTGAAAAATAAATGACAGGCATTAGGTCAGCGTGGCATATACATATATATATATATATGTATATATAAAAACCCACAAACCAAAAAGAAAACAAATAAAAAAACAAAACAGACATGAGCTGAAAAGTAATACCTCACAGAAAAATGCTAACATTGCTAACGTGTGCCTGCTAGCATGGGCGATAATGTGAACCATATCTGTAAAACGTTCCAGTAACTATTTGCACTTGAATAATAAATGACAGGCATTAGGTCAGCGTGGCATATACACACATTATATATATATATATCTTCTTCTTTTCCTTTCGGCTGTTCCCTTCAGGGGTCGCCACAGCAAATGATCTGCCTCCATCTCTCCCTATCCTCTGCATCTTCTACTCCTACTCCAACGACTTTCATGTCCGCCTTCACTGCATCCATAAATCTTCTCTTTGGTCTTCCTCTGGGCCTTTTGCCTGGTAGTTCCAACCTCAGCATCCTACGACCAATATACTCACTATCCCTCCTCTGTACATGTCCAAACCATCTCAATCTAGCCTCTCTGACTTTGTCTCCAAAACATCTAACATGTGCTGTCCCTCTGATGTACTCATTTCTGATCCTATCCATCCTCGTTACTCCCAAAGAGAACCTCAACATTTTCATCTCTGCTACCTCCAACTCTGACTCCTGTCTTTTCCCCAGGGCCACTGTCTCTAAACCATACAACATTGCTGGCCTCATCACCGTCTTGTACACTTTTCCCTTCATTCTTGCCGATACTCTCCTATCACACATCACACGACACTTTTCTCCATCCATTCCAACCTGCCTGCACGCGCTTCTTCACCTCTTTTCCACACTCTCCATTGCTCTGGATTGTTGAGCCTAAGTACTTAAAATCCTCCACCTTCTTTATCTCTGCCCCTGTAACCTCAAAGTTCCTCTTGGGTCCTTGTCGTTCACACACATGTATTCTGTCTTACTAAGACTAACCTTCAATCCCCTCCTTTCCAGGGCATACCTCCACCTCTCTAGATTTTCCTCCACTTGGTCTCTGCTCTCACTACAGATCACAATGTCATCTGCAAACATCATAGTCCATGGAGATTCTTGTCTAACCTCATCTGTTAGCCTGTCCATCACCATAGCAAACAAGAAGGGGCTGAGAGCTGACCCTTGATGTAGTCCCACCTCCACCTTGAACTCTTCTGTCACACCGACAGCACACCTCACCACTGTCTTACATCTATCATACATGTCCTGCACCACTCTAACATACTTCTCTGTCACTCCAGACTTCCTCATACAATACCACAGTTCTTCTCTCGGCACCCTGTCATATGCTTTCTCCAGATCCAACATTATATATATATATATATATATATATATATTATATATATAAACCCACAAACCAAAAAGAAAACAAATAAAAAAAACAAAACAGACATGAGCTGAAAGAGTAATACCTCACAGAAAAATGCTAACATTGCTAACGTGTGCCTGCTAGCATGGGTGACCAGTACCGAACTGAACTTTCATCCGCAGTACACAAAGTATGCAAAGTGCTCCCTGAAACAGAGACACCACTTTAGAACTTGTAAATGAGTAGTTAAGATACAAATCACACACACGCGCACACACACAGACCACCCATCTACCTCACCTCTCGCACAGGTGCCATTTTAGATCTGCACTTGATTTACGAGGCTAATGCCTCAGTTAAACATCAGTCCTATTGGGAGGATCCCACAAGCACCAGAGCTTCACTAATTAGCTGTCAATTTTTCTACCATCTCATATACCAGTGAACTCCACCAGAGAGGAAACGCTACAGGCTACAACTTGCCAGATAGAAACCACCGCAGCACATTCTAATTAAAATGCGTGTTAAGCGTATGCATTTATTAGAACATGAAACTTCAAGTTACAAAATTCAGGAGCATGCACTATTGGGAACTCTCGAATTATCTACAAGCATACATTCTTTAAGGAACATAACAAAAACGCTAATTTGGCTAACAATGCCTCAAAGATAATGAACAGCATCTAGCACCTCTTATATAAATAAATGTAACGATTCACTAGCTAGCGCTCTTTTTTTTTGAACATTAAACTATGAAATATCCCTCTGAATCATTGATATCGATTGGAGGAATCTTTACAAAACATGAGAATAGCTTCCTACAGAGTCACAAGAGTAATATCGTACAGCGTAAAACGTGTGTACGCTATCCCTAAAGCCTTGGTCCTGATATAGCCAGAATTACTTCACAGTAGATGATTTTCTACCTTCTGGGATTCAACCAACATTCTCCCATTAGTATCCCATGAACTTTCTTTAAAATAACAAAGCCAAGTAGCTACGGTGAGGACCCAGAGGCCAGGGCTTCCATTCTTGGAACGTTTGGTCATGTAAAATTGTTGATCACATGTGACCGGACCAATTTAACCGGTGACAGTGATTTTATTTGCATATTTCCTCAACCAGAATGGCCACGGTAACCCCGGCAACGGTTCTCCTGGAGCCACCAACGATGTCAGACTTTGGCGTTGCTTGCATAACAAACATGAAATTTCTCGGCTCCCAAGTGGTGTAAAGATCACAAGTTCGAATCTGGTTTAATGCTACAGCCACCTGTGGCCGAGAGTCCATGGAAGTTGATTAGCCGAGCTCTCACGGGAGGGAGGGACAGCATACGCTCACTCCCCTGTCACTCATAGCGATCGCAAGCCAATGAGAGGTCGGATAGTGTTTTCCTTCCGAGTGTGTTACACCGTCTTCAAAATGTCGTAGTTCGAAAAGAGGCGGGTGGCTAGCATTGCATTTCACGGAGGGGGGGGGGCGTGTGCATACTTTCATCCCTCGCTGGTTGGTGGTGGTCAGGTGATGGAGAAAGCAATACCTAATGGATGGGAATTGGATACTACTAAATGAGGGAGAAAATGGGGGCGAACCGACACTTCTGAATCTCAGATATTTTTTATTTCTTGATTTGTTGCATTATATGTATCTTTCTGAAAAAATAAAAATAAAAATCCCCCTCGAGTTGTGTGCAGTTCTTAAACGGTACAAGCTCCTGCAAGTTTCCAGAATATTCCAGAAACCCAAACTCCAGTGAACCGCTGATAATTTCTCAGGAAGATCTTTACTGTTCTCATGAAGTAATCTGAAAACAGGTTCATCAAACAGTGTTTCCAGGTTTATTTATTTGGGGTTTTTTTTAGGAGGAGTGGCACATCAAGCAAATGTCTACCCCACCCCCACACCAGCACACACCTCTCAGGCTGAGGCACAATGGAACTGTTGATGCGCGAAGCAAGTCGTCTGAGACGTAATAAAATAACTACAAGCTTGAACATGGAGTCGGTTGATCTCTACATTCAGATGGACAGACTGGTGGAAAACAAAGAGGTACGATCAAGTAAAACTGCATACGTTTGGGTCTAAAGAGGACAAAGGATAGTTTCTCCCCCAAAGACTGAGAAGACCTCATGTGGACTCACTCCGATAATCCTTCGGTATTCTTTTCTCATTAAACTAGCACATGGTGTTCATCTGGCTTCAGAATCAACAGAAAAATCAAACCTGAGTCACATGACTAGAGATCAGAAACTTTTCAAATCGTTTCACTGAAACACTGTTCCTTGTGGGCACAGGACAGACTCAGATATTCCCAGTAAAAACTGATATCCTCTGGAAGTCTGAATGGGAGATCACATCACTTAACTGGAAGAACGACACGGCATGAAACAAAACGGCGTCCTCTCATTACATTTGCAGCACAGTGGAGCTCATGCTCCACATACTCAACTCCTGTCCAATCCAGCACCATGTGGGTGACTGGAAACTCCACACCCAGCAAGCAGTGGCACCCAACCAAACCTTGGGTTGGAAAACTTACAAAATGGTGATTGGAATGAAGCTGTAACAATATCTTGTAATCTGCATCAGAACTCAAAGAAGAAAAAAAAGAAGAAAACAATGAAAAGAGAGACAGGAAGAGTGTGTGTCCTCTCCTTGTACAGTCATCATGACACAGTTAAGTCAGTCACACTGTCGGACGCCTGGGAGCCGTGCGGCTAATTTTAGCTGTCCGTTTCTCCTCTAACAGAATAGTGAACTAAACCAGAGAGAGGAAATGCTACAGAATTATCAATGCCCTTGATAAAAACAGCAGCAATGCACAACCTTCTGAGCTTTTCTCTCGTTTATGACGGCGTTATTTCTCCACGGATTATTATAGCCTGAAGAAATAAACAGTATTGTCCAAAAAAAGCTAATTATTGTGCAGAGACCAAGTAGCGAATGACAGCAGTTGGTATGTAGGACTCCTGTGCTGTTGTTGAGAGCGTCAGGGACCAGTGCTCACCTCCTGCTCTCAGAGGAATCGAAGTAGCAGAAGGGAGGTCAGGTATTTCAACTTCCTTCTTAAAATCACGCAATTTTCATGAAAAGCCAGACTCTCCCATCACACTTACTCACTAGTTCCTGGAGGTTTTTTTTTTTTTTTTTTTTAAATACTCCCCCTACTACGATTCACGCCGTGTTCATTCCATTCTAGATCAGTGCCTTCTAGTCGGTTTCTGGCTTGAGCTCCCGCTGCTGAAAAATCCAGTAAAGCTGATAGATTGATTGCGGACTGAACTGGGGTGGGGGGGTGGGGGGGGGGGGGGGAACACACACTATAAAAGGCAAAATATGAGCATCTGTGCAGAAAAGAGAAACGACTGGGTGCAGGAACGACATCTTGTTCCAATACAGGGTCAAAGTACGGCAGGTTTAAAAGAGATTTTATAAAACCATTTTTGAAAAAATTCATTGACATACAGCTAATGTTCTGTAGTACATGCCCTCCTCAAGGAAGTAGTTTACCTGTATCATGCCGTATTCATTCATTCATTCATTTTCTGTAACCACTTAATCCTAGTTAGGGTCGCGGGGAGGCTGGCGCCCATCCCAGCCGACTCCAGGCGAGAGCAGAGTACAACACAACTGAGGGGAAACGCAACTTATTTGGTGAAAGTCGGCATCAGGAAAGTGAACAGAGATAATAGCTCATAATCAGAGTGTACAGTGCCATGTTCCAGCCTGTGTGGTGAGCGCATAGAGTAGATTAAAGCATTTACGATTAGCTTTTGTATCCATTAAAAAAAAATAATAATAAATACGAAATAAAGCTAAACTGCGAAAATATAAGTCTTCAGCTTAATAATTAAGA
This sequence comes from Plotosus lineatus, assembly GCA_024760905.1. Classification (NCBI taxonomy): domain Eukaryota; kingdom Metazoa; phylum Chordata; class Actinopteri; order Siluriformes; family Plotosidae; genus Plotosus; species Plotosus lineatus. The sequence continues at coordinate 70,660,557 of CM045731.1, forward strand.
ACATGGGCTCCCGGGTGGAGCATCAACAAGGTGCACAATAATTAACCCGGAGATCGCAAGCTCAAATCCGATTTAATGCCACAGCCCCTCGTGACCAGAAGTCCATGGGAGCTGACTGGCCAAGCTCTCACGGGAAGGAGGGACGGCATACGTTCGCTCACAGCGATTGCCAGCCGATCATGGGCGTCTGTGGGCTCAATTGTACAATGGGACGAAAGGCACTTTCCCTCCCGGGTGTGCTGGCCTGCCCCCAAATGTATGTGGCACTGCAGTTTGAAAAAGAGGCAAGTGGGTAGCACTGATTGTCATTAAGGGGGAAGTGTACATGTTCTCACTCCTCCCTGGTTGGTGGTGGTCATGTGACAGGGAAGGCAAAACCTGATGGGTGTGAATTGGATGACTAAATTAGGGAGAAATGACCCCCCCCAAAATTTTCCGAGCCATAAGGCGCACCGGATCATAAGGCACAATATCAATTAACGAAGATTGAACAATCTCTATCCACACACAAGGCGCGCCCGATTATAAGGCACATTACGCAAAACAAAGTCAGATAAGTCAAACTTGATTCAACTCTCAATAATTCTCAACATTGTTCAGCTGTAACAGTATATATCTCACTTTCAGTTCAATCCTCTTCCACACATCCATCAGATTCTTTATCTTCAGTTTCTGAGTTTAACAGTTGGACGAGTTGGTCATAAAACCCAGATCCCTCTATTATTTTTTATTATTATATTTTATTATCTATTATTCTCTTGCGCCTGGAGTCAGATCAATAGACAGAAGTCTTCTGGATCATGATCTAAACTTCTCACAGCCACGCCTCCTTAAAAAGACAGCTCATTCACAGTAACAAACATGGTGGCGCCCAAGTTTTTAAGTGCGCCTTATGGCCCAAAAAATATGGTAATTGCCAATATTAAATTTTAAAGTACAGTAATCCCCCACCTCTTCGCGTCCCCGCAATATCGTGGGCTTTTTCATCAAGGAATTATAAAAAAAAAAAAAAAAAAAAAAAAAAAAAGAATTTAAGAAAAATTTTTTAAAAATTCACTACGCTACCCAACATGCTCTGTTCTCCTTCTTGACTTGAGTGTTCTCTGATTGGCTCTGGTTGTGAATCCGGCAAGCTGATTGGTCGAGATTATATTTTCCAGCACCCAACACACCTTTCGTCCCTCATGAAACAATGACTTTTATTGAGCTCAGTGGAAGCACTGGGGTGCGGGAAAAATTATGTTCACCGTAGTGGTGAGGGAACAAACACAAAAACCACAATCACTGGGAGAGTATCAACACAGAAACTGGTCGAGCACGGAGCTCCTCTTATAGCGCACTGACGGCTGAGTGAATTCAGGTGTGCTCTCTTGATGTTGCCTATGGGTAAAAGCCACACCCCTCACCAGGGTATGCAATGTATGGGGAGAGAGAGAGAAAGAGTAAAACGCCGCCAACTAGCACAAACCATAACAGAAACAAGGCGCAATAAGGCTGTTGTAAAAATGGAAAATGCCTTATCGTTGTGGATTACTGACTGCCATAAAAATAATGTGAGTTTGGATCGCTAACATGATACGTACTAAAGCAAAGGCTCTGGAGGCACTGACGACCCCCAACCAAGCACCAGTGCCGCCAGTGATTCTCCTTCTCGACATGGCCGTGGATTTGTTATTTATAAGGTTTGTTATACAGTATTTTTATATATTTGTCATTATAAGGTATATAATCTATTTATATATTAATACACCTTGCCTGTATGACATTATTAACATGCATAGATCACTTTAAAATTAATTTCTATATAAATTTTATGTAATATATAGGTGGGTGGATGTCCTTAAGAAGTGGCAGAAGTCATTTCGCGGTTTTCTTGCATTTCGCGCGGTGGGGGCGCTGCTGGTCCTCACTAATCGCGAAATAACAGGGATTGTTATAATCCCTTGAAGTGAAAGAAGGTGTAAAGTAAGGGCATAGCAACGACACCAGATCCAGATACCTGATCATGGGGCACCACCGATGGACAAATAGAGACAAGTGGCGGATGAGCACACAGAAGACATCCTGCTTTGTTTAAACCTCTGTAGAGCACTAGAGAAGTTCATAAAAGGAAAAAAAGGCAGCAGAAATGAAATGACAAAACAGAAATATCCATTTTATCGTTTGCAATTTTTTTTTTTGGGGGGGGGGGGGGGGCATCTTCCTGAGGTGACTCGAAGCCAGGCTAGAAAGCGAGACCAAATGAGCCACGATGTCTCGTAAATCAAAATAAACCTAGTGATCTGATGAGAGAAACAGAACAGGAACTCTGTGATAGGAAGAACTTTGAGTCACGCCTGAATAAGTCGATGTACAGCTGCCACACTCATCACAATGTCCTGCACTCTGTACTAGTAATTTACTCCAGGTTAAGGTTTTCATAGACATGGCCTGAGAAGGTGGTGTGTCACACACACACACACACACACACACACACACACACACACACACACACACACGCGGGCGCACACAGCTAAATATGGCAGAGTTTGACTTTTGCTCAATACTGAAAATATTTTTCCCCTCAAATATACAGCTGGCACTTCAATAACGTTAACACAAATAAAGCAGGTCTAACAGTAACGCAACCGCCTGAGGCCCGGTGAAGACGCAGCATCAGTGGCTGTATTACATGCCGTGGGTTTTTTTAATGGCTGGGAAAGAATGTGGGCCGAGTGGTTTTCGCTGTGCCACGTCTTGGTCTCATCTCAATGGCACAAACGCACGACGTAGCACTTCTGTCCCCCCCACACATACACTCCCATCACTGTGATGCCAAGAAGAAAGTATTTAAATACATTCCAGTGGATATGCAAATCAGGTCATGTGATCACATGTGCTGATTAAATGTAGATCATGTAACAAAAACATGTCTGACCTCTAAAGTTGCCCTGTTGATTCAGAAGTAGATAACTGGTCGCTACGCCTTGCATTCCATGGCAAAACTTTCATTTCAGAAAATTATAAACATACTTTAGATTTACATTAAAAGCATAAGCCTGCACAACACTGGAATTTAGCTCCCAAATAGAGAGGAGTCAGTTTTTATTACCATAATCATCAGTTTCATCAGCAGCAAGTGGTGATTCACACCATCTGTAAGAATTTTTCTCTTCCTGTCCAGCGCGCATGCGCACGCAGACACACACACACACACACACACACACACAAAGACAAACACACAGCTCAATATGTACATACACATTTTCTAATTTCTATTTCTGCATTCATACTTTCTAAAGCAGCGAGTCGTATAGGTACACCTGTGTGTGCTTTTATCTCTGCTCACAGTTGGAGAGCTGTCGTCCTGATTTCGGACAG
>CM045731.1:70668916-70678916 GCA_024760905.1 Plotosus lineatus
GAAACCCACACAAGCACAGGGAATACATGCAAACCCCCCCCTCACAGAAACACCCTCAGCGAGCTTAGTTCTCGAACCCAGAAGCTTCTGGCTAAACACGACACCACCATGCCACCCGCTCATGACACCAACACATTTATTTATTTCAACAACACATCTGAATACAGCACATCTGTGATACTCGGGTCATTCTATGTTAATGACTTGTAATAAAACATTCCAAATGAATAAGGACACAAGTGACGCTCGCTATAAAATGAGGCCGTATTAAATGGGGCTCTGTCACGACAGTTGTGTCGGCGTAAGGTTTTGATTTTGTGTTCATCCATCCAAAAAAAAAAACAAAAAAAAACACACACAACACAACAAATCTTGAGTCTGTTGTACCCGACTCTAAATTATCCGGATCAAACTGTGGGTCCATGAATTTTTTAAACACAGTGAGATTGGAGAACTCGGACATATTGGTTCATGTGTCGGATTGTTACGCCTGGAAGAGGTTTGCGCTCTCAGAATGCTGTTTCACTTCTGAAATGTTTTTTGTTTGTTTTAAACACCTAACCAACAGCTGTAATGGAACCCCCTTTAAGGCCTCTTGTATTGTGGAGATGAAACAATACGACACATTGTGCACACAGCAGCTGGACAAATGCGTACTCTATACAAGAAGCATGCAGAGACATCGTCCTTGAATCATACACAACGACTTTAACCTCGTGCTTGTGATTGTGCTGTAGTGGCTAAGCTACATTATTACAAGATTCAGAGATGATTACATTTGGGTTATGCTCTTTCACCGGTAATTGCTGTGTTGAAGTTTTTCTTTTTTAAAATAGCGTCTTGGGCGAAATATTGGAATGATCTGTGCTGTGAAATTGGAAACATACATCTGACTGGTTGTAGTCGACACGTACAAGATAAACTTGTCTTATTGAAACTTGTTTCAAAACCGTTACTAGTTACTATTTCCTTATGGGTCCTGTTACTTTCTCCATCTCATTGCAGGGAGACAGAGAGAGACCGAGAGAGTTTAGCCTTCTACAATATGGCCACCCAACTTTCCTATGTGCTTCTATAGGGCAGGATGTGGCACAGCATTTTTTCATGCCAGTTTCTTGCTGAAACACACACTGTTTTTCTTACAACAAAAAAAGGAAATGAAAGTGACTTCTTTTTCAGATTATTAAATAACAACACATGAGGGAAGCATAGAAAACGTACATAAGAATCAAGAATCCAGTCCAAATTATTTAAATTTTGCTGGTGCATGAAGCCAAACCCTGCTGAGATCCACCAGGAAAAGGCTGTAAAAACACCTTATTTCAGCACAGGGTTAAAAACACAAGAACTACAGATATCTACCTAGTTCACAGTGCATTATGAATTAATACAGGGTGTGAAATTAGCGCCGTCCACCAGCATTTCCTGGCATTTTTGTGGGAGGTCCAGAAAAATCCAACCTAATACCGGCCCCACGTGTCAGGCAGTGTCAGATCCGTGGTTCGGTTCAAGCCCTTCCCGTGGGTCATGAAAATCCACGAGTAAGTTTTAAAACCCTATCTATGATATTACATGTGCCAAAATATGCTTCTTAAACACATTCTATAGACAGTCTTACTCATTAATACGGTAATAGTGCAGTAAAATGTTGTAATGATGCAGTAAAAACTTTAATTTTGTACTGTGATAATATCTATGAATAAATAAAGCGCTTAGGCTCCTTACCAGAAGCTAGAGAAGATGCAGAGCATTTGCGTGACCTCAGTGCTTAAATAATCATGAAAAACACACTGAACAAACTTGAATTCACAATTCAAGGAATCATGTTGTTGACATGTGTACGACGGAGAAGAAAAAAAAAAAAAAGGTGTACACCATCTGTAACCAATCAGCAGGAGGGAGAAAAAAAAAAAAAAAAAGCTTTCAGCCATTGGCTAAATTTGAATCACGTGCCAGTAACTTCTGGGTTTGTCACTAATCTGCGAGTATAATAATAACAATTTAACTGTAACTAGCAATGTCAAAGCAGACAAAGTTAACTGGCTTTGTAAAAGATCAAGAAACTGACCAAAGTGACACTGAACCATGTAGCACTAATGTCAGAGATTATGAAAAGAATCAACACCCAAAGAGAACTTTTCGAGACCAATGACTATACCCACACTTTGAAAGTTTGAGTTAATACACTACTTTAAATGTTATTTAAAGCTAACTATGTAGAACTAATACTGTACTAGGCCCGAGTACAATTTTACATTGCAAACAACAAAAAAATGTCTCAAATTAAAGAAAATATGACTTATTATACATGTTCATTACTTTCAACAATCTACCGAGTTAATTGAACCATTCATGTTATTGTTAGGCTAATGAGTTTAGCACTAACTAAAATGTTGAAAAGTTGCTTAATTAGAGCTCAAATTACTCAACATGTTTTTCTACCATATTCAGTGGGAACTGGCGAGAACTGGTGGAGCACGGAGTTGAGAGCCAGAGAGATCACGGGGAAGAGGGACAATCTTCTAGCACCAGGAATAGCGCTGCTTGTCTTTATAGCCCGCGATTAAGTAGAACCAGGTGTGTCTGTTTAGCACTCCACCTGTGTGTGACAGCCACGCCCCTCTCCAACGCGCATTTCGTCACACAACTCTTTTGTGAGAGACCATAACACACTAAAATAAAAACCACAGTGCGGTTCAAGCATAAGAACAATAAAGATAAGACTGTCAACCTTTGTGGTAGTGAGCAGTTGGCATACGTAAATGTTGGAGAGGGAGAGAGGAAGCGGATTCCCTTCCATAACAGCTTCAGGTAAATCAGCTAAAAGGTGTTTTTTTTCTCTGGCTACCGCTCTGCATGGATGACTCTTCTTCAGGATATTCCTTTCTTTTCTTGAACATTTCTAACATGGCTTGTTTCTGCCTTCTTTTCAAAACCTTACGAATGAGGAAAATGAGAGAGGGGAAAAGAGTAGAAGAGGTGACTGTTGAGGACCAGTAAGTAGCAAAGATTAGTAAGGGAGAAGTGAGGAGGGCATTGAAGAGGATGAAGAGTGGAAAGGCAGTTGGTCCTGATGACATACCCGTGGAGGTATGGAAGTGTCTAGGAGAGGTAGCAGTACATTTTCTGACAAGAACATTCAACAAGGTCTTAGAGAGTGAGAGGATGCCAGAGGAATGGAGAAGAAGTGTGCTGGTACCCATTTTTAAGAACAAGGGAGATGAGCAGAGATGTGGCAACTACAGAGGAATAAAGTTGATGAAGTTATGGGAAAGAATAGTGGAAGCTAGACTAAGGGCAGAGGTCAGCATTTGTGAACAACGGTTTGGTTTCATGCCAAGAAAGAGCACCACAGATGCAGTGTTTGTTTTGAGGATGTTAATAGAGAAGTACAGAGAAGGTCAGAGAGAGCTGCATTGTGCCTTTGTGGATCTGGCGAAAGCTTATGACAGGGTGCCGAGAGAGGAACTGTGGTATTGCATGAGGAAGTCTGGAGTGGCAGAGAAATATGTTAGAGTTGTGCAGGACATGTATGAGGATGTAAGACAGTGGTGAGGTGTGCTGTCTTTGTGAGAAGAGTTCAAGGTGGAGGTGGGACTGCATCAAGGGTCAGCTCGGAGACCCTTCTTGTTTGCTATGGTGACGGACAGGCTGACAGACGAGGTTAGACAAGAATCTCCATGGACTATGATGTTTGCAGATGACATTGTGATCTGTAGTGAGAACAGAGAACAAGTGGAGGAAAATCTAGAGAGGTGGAGGTATGCCCTGGAAAGGAGGGGAATGAAGGTTAGCCTCAGTAAGACAGAATACATGTGTGTGAACGACAAGGACCCAAGAGGAACAGTGAGGTTACAGGGGGCAGAGATAAAGAAGGTGGAGGATTTTAAGTACTTAGGCACAACAATCCAGAGCAATGGAGAGTGTGGAAAAGAGGTGAAGAAGCATGTGCAGGCAGGTTGGAATGGTTGGAGAAAAGTGTCCGGTGTGATGTGTGATAGGAAGGTATTGGCGAGAATGAAAGGAAAAGGTTACAAGATGGTGATGAGGCCAGCGATGATGTATGATTTAGAAACAGTGGCCCTGGGGAAAAGACAGGAGGCAGAGCTGGAGGTAGCAGAGATGAAAATGTTGAGGTTCTCTTTGGGAGTCATGAGGATGGATAGGATCAGGAATGAGTACATTAGAGGGAGAGTTTTGGAGACAAAGTCAGAGAGGCTAGATTGAGATGGTTTGGACATGTACAGAGAAGGGATAGTGAGTATATTGGTAGTACGATTCTGAGGTTGCAACTACCAGGCAGAAGGCCCAGAGGAAGACCAAAAGAGAAGATTTATGGATGTGGTGAAGGAGGACATGAAAGTAGTAGGAGTTGGAGTAGAAGATGCAAAGGATAGGGTGAGATGGAAGCGGATGGTTTGCTGTGGCAACCCCTGAAGGGAAAAGTCGAAAGGAAAAGAAGACGACGACGTAAGTGGCTCATGACCTCATCGTTAAAGGTGTTCACAGCATTTGCTAGTGCTTTAGCTTAGCTTTAGCGCTAGCTTTAGTTTTATGAGGGTGATACATGGTATCAACAACTTCCGGAAGTCTAGCACTTTTCCTCCCTCTCGGTCTCATTTTTCTCGTGCGTTTCTCGAGTTAGACCTCCGGTTTTTGTTCGGATTCCAATTTGTTCGAACTCTAGAGCGTTCAGGAATGCAGCCAGATAAATAAACCGGATTTCCCATAATGCATTATTGATGTGCTGTGCTTTACATCAATAGTGATGAAACTCACGAAAAATGCAATACTTTTAACCAATTAGAAGTATAATAGGGTGATTAGCCCAGAATACTTCGAGGTCTCCACTTTAATCTTCAGACATTTATTGCAACACAGACACAGCGGCGTCCAGATAATGTGAAGGCAGGCAGACGCTGAGTATAGCAAAAATAAATAAACAAACGGCACATCAGCAATCTAATCTAATGCAACTCAGGGCAGTTTAATGGACAAATGTAAAGATAATGTTAAATCCCCAGTGATGAATTAACACCAAGAGTTCACGTAACACGTTCAGCAGCTCACAGAAACACTGTTTATAAACACTGTACCACATTCCTTCAACACTGGAGACTTGGGTGCTGTGATGTAATGATGACTAAAAGCATAATTAGTACACATCAGGCATCGGGTTACTTTAATTATAAACTTGGTCACATTTCTGTAACAGAAAGATGATGCATAATATAATTATGTACTTTTGAGAAACTTTAATGGGCATTTTTATTTAAATGTTTACAAAGCAGTTGATCGGACATTAAAATTAGATGCGCTTTTCTCTTACAGTTATTTTTGTATTTTTTAATTAAATAAAAAATGTAAAGGATAAACGCATTAAAAATTACTTTTCTTTATTCATCATCACACTTCATTCATTCAATATATTTTCTTGTTTCTGATTGGTGGAAAGCCATAAAATAATTCTTGAAATTGCATCGTTGTCATTGTACGATGATTGAACAATTATTGCCCGATTGGCACACACAGCATAGTGATGTGACTGACTACTTAAAATATTTTGAATAAATAAAACAATTACAGGATTCAGCTTTCATATGATATGGAAAATTATTCCATTTCGAAGGATGTCATCACTCTCTCACCTGAATAATAAGCGATTACTAAGTGAGACTAATTATTCTCGATCATTTAAAATTTCATAATTGTATTATTTGTTAAAAATATTTTAAAAGTTTTTACAGTTACATTACTATAAAGCTCTTGCCAATCGCAATCATTTAACTTATCCCATGCAACAATGCAATAATTCAATTAAATTATCCCATGGCAGTGACGCAATATCCAGAATTATTTGGCTTTCCGCCAATCAGAAACAAGAAAATATATTGAATGAATAATGATTCTCTAGTTTAAACTTGTCCTCATTCAATAACTGTTTAGTATTCCATCAAGACAATACAGTAATTAATATAATTAAGAATAGTTTGGGTGGGGAAACGACATCCACACTGTCTCTTCATAGACGGGGCAGTGGTGGTCTAGTGGTTAGGGCGCAGGACCGCTGATCCTAAGGTTGGGAGTTCGAGTCCCCACAAGGTTGTCACTGTCCCCCCCAGTGCAGCTAACTGGGTTATCAAAGGCAGGCCATGTCTCTCACTGTCTACGGTGAGAGGTTCATGTAAAAGAACCATTGCTGACTTTCGTAAAGAGGAGCTGCAAAGCCGTCAGCGTGTTTCTAACGACCTGGAGAGGGATGGGCGCCGCCAGGCCAAATCAGCCCAAGTCTTCAGTACTGAAGTTGCTCGGTTTACAACGAAGAAGAGTAGACATTTTCTTCTATGTTTATTCGTCCCAATATGAGTCTGTCCGTCTTCCTTTCGGCTTTTTCTCTTTTACTCGGGAGTCGCCACAGTGAATCATCCGATTCGCACGTTTGATTTGGCAGAGGTTTTTACGTCGAATGCCCTTCCTGTCACAACCCAAGGGACAGAAACACGCTGACGACTTTGCAGTTACTCTTTACGAAAGTCAGCAATGGTTCTCTTACATGAACCTCTCACCATAGACAGTGACAGACATGGCCCGCCTTTGATAACCCAGTTAGCTGCACTGGGGGGGTGGGGGGGGGGCAGTGACAACCTTGTGGAAAGTGGGACTCGAACCCCCAACCTTTGGATGAGCAATCCAGCGCCCTATACCACTAGACCACCACTGCCCCTTCGTCCCAATATGAGCCTGGATCTTAATTTCATTTTAATTCTAGGTTATTCTTTCTCTGTTAAATAATCAGAAAAATCCTCCTGATTTCAGTAGAGGCTTCTGAAAAGATATGAAATAAATTCACACAGTTTCGACTCACGTCATTTGACTGGATTAAAAGTGTGTGAAAAGTATCGGAATTACGAACTAAGCGCAAATCAAAAATAATTGAAGTACGTCGTAATTACAACTTGGGAACTCGTATTTCCCACACTCTACAAACCCCGGAGTTTACAAGATGTCAAGAACAAAAAGATAGATGACTGTCATTTTGTATCGCGGGCCACAGCCCCCCCCGCCGCCGCCGCCTTTCCAACAAAACCACCTGAACGTCCCCACCACCACCACCACGTCATTGATCACGACCTACAACGTCGTGCGTGCGCGCGCGCGCACACACACACACAACGGTGGCGCGTTCATCAAAATGTATCCCGCAAACCACGCGCGTTCCGAGCACCAAGAGTGCCACCCCTATTTCTCCGGCCTGTGCAAGGAGGAGGAACAGCTACGTCATAACCCAGATTTGAGCACGAGAAAACAGGAAACGATTGGTGACGTCATCGCCCTGAGCCATGCGACACTGAATTCTCTTCGGAGAAACCCGGCAAAGTGAGAATTTCACCGGGAATTAAAGCGTCTCTGCCGTGTGAAGCGTCCTGATGCTTTCCAAACAATCACAGTGAGCAAAGTGTGCAAAAAATATCGAGCTCGAGGCTCACAGCCTCCATTTTTTTTACTCCTTTATGAAAACACTTCCTGGAAAGTTGCGTTTAATTTCATCCGGTGTGGGAGGATTTTTTTTTCTCTTCACCCCTTCGGTTACAATAACGCAGGGAAGCGTGACTTGTGTGCACGAGCGCAAAGATCAACTTTATAAAAAAAAAAAAAAAAAAAAAAAAAAAAAAAAATTATTAGAATTAAAATGATAATATGAAGTTGCTCGTGCGCGAAGGTGGTGAACTGCGCGGCTCTTCCTGGTTTGTTGGTCGCATTTGCACACAGAAGCGGCCATATCGACCCACACCACAGGAGCCTGTGCATTGGAAACAAACTTAAGAAAAGAAAAGAAAAAAATAAATAAATAAAAAAACCTTATCCGGGACTCACCTGCTTGTTTTCTGTCCCAGATGGATGAAGAGAAGCGCAGGTGCTGCTTTATCCAGGATCTCACACACACACAGCGTCGCAAACTTCCTCCTCTCAAAGCGAGCGAGCGCCTTTCTCTATTTCTTTCTCTTCTCTCTCTCTCTCTCTTCCTGAACTCTAGAAGCGCAACTTGGCTTCGGGGTGCGGTCCTGAAAAAAGGCGCAGCCTCACAGTTCTAGTGCCCGCCCTTCTTAATGTCCTCCAGCCAATCACGAACAAGTATTCCAGCACTCTCCAGTGGATCGACCCAATTGGGATCGCTGAAAAGTTTCATAGTGAAAGGACCTTCATAACATCTATAATACATATGTATATATAAATATAATATATATAATATAAATATATAATATCTGAAAACTGTATTACTTTTAAAATACTTAATTGTTTTGGTCATTAATTATTAAATGAATGTACAAATTTATGCAAATTTGGATGGGCTCTTTGAATGGAGTATTAGAATAAGATTGTGTCTGGACAGTTGGAGAGAAGGAGGAGGCCCGTGATGAGAGAACCCTAGAAGGGAGAAAGAGCACTGTGTGTGTGTGTGTGTGTGTGTGTGTAAGAGAGAGGGATGTGGGGGGAGATTGAGGCTGTACTAAGCTAATGTTTAATAAGTGAGGTATGTGCACTAAGGATCTTTATGCCCATATAAGTATTGGGGCTGTGCAGGATGAAGCTACATCATCACTCTTTGTTATCCTGTTGCAGTGCCGCCCATGTGAGGAATGCCAAGAATTACTCAAGCACACTCACACACAGCCAAGCCATGAGCCTTTTCTCAGCCGCTTGTTCATCATCATCATCATCATCATCATCATCATCACCCTCTCACACACACACACACACACACACACACACACACACACACACGCCTATCTATAATATATTTGCGAAAAGTTTCGTTCTCTCAATACATTCCTTTTTTTTTTTTTTTTTTTTTTTTTTTAAGGTGTGAATTTGGGCTAAAACTGTAATAGCTCCCTGATCCCGAAATAGAGCATCCAGATTAACAGTTTTCATAATGCACTCAAATTTCATTCATTTGTTCAACTGTTTAATCTTGTCAGGGTCGCGGGGAGGCTAGAGCATACAGTGCTGTGCAAACATTTTTGGCCCCTGACCAGTTTCTGACATTTTTTGCATGTTTGTCATGGTCATCCATTTCTGATCAAGCAAACCTAAATATTATTCAAACATAAAACAGAAGTAAACACAAAATGCAGTTTTCAGTGCCAATCAGGTTTTAAGAGGGGTGGGGTGTGGGGGGGGGGGGTGGAGAAAAAAACCCCCATCTGAACCTGCAAAGGCCTGTGTGAATAAGTAATTGCCGCTTAAACCTAATAGCTGGTTGACGCACCTTTTGCAGCAATGACTGCAGTCAAGCGTTTGCGATAAGAGGCGCTGAGTCGTTCACATCTCTGTGATGGGATTTTGGCGCGCTCTTCGCCGCAGAATTGTTTAAGATCAGCCAGATTGGATGGTTTTCGAGCATGAACAGCCATTAAGGTCGCGCCACAGCATCTCAATAGGGTTCAGGTCGGGACTTTGACTAGGTCGCTCCAAAACCCTCATTTTGTTCTTTTTATCCATTCAGAAGTGAGTGGACTTGCTGGTGTGCTTCGGATCATCGTCTTGCTGCAGAACCCAAGTGCGCTTTAGCTCGAGGCCTTGAACTGATGGACGAACATTCTTTGCCTGGATTTCTTGGTTGCGAGCAGACCTTAGTCGGTGCCGTGCTCTTGGAGTAATTTTGGTAGGCCGACCACTCCTGGGAAGGGTCAGCACTGTGCCGTGCCTTCTCCATTCATGGATGATGGCTCTGACGGTGGTCCACTGGAGTCCCAAAGATTTACCAATGACTGTGTATCCTTTCCCCAGACTGAGACGTCTCTATAATCTTCTTTCTCGTTTGCTTTTGAAGTTCACTGGATCATGGCATGATGATGTGTGTTCAGTATGGCCTACCTCACCTTGTCAGACAGGTTTAATGTTCGGGATCTCCTGATTATAAATGTTTGGCAGCAAATCAGGCCTGGGTGTGGCCATGAACTTGAACTCAGTTTTCCCCAATAATAGGATTAATCAC
>CM045731.1:70691416-70701416 GCA_024760905.1 Plotosus lineatus
CCCTGGGACATTTCACCTGATGAGGAAGCACTATAAGGGCCAAGAGGAAAATAGTGTACGAAGGAAAGAATGTGAGTGAAGACAGCTCTCGAGCTTAGTCCAAGTGTATAAGTGAGGCAGTGAAAGATTTAGCGAGTTAGCGAGTGGGACAGGGAAGCAGACTGAGCGAATGAGTGATGAGAGATTAAAAGGCGAGACAGAGACGTATTCATGCTGGGTAAATATATGAGGCAAAGCAGTATACGTTGATGTCATCGTTGGCTGTAGAATCTGTAATGAAGTCGTGTGTCTGATGCATTATTCATCCCGCGCACCTGAGGACGTGGTTTTTGTGGAACAAAATTTCCGAACCCTTAAAGCATTAAAGCTGCAAGATGTAACCTCTTTACTTTTTTAAAATATTAATGGAGCATGAATTATAACACTATAGTGCATCGGTCGGAAACCTTTTTGACTAAGAGCGCCAAAAATAAACACATATTTTAAAATCGAATCCTCCGAGAGCCATATTACGTGTACAGTATTAAGAAAACTACTTTTTACTATTAATGCGACTTCTGGTGCTGCATGGATTTGCTGGTGGCTTTGTAGTCTGGTTGATACGTGGTGAAGTTCAGCTTCATGCAGGCGTTTAGGCTTCCATTTGTTACACGTGACCGCAGGTTGGTCTTGATGTTTTTCACGTGTGAGAAGGACTCTGCTCGCCTGTGCACGTGGAGCCAAACATGGTCAATACGACAGGACTCACGCTGCAGTGTTTGGTATGTGACAGGAAGCGCATCCCAAGTTTGGGCAATCAGCTGGTCTGCGGGTTGAAGTTTATTCATGTCTGTCCGTTTGTGTTTTGCTTGCCAGCTGTGCTTGGCTTCATGCAAATGAGCTGATCAAAAACAAGGGAAGGTTATCTCTTTACTCAAAAACAACTCGCGCAGGCTGTTGCATATAATCCAATAAAATTAGAGTTTCAAGGTATCGGGCCCACCCACACACTGGAGTACAGAAAGGATTGGCTCTCCGCTGCGCACCACAGTGACATGTGGCGTTGAAAATAGATTTATAGATTAAAATGCGTGAGATTTATTCATCTGTTTTTGTTTTATTTGCTGGCTTTTTTTCTGTGTTTTTATTGAAAGGACAGCAAAATTATGTATTAATTATTCTGTTAATGCAGGCCACCGAATTTATCTGAGAGTCAGATGCAGTCATCAAAAGAGTCAAGCATCTGGCTCATGAGACATAGGTTCCCGACCCCTGCTGTAGTGAGTCTGGATCAAAGCAATAACACCGAGTGATTCTAAAAACCCTTCGTCATCGTTTCCTCACTCCTCGCGTGAACTGGAATTTCTGATACACCATCTATGCTGGACATCCCAATTCTCTTATTTGTGCACAAGGACACGGATGAGGAGGGAGGTACCACAAGAGCAGCTTGCCAGCATATAAATAAATAACCCGCCCCTTATGTGACGTCAGATGTTTTTTATGCAGCAGATCAACTATACAGTACTGCCATCATGAGAAGATGATGGTCATTCTGTATGTTGCTGGGCGGCGGTGGCCTAGTGGCATAGGGCGCTGGATCGCTTGATCCAAAGGTTGGGGGTTTGATTTGTCCCCCCAGTGCAGCTAACTGGGTTATCAAAGGCCGGCCATGTCTCTCACTGTCGATGGTGAGAAGTTCATATCAAAGAACCATTGCTGACTTTTGACAAGAGTTGGCTGCAAAGCCGTCAGCGTGTTTCCGCCCTGCAATGGCCTGGCGAGCTGTCCAGGGTGTATTCTGCCATTGCATGGAGTCCTTTCATTCTTGCCGATACCTTCCTATCACACATCACACCGGATACTTTTCTCCAACCATTCCAACCAGCCTGCACACGCTTCTTCACCTCTTTTCCACACTCGCCATTGCTCTGGATTGTTGGGGTATACAGTGTATGTATGTATGTATATATATATATATATATATATATAAATGAGCAGCTGTCAAGCACAGGTGCAGGTGTGTGTGTGTGTGTGTGTGTGTGTGTGTGTGTGTGTGGGCATGTTTGAGCACAGAGCTGACACTGATTATAGACTAGACAAGAGTGAACATGTGATAATAACACAAACCCAGAGCCAAGATTCTGAAGATAAGTAAAATTGTTACTTTCAAAGAAAAGCAGGTGCATGAGCGCAACACACACACACACACACACACACACACACACACACACACAAGGATATAGAATATTGGTCTGACAGCGGTGATAAATCCAGGGTACAATGGTTATTAAATATCAACAAGTAAACGTTGGACAATATAAAAGATCATTCAGGATGGTCAGGTCACGCCCCTCATCCCCCTCCCCCCCAAAATCCCTTTTTTTTTTGGGGTTATACAGGATTTTGACAAAACCCTCTTCAGAAGCCACATTTCTTTGTTTTTTTTATTAACATAAAAAATAAAGGGCAGTGGTGGTCTATTGTAGTGGTATACGGCAGTGAATCGCAGATCCAAAGGTTGGGGTTTCGAGTCCCACTCTCCACAAGGTTGTCACTGTCCCCCCCAGTGCAGCTAACTGGGTTATCAAAGGCGGGCCGTGTCTCTCAGTGTCTATGGTGAGAGGTTGATGTAAAAGAACCATTACTAACTTTCATAAAGAGGAGCTGCAAAGCCGTCAGCGTGTTTCTGCCCTGCGTTGGCCTGGCGAGCTGTCCAGGGTGTAGTCTGCCCCTGTCCAGAGTCAGGTGACATGGACGCCAGCCTCGCCGCGACCCTAAGATTAAACAAGTCAGGAAATGAATGAATGATTGAACAGGATACAAACTTTAGTCAAGAAAAAAATTTTTTTTAAAGCAACAGTAATAATTTTACACATTCTGTTCTTCGTGGTAGTTTATATTTCCCCCAAAAGATCAAAATCATTTTTTACATTTTTTTTTTAAATTTTAAATCTTGACTAGATAGAATTCTTTGGGAAATGTCGAATAACCGTCGTGCTCTGAGGTAATCGTGAATGTAGAATTGTAGAAATGTAGAAATCCACTAGCGCCTGGCTAATGGCAGATGTAGAAAAATAAGCTATTTGTATTTTGTGTACTCACCAAGCTGATCGTTGATGTTCGATGAAGGGCGAACAAACGAAACCAATTCCCAGTGATGAGAAAAACGAGGACCGGACACTCGGTTAATGATTGGTGTGAAATCATAATGATTGGTGTGCTAAATCACAATGGTATAGCAGGGCAAGCTAAACATAGCACACAGTCTCCTTATATATCAACAAGGTGTCTGTGGGAGACCATCACGAGAGGTTCAACTGAAGCCTGGGTGATGTGGTTTCACCCAAGCTTTCAAACCGTCTCCTTTTCACACCGAAAGGAAAAATCACAGCGTGAAGAAGCTCCGCAGCTCACTTTCCCTTAGCAAAAGCTACGACGTCATACTATACATATTAATCTGAGAGTTCGGGGGGGAAAATAGCAGTGAGGGAGGTCCTGGGTTCAGATGTTTGTGTGTGGGGTTTGCATGTTCTCCTTGCGTTTGTGTAGGTTTCCTCCCACAGTCCAAAAACAAATGTTCATAAATCACTCCTTGGTATGACCGGCTGTGTCGTGGCAGTGTGTGTGTGTGTGTGTGTGTGTGTCATCCGTGTGAAAGGCTGGCGAGCTGGTCAAGGTGTACCCCGCCTTCTCCCAGTGTCGGCTGAGAGAGGATCCCGCCCGGAAAATCAGGGAGAAATGTCTGAGTGCAGAAATCAGTACTGGATGCTGGTGAGCTTCAGGCTCTCTGGCGCCACCGTTAAAAACAGTGGAAATCCATCGTGGAAATCACTGCAAGGCCTCAGAAACACTTCCAGAAATCAAAACGTTACCCAGCATGCAGTGCAGGGTACAATCAAAGCAGAACTGTGGATTAGTTGCAGCTCTTGTTTAAGGGTTCCATCCCATTAACTGTGTGATTCAAGACATTTTGGTTCGTTTCATGTGAACACACTGCAGATTAAAAGTTGGAGTTCATTGTACTGTGCGAGCACACACACACACACACACACGCGCACACACACACACACACACATCATTACTGTGGAATTTTAGACATGTCCATTAAGAGCCCAGGGTTCCCCCCCCTGATGTTACTCATGCATGACTGTTAAAAGAGGAGCTGAAAAAGAGCTCGGAGGCTTCAGGTAAAACATCAAACATCTGCTTTATTCTTAAAGCCGCGTGTGCTGCTCACGTGAAACAACACTTACAACGATAAACCTGAAATGAAAGCCATACAGGCCTCCCAGTAGAACTTTAATTTCACAGTCAAAGCTAACACACGATCAGGATACACACGCTCTCGCAGACGTACACAGACCTGTAATAGACAAGATAAAGTGTACTGATCTGGGATCAGCATGATCGTCGTCCTTTATATAACTGGGTGTCCTCAGGATTACGAACGTGACCTTACCCTGGATCTCTGAGATAAATATGAGATAAACATGAAGCAGACCCAAGTGTGGATGTGGATCTGGATTAAAGAGAAATGTTTCCCTCTGGTGGAGGACAGTAGGAACTGCAAGGAGAACAGAAGTGGCTGTGATCAACATTTAAAAAAAACAAACAAAAAACAAAAAAAAACTCCCACACATATTTCTTTCAATATCCGAGATTCTGTTTAAAAATAGTGACAAGGTATCAAAAAGGGTGAGTGAGAAATAAAGAATAAACGGACTCATAAAAACACCTACTGGTTACAGTGTGGTGGTTGCAGGGAAAACTTAACTAGCCTCGATTATGTGTGTGTGAGTGTGTGAGTGTGTGTGTGTGTGTGTGTGCGCACAAATGAATGTGTTCCAGAGCTGTAAACTGATGTGAAAAGATAATTGGGATTTATGGGTTTGATTGACAGGTTCATTATTCAATAATCTTCTTGACAAATGAATCCAGCTGGTCTTCATCTTTAACCCCTATGAACTGGTCGATGATGTCACCACCGCGCATGCCGATCACCGTAGGAACTGCCGACACCTAGAACAAAGCAGGATCAATGAAGATGAAACATTAACAACAATAAAGTTGTTTATTCAAATTAAAAAATATGAACAAAGAAACTGATTTTTTTTAATGGGACAAAACATCTGTTCTGTGTGGAGCCACTTCCTGTCGGAAGCATCCTGGGCCTCCGTAACACCTCAGCAGTGCCACAGGCTGATTGGCTCCATGCCACGCCGCTTTGAAGCAGTCATTTCTGCAAAAGGATTCCCGGCCAAGTATTGAGTGCAGAACTGAACATCATTATTTGAAGGTTGACTTTTTTGTATTAAAAACACTTTTTATTGGTCGGTTGAAATATGCTAATTTTTTGAGATAGGGATTTTTGGTTTTTCTTTACTTTTTTGCCAAAATGATCAAATATTAAAACAATAAAAGGCTTGAACTACTTCAGTTGTGTGTAATGAATCGAAAATATATGAAAGTCTAATGTTTATCAGTACATTACAGAAAATAATGAACTTTATCACAATATGCTAATTTTTTGAGAAGGACCTGTCTTCTTCTTTTACTTTCGGCTGTTCCCTTCAGGGGTCGCCACAGCAAATCATCCGCCTCCACCTCACCCTGTCCTCCACATCTTCTTTTCTGACTCCAACGACCTTCATGTCTTCCTTCACCACATCCATAAATCTCTTCTTTGGTCTTCCTCTAGGCCTTCTGCCTGGTAGTTCCAACCTCAGCATCCTACTGCCAATATACTCACTATCCCTCCTCTGTACATGTCCAAACCATCTCAATCTAGCCTCTCTGACTTTGTCTCCGAAACATCTTACATGTGCTGTCCCTCTGATGTACTCATTTCTGATCCTATCCATCCTCGTTACTCCCAGAGAGAACCTCAACATTTTCATCTCTGCTACCTCCAGCTCTGCCTCCTGTCTTTTCCCCAGCGTCACTGTTTCTAATCCATACAACATCGCTGGCCTCAACACCGTCTTGTACACTTTTCCCTTCATTCTTGCTGACACTCTCCTATCACACATCACACCGGACACTTTTCTCCAACCATTCCAGCCTGCCTGCACACGCTTCTTCACCTCTTTTCCACACTCTCCACTTCTCTGGATTGTTTTTGAGAAGGACCAGTACATGTACATATATGTCAGTCGGGGGTGGGGGTGATCCTACTTTGTGGATTTCGATGCTCGCGTGGGGATCTCGCTCCCGATTAACCACGGAAAATGAGGGATCCCTGTATATAAAGGTCCCAGGATCTTACAAGGACCACACCAGCTACAATCTCACACACACACAGCACCAAAGATTGACAGGAACACAAAACATGAACCGATTAAATGTATAATTAAAGTAATAAGACGGATGATAGAAATGAAAGAGGAAATCAGATAGTGAAAGGTAACAAATAGAAGAATAGAAAACAGCGTTAACCTCTCCTTCTTTCACAGAGGGAGATTCATTTATTTATTTTCTTTTAAAGAACTCGTGCCACTCTTATAACGCCAGCCTCGTACACATATCAGAAGAGATATCTATCGGGACTACGCCATTAGGGTGCCTAAGTATATATATATATATATATATTATGATGATTGGTACTGAAGACTAGATAGAACAGGCACGAGGTGAGATACTGAAAATTGTTTTAATATTATTTCGTTCTTCTGTAACCTGCTTGTATGAGGTTTCAAGGTTTAAGCCTGAACTTCACCTTTATTTATTCTCCATGACTGTTCGTGAGTGTTTGTGTGTGTGAACTTCTTACTCCATATTCTATAGCGAGGTCCGTGTGTTCATCAATGTCCACTTTAGCCATGGCAACACGTCCCTTCTGCTTAGCGATGGCCTTCTCCAACCTGGGTCCCAGGATCTTACAAGGACCACACCAGCTACAATCACACACACACACACACACACGCACACACACACACACACACACACACACACACACACACTTTAAAATGACCATCTGGGATTCTTTCTTTTCACAGTATTCAATCCTGGGATTACTGCCAATGTGGCGCCCCTAAGATGGAGGTGAACGTCAAGAAGCGACACTTCCTTTACTCAGCCAGAGACAGCAAGACCACACCCCTTTTCCTCGACATCAACCACAGAGGCCACACCCCCTCCAAGGCTCGAGGCACCCCTGCCCCATTTTGTTCAACATGAGATGGCTTATCTGTACAATTTGTGCTTGACCACACCCTTTTTTCTAAACCTGACACACCCAACCCCAAGACATAAAATACCAAGCCCATCTCTTTTGCTTGGCACTTTTTTTTTTAAACACCTGCAAAGCTCAGAACCCACAATACTTTTGCTGGGCCTGAGGTGCTATAGCCACGCCCCCTTTGTTGAGCCTCAGGCTGCAAAGCCACACCACTTCTGCGATATCTAAAAGTTTAAAGCCACGACCTTCTATTTAAGACTGATATCAAGGGCTCTTTTGTGCGCAATCGAAATGGTCAAAAGGCTTCGCTATGACGATTTTTATATTACGATATTCCCCCTCCCCACGAAACGTTTGTCATTAGTATTTTTTTTATTAGTTAACAGTTCAGAGTTCTTCAGCTTCAGCTCCTGTTTCCCACAACACCCAGCCATGACATGGGTTTATGAGCTCTACCACATCTTTTAACTAATATAAACCGTAAGCTTGAAAGCAATAAACCAATCCATAGCAACGGAATCACAAAGACCAACCATAAGAAAAGGAGGAAATAAAGCGATGAGTGAGATAAAAGAAAATAAAGATTATAAGTTCTCAAGAATTCCACATTTATAACACGCAGTGTGAGACACTGTGAATATATAGGTGAGCAGCGCTACCAGCAGGAAACAGGAACCATCAGAGACAAAACTAAAGAATGAAAAAAAAAAAAAAAACCCCAATGTGCATGTCTTTAGCTGTGGGCGGAAATTAGAGTACCTGGAGGAAACCCACGCAAGCACACGGAGAACATGCTAACCCCATACAGAAATATTCGTACTGAGCTCGAGACTCAAACCCAGGACCTTCAGGTCAGGTCAGGTATGAGGGCACGCGCCGGGACGGCACTTCGCTACGTCCACCAGCCGCCTCCACTCATCCGGCCGTCTCCTGGCGATCGACTAGGACCTTCTTACTGTGAATCAAACATGCTAAGCATTACGCCAGCACGCGACCACTAAATTATCATGAATACGCATGCAGTAGGCTAACTGGCTGTTCCACATTGCCTCAGGTGTGAATGTGACTGGGTGTATATGTGGGTTGCCCAGAGTGTACCCTACATTCATCTGTTTGCTGAGATGGGGCCCCAGCTTCCACGCGACCCCAATAAAGAATAAAGAGATTTGACAAACGAATGAATGAAAACAAACCGGAACAAGTTCAGACTTCATTGACATGACTGAAGACTTCAAATGAGACTTCATGAGCAGGTCTGAAATATGAAAGAACCTGCTTTGTACTCCTGGTGTATGTAAAAATCAGGTACTCTGACCACCTAGCTTGTCCACCAACATTAACAGCAAACCGAGTGTAAAACCATACTGAAACTCCGCCCTCCACACGTGAAACTACGTACTTTGCATGGAAGTCCACTACTACGGGCACATCGCTATTGATGACCCGCTCGGTGAAGTCGTCATGGTCCTGGACGTTGAAGGAGATGAACCTGCATGAGGACAGAGGGTGGGAGCGAGGAGGAGACAGGAAGGTGTTGAGGGAAGAGGAGGTGGAATGAAACGAGGATGTGGTGGTGACGGTGACAGGCAAGCGACAGCATAAGGCCTTCGTAGAGACAGCCAAGGTCCTATTCACGAGCAGACGAATAGCCATCTGAGAGAGGAGACACAGGAGAGAAGGAAAACATCTCATGTCATATTCTCACAACTAACTCACTGTACATTAGTCTATACGAAAATGAAATTAATTAGAATTTGAGACTCGCATCATTGCTGGTTGTGGGTTCAAACCCGGGACTTGGTGAGGACGTTTCTACATGGTTTACATATTCTCCTCATTCTTGTGTGGGTTTTGCTCCAGGAATTCCGGTTTCCTCTCACTGTCCAATGACCTTCACTTTAAGCTATTGAGTTGGGTAAGCTATCCCTTGGTGTGGATGTGACTGTGCATGGCTGTGTGTGTGTGTGTGTGTGTGTTGGCCCTGTGATGGACCGGTGAGCAGTTCAGGATGCACCCCACTTTCACCAACTGTATGCAAAACACTGTACGGGTGTCTGTGCCAAAACACAGAATGACATCAGTTCGAGAAATTATTTGTTTGTAAATAAGAAATAAAACAAATAAACTCACAGATATTTTCCTTTGGTAAATGCAGCGCCAGTGTTTTTGTTAAGATAACCGAAGGAGGTGGCTCAGGATTAATTGCCCTAATCAATGGCTGTAACAGGTGTTAGAAAAAAAATCCGACTTTATCCAACAATTTTGCTGAAATCTGACAAAAGTCGGAAATTCCGACTCATTACAGACGCTGCCTAATCTTGCTCTGTGACATCACATTTTGATTGAGCCACACACTTTGTGATGATGTCAGGGCATCGGACTGTTTCT
Organism: Plotosus lineatus; assembly: GCA_024760905.1. Classification (NCBI taxonomy): domain Eukaryota; kingdom Metazoa; phylum Chordata; class Actinopteri; order Siluriformes; family Plotosidae; genus Plotosus; species Plotosus lineatus. Next base: position 70,700,964 of record CM045731.1, read on the forward strand.
TCTATCTGACATCATCACACACTTTGTGATGATATCACAGAGAGGAGAGGCACGATCAGGACATTAAACTCAACCAATCTAGGTTTTTGTATTTTTGCGGGGAATACGAACAGCCTGTAACTTAACTACTTGACATGTAAGTTAAATTTTCGGGGCAACAAGTGGGACCAAAGACTGAAAGCGGTAATGAAAAGGTAATTGTAGGTCATGTTCAAGGTCAGCAAAATGGCCGTCGATCAGTTGCAATGGCTGGGTAGCGGCCTGTGCGATATGTTTATTTGCTTCTGCTCGTTCTTGTTTACATATGCACACGCATACATCTCCGTGGCATTTGTTACCATTCTGTGTTCATAAAAAGGTTTGACCACACACATTCCCTCACCAAAGTTTCAGGGTGGGGGGGTCCTAAACGCTCAGGTGAAACTGGGGATCACTGTGAGCTCACGTGGACAC
>CM045731.1:70706416-70723916 GCA_024760905.1 Plotosus lineatus
AATCCAATTTGTATTTAGTTTTCTTTTTTAAATAAAAGACAACAGACATACTACCATCCATCTATCTGTCCATCTTCTTATCCATTAGGGTCACAGCTGTTGGGGGTTATTGGTGCACGTTGGGCAACCACAGACACAAACAAGCCTTCCCAGTCACATCTACGTGTGATGTAGAGTAGCCTCTTGAACTAATATGCATGTGTTTTGACTGTGGGAGAAAACTGGAGGACCCTGAGGAAACCTATGCAAGTAAACGTCACACAGAAAGGCACTCAGCCATGATTCGAACACAGAACCTTCAGGCAATGAGACAACGATGGCAACCACTGAGACACTGTACTGCAAGAATATTACTGCTAAATAAATAGGGACGGTGGTGGGTCGGGGGGAAGGAGCTGAATTATCTGAATTATCGATTTTGTGGTGGTCACAGGTTCAAGCCTGCAGTGCAGCTCACAAGGCCGGCCACTGTCTATGGTGCGAGGTTCATGTAAAAGAACCATTCCTGACTTTCGTAACGAGGAGCTGCATAGCTGTCAGCATGTTTCTGCCCTGCGCTGGCCCAACCAGCCGTCCAGGGTATATTCTGCCCTCTTCCACAGTTGGCAGAGATGGGCACCAGCTTCCCAGTGTCCCTAATTAGAATGAAGCGGTTCAGAAAATGAATGAATGGATAAATAAATAAATTAATTAAAAGGCTCCAGCATTGACTTGTACCCAACAATGTCAAAGCACGGCATGATGAGTCAACTCTTTGATGATTGTGGTGATGAGCTGACCATGAAGTACGATGTCTCACAGTGGACATGGAGGAAACACAGTTTCTGTTCACCACATGACTGGAATTGACCAGAAGCTTACTCTGACCATTTCATATTTGGCTCGAGCTTTCTTTTTTATTATTTATAGAGACTGAGGGATGAAGGAAAACCGGCAGTCAACCGGCTTTCATGTGGGAGGCAGGGCAAGCACAGGATGGTGTGTGTGTGTGTGTGTGTGTGTGTGTGTGTGTGTGTGTGTGTTTGATCCACAGATTTAAGATGGTAGTAGAGACAGAGAGAGAGAGAGAAGCAGAGTATAAAGATAATCAGGTGAAAGCTGTGTTTATAAGAGACAGTTGAAGAGGTAGACGAGTGGTGGAACTGAGACACAAACTCGGACACGGCTCCATGGTAACGCCAGACCACAGCAGCTGCCGACTTTCTGAGGGCTATAAAAAGGAAAAAGCATCCTGAACTGTTAGTGAGTGCCCTTTTCCTCTCCCATCTCATCTTTTTATCTTTCCTCTTCTCCTTTTCTCCTCTCCTCCTCCTCTATGTTCTTCCTCTTTTCCTCACCTCATCTCTCTCCACTGCTTTCCAAGGACAATCATCACTCTTTTGTGTTCATATAAGAAATCGTTTTAGTATTTTGTGATTGGAAGTTTTTATCGTTTTAATAAAAATGTTATTATTGATATCATTCATTCATTTGTGAAACCAAACCACTTAATCCTGATGTCACAGGGAGGCTGGAGTCCATCTCAGCCAACTCTTGAGAAAGAGGCTACATCATGAACAGCTCACCAGTCCATTTGAGTGACAACACACACACACACACACACACACATCCATCCACACTCACATTCACACCTCAGGGCAATTCGGAACAGCCAGTTAGTGTAATGTGCATGTCTTTGAACTGTGGGAGAAAACTGGCGTCCATGGAGCAAACCCATGCGAACAGGGGCAGAATGTCCAAACTCCACACAAAAATGCCCTCGCCGACAACGCTAGACTTAATTGCCTTTCGGTGGACATTCCACTCACTGCCTCACCACCATGTCGCCTGCGTTTCTCGGAATAAAAGCATTGGGCTTGGTATTAATATAAGGCTTACTCATACCGCCATACTGGTCGTGTTTTCCCTTTTACAGGAATTTTTATGTCACCGGCTCCTCTTTCATTTCTGTACCATGTCTTGGCCCACAACAGACCTCCCATTCTTACACAACACCTCTTGCTGGAGTGCTGACCCTGAAATGAAGACAAAGATCAGAGCTGAACCTTACAGGAGCAGTCGTGGGTCAGAAGGAAGGAAGTGCCTGCCTGCCGTGTCCTCTCCGTCCCGCCCCTCTGTTCCGCTCCATCGGACTGACGGGGATATCAGACAGCCTCCTGCCTCACCGCTACTTACACTCTGTCCTACACAGAGCAAGAGCGATACATCCAGGGAAAGCCATCATTAATGAGACAAACAAGGTTCAGGGTGTCTCGTTTGTTCCTGAAGAATCAGACAGAGTTTTTCACTCGGTCCATCTCCGTCCTTCCAAGAGACACCGATCAAAGGAAGTCAGTTGCTAGGAGACGTAGGAACTTTGTCATGCTTTCATTTTCAATCCGAGTTGTGTTTAAACCTCAACAAGACTCTTGCAGATAAATTCCAGCGCCGCCACAACATGCGACACCAAGATCCTCCATCAAAGACTACAGAGTACACTCGCAGAAGGACCATCACTTTCCCTCTCACACAGAATGATGCACACTTGGCAGCAACCACTGAAACACTGGTGAGTTCCAATAGAAAGAGGTGGAGCACGAAGATCAGGCAGATTTGGACCTCTGAGAAAAGTAGCGATGAGCTGGACATCAGTGAGCGCTTTCACAGCCTGGTCATTACAGATGATTGTTCCGCTGCCTACAGGAACAACCAGCGAGCGTCTAGCACTCCAAGATCTAATCGTAATGAGTCGAAGAGTGAGTCCGAAGAAAAGGGAGAGTGCCACACCCAGAGAGACCGACGCCCAGACTTCCTGCCTCCGATATCTCACAGGAGATGCCTGTTAAACGTACCGTTCATTCCTCCAGAGAATTCTCCTCCTCCATCTCCCAGCAGTGGCTCCATCCCTCCTTTCTTTCCTCTCGGCGTCCCTGCACTTCCTGTCCTTCGGCAATGCAGACAAACAGACACATAACTGAGACTCCTGACAATCATGCGATGATCAGATCCATTTGTTTACCTTTAACATTGAATCGTGTTGATTGAGAAGACGTGTCTCAGAGGTTTAGTTGAGCCTTTTAATAAAAAAAATGTACAGAACATTTATTCACATAGAACAATTTAATTTTCTCAATTTACTTTATTTCTATAAGCTACAATAATGGGCGGTTCATCACTTCCACCTTGCAGCCAGAAGGTCTTGGGTTCAAAGCTCAGGCTCAGAGGGGGCGTTTCTGTGTGGATTTTGTATGTCCTCCTCTTGCGTACATGGGTTTCCTCCTACAGCTTGAAAACATGTACATCATTCGACATGGCTGCTCCAAATGTACCCTGGGTGTGAGTGTGTTTCCCTGTAATGCTTTGGTGAGCTGTTCAGCGATGTACATAAAAATAAATAAAATAAATAAATAAAGCAGTTCAAAGGCAGTGGTGGGTCAGTGACAAAAGATGTGTGCTACTGATCCAAAGATCAGAGTTCAATCCCTAGTATCATGATGCTGCCACTCTTGGACCATTGAGCAAGGCGCTTAACCCTCAAGGCCCTTAACCCTCAATTGTTCGCTCTGGATAAGAGTGTCTACCAAATTCGGGAAAAAAAAAAAAAAAAAAAAAATATATATATATATTATACCATATTTACCAGAGTATAAATCACACTTTTTTAATACTTTGGCTGAAGGTGCGACTTATACTCCAGAGCGACTTATATGTGAAATTGTTACATATTATTCTGATCATCATCATAATAAGACATAATTTGACATGTTTGATATTTTTACATTCACAACCACAACAGGGCACTCTAGGCTTGGGTACCAGTACCTGCTCAACCACAATTGAAGAAATGGCCCCAAAAAGAAAATCCTATTGTGCAGATTACAAGCTGCAAGTAGTGAAATTTGTAGCAGAAAATGGTAATTGAGCAGCAGAAAGAAAGTTTGGAGTGAAAAAGAAGTTTGTGATGGACTGGAGAAAAGTGGAGATTACCATTACTGCAGTGAAGAAAACAAAAAACGCTAATCGCGGGCTAAAAGCTCGATGGCCACAGCTAGAGGAGAGCTTGCATATGGATGCTTGAGCAACGTGCCTCAGGGAGAAGCTTGTCAACAGTGCAGTTGCGTCTCCACATCCAGAGAGTGAAATTCAGTTCAGTTCATTTTCTGTAACCGTTCATTTCCTTCATTTTCTGTAACCGCTTAATCCTAATTAGGGTCACGGAGAGGCTGGCACCCATCCCAGCCAACTGTGGGCAAGGGCAGAGTTCACCCTGGACAGCTCGCCAGGCCATTGCAGGGTGGAAACACACCGACGGCTTGCAGCCTACTCTTGTCGGAAGTCAGCAATGGTTCTTTTACATGAACCTCTCACCATAGACAGTGAGAGACATGGCCGGCCTTTGATAACCCAGTTAGCTGCACTGGGGGCGATAGTGACAACCTTGTGGAGAGTGGGCCTCGAACCCCCAACCTTTGGATCAGTGATCCAGTGCCCTATACCACTAGGCCACCACTGCTCTGACAGTGAAATTATTACAATTTTATTCTATTATATATATATATATATATATAAGGTGCTGCATCACTGATCTATCTATCTATCTAATATATATATATATATATATATATATATATATATATATATATATATATATATATATATAAATAAAATATATGGTTGTTTCAAGGTTGGAGCCTATGTCAGCCGACAGGTACACCCTGAATAGTCTAACAGTCCATTGCAGGGCAACACACAACCGTTCACACTTAGGAGCAATTTTGAACATGTGCATGTGTTTGGACTGTGGAATGAAACAGAACACCTGGAAGTAGCCCATATAAATAGGACGAGAACATGCAAACTCAACTCAGAACCGCCCTCGGCGAGCCCAGGAATTGAACCCAGGACCTGAGAGCCTGTGCCACCCCTCCATATTAAATAACCTCCTTGGTGAACATCATTGAATGAAGCGTCTCCGTGATATTCAGTAAGAGAAGTTGGTGTGGGAATGTTTATTACCAGCAGATAGCAGTACAGAGCTCAGTTCAATACTTCACATCTACAGTATACATCAGATTTTACTGTAACTATAATTTATACATTATTTAAAATGATTTTTTTTTTTTAAAGAATGAAGGATGAAATTGTTGCTTTACTCATGGAGCATACTTACAGTCTGACTGTCGAGTTTATGATGTCACTGTCGGAGTGCAATGATGGAATGAAGTGTTGAAGAGAAAGTGCACAAACCTTCAGGGGACTTGAACTAATACACACTGGAGCACGTGAACAGAAGAGACTGAGTGGCATGGACATCTAAATATAAATACAAGATTATATGATCATTTTGGTTCTCAGAGAAAAGTGCATGAAGTCAGAGTTTCGGAATTGTGGATCACCTTTAGATGGAGCTCGGACACACACACACACACACACACACACACACACACACACACACACACACACACACACACACCGTGTTGGAACAGAGGTGGCCTCTGTCTGCTGTGTGTGCCTACGAACAGAACACACAACTCAGTACACAGTATACTATAACTGAGCAGTGTGTGTGTGTGTGTGTGTGTGTGTGTGTGTGTGTGTGTGTGTGTGTGTTTCGTGAGTGAGTGAGTGAGTGAGAGAGAGAGAGAGAGAAAAAGCAAGAGAGAGAGAGAGCGAGAGAGAGAGTTGTTCCTTGCCCACCAAACAAACAAGGTAGCGGAAATAGCAGAGATTTCTGGGATTTTTGCGGGGCTCTGGTTGGAACGAGCAGGACGCCAGGAACAAGGCATCTCTGTTTGACACCTCTGGTTAGGAGGGAAGGATAAACTGATGAAGGGATGAAGGAAGGACAGATGAAGCCAGGATAGTGAAGGAGCTTGAGGTGCCGTGAGAAGCTGGACTTTATAATGCTTTACTGCTGGCAAGAAACACCAAGCCAAGGTTTGTGACCTTTGACCTTTTGGTAGACAATCTGAAAGTCTGCAATGTCCTGTGCATTGTGGGTAAAAAAGGATTTCATAAATATAAATTCATAAAAATATTTAGAGCAGGAGAGTCGACTTTAAAGATAACCCTGCCTACCTCTCCATCTTTCACCTCGCCATCACTCCAGCCCTTCACTGTGCCACATCTTCATCTTTCAATTCTCCATCACTCCAGCCCTCCGTCTCACCTCGTCTCCATCTGTTTACTTCTCCATCTTTCACCTCTTTTATCTTTCCGCCACTCCATCTCTCCGTATCTCCACTGCTCCATTACTCCAGCCCTTCATCTCGTTACATCTCCATCTTTCCACCTGCCCATCCTTCACCTCTCCATCACTCCACCTCTCCATCCTGAATAAAGGGAGGTTCCTGGCTGTTTACAGCAGTGATGTTATGTGAAAGATGTGACACTGCAGTGCAAAGGTATAAACCGACACGACCCCGCTGGAGTAAACAATCTCATACATGGCAGTGATAGACAGATAGAAATATATAAATAGATAAATAGAGCAACATACAGGACAAAAGTAGAGGAGTTTGAAAAGGCATTTTTCTGGAAAAACAAGAGTTAATAAGTGAATAACTGGTGCAGGTGCATTATTGACATACCCCACCCCCTCTCCCCACCCCCCCACCCTTCAGGAGATGTCTGATAGGGTTCTTTTTCAGTTCTGAGTCCTTTATTACTGGATAATGGGACACAGTATTCTCTCACTCTGCACACGGAGAGGACAAAGAATTAAGCAGATCAACCCTTATCAGGATGGAAGATGAGCTGTTCTACCATTATTTCTTTTGCTCTCTCTGTGTGTGTGTGTGTGTGTGTGTGTGTGTGTGTGTGTGTGGTAGGGATATGACTTTCCCAACAGTCTTTGTCGCATGTGATTTATTGCCAGTTGAGGAACATAAGGCTAGTGTGGGGGTAAGTAGAGGTGTTTGAAGCAATTGTAGACTCAAAGCACTCATTTACCCCTCGCTGTACAAAAAGAGGTTAATCTCAGACCAGCGAGTGCTATCACAACCAATTACAACAACCTGCAGGAAGGAAAAAAACATTTGTCAAAATAATGAAATACACACAGTGCGTTCCCTGAACTCAAACCTCCTCTGGTAACACATATCAGCTCATCATTTAGATGAAGGTTTGTAAAATGGTGGCATACACTTCTGTGTCTTGTTCTCCCAGTGTTTGTATGGGCTTTCTCTGGGTACTCTGGTTTCCTCCCAGAGTTCAAAGCATTTCCATTAAACAGTAGTTCACAGCTCATGGTGAATTTGTTGTTCCGAATAGCTGCAGGCACTACATCGCTCAGCTGGTCCGGAAACACCTTGGTGGCCCCTGGAAGAGCTGAAGGTAGGGGCTCGGAAGAGGGACGTCTGGACTTCACTGTTTTTGGCTGCTGCTCCCACAACCCGACCCTTGATAATACAGGAGAAAGTGGTGGTGATGATGATGATGATGATGATGATGATGATGATGGTTGTGTTGTTCAATCACTGTGTGGCAATGGTAGCTCAGTGGTTACAGTTCTGGGTTACTGATCTGAAGTTTGAGGGTTCCAGTTCCAATATAGCTCAAAATACCACCGAGGTGCTACTGTTAGGCCCTTGAGCAAGGCCCTTAACCCTCGATTCTTCAGTTTATATAAATGATAAATAGTGGGATTAAGCAGCTTGGCAAATAAGCAGCAGTTAATTTAATATGCACGTCATTGAGCTGTTGGAGGAAACTGGTGCACCCTGAGGAAACACAAACAAGCACAAGGATAATATACAAACTCCACGCAATAAGGCTTGATGTGTAATCGCCACTGAGACACTGAACCTCATATGCAAAGTAGAAACGGATTAAAAGTCGGACTTGCTGTTCTTTGATAAATCACTGTGGGTCAGGATGTGCTGCTACAGGAAAGGAGTTCAGGCTGATAAGTCCAACACCACCTCATTACACGTTTATTTTCATGTAACAGCATGACATGGTGTGCTCCACTCCTTATATAGAGACTTCCTTTCGGCGTTTCCCCTTTTTCAGGGGTCGCCACAGCCAATGATTCACACGTTTGATCACAATAATGAACAGCCAATCCCGAGCCCTTTGCTGCACAACCGCCATTTTGTCCACAAGGAGTAAGTTATCGGTTTAGCCTCGACCAACAGCGCCTATTAGTGGTTAAAATAGTCAGCTGGTGAAACACCTCGAGTTGTAGTGTGTGTGTGTGTGTGTGTGTGTGTGTGTGTGTGTGTGTGTATGTGAGAGAGAGAGAGAGAGAGAGAGAACACGAGGGAGAGACTGCAAGAGAGAAAGAAAGAAAGAGTGAGGGGAACAGCAAGAGAGCACAAGAAAGAGAGAGAGAGAGAGAGAGAGAGAGAGAGGGAAAAAGAGAGTACAAGAGGGAGTGCGCAAGAGTGTGAGAGAGCAAGAGAAAGAAAGAGAGAGGGGAAAGAGAGTGCAAGAGGGAGTGGGCGAGAGAGTGAGAGCGAACGGGCAAGAAAGAGAGAGCATGTGAGAGAGAGACAGTGAGAGAGGGAAGAAGAGAGAGAAACAAAGAGAGAGTGAATGAGAGAGCGCGCACGAGAGAGAGAAAGAGAGAGCATTAATGAGAGCAACATTGTGAGGGAGAGAGCAAAGAAAGAGAGGGGGAAGAGCATGCAAGAGAGAGAGAGAGAGAGAGAGAGAGAGAGAGAGAAGGAGAGAGAGAATGAGAGAGAGGGCACGGGGAGAGAGAGAGAGAGAGAGAGAGAGAGCACCGGGAGATAGAGAGAGAGACAGAGAGAGTGTGTGTGCAAGAGACAGCGGGCGAGACAGAGCAAGAGCAAGAGAGAGAGGGAGAGCGTGTGAGAGAGCGCAAAAGTGAGTGAGAGAGCGCGAGTGAGAAAGGGCGAGTTTGGGGAGTCAACACTGCAGTTCCTGTTTAAAGTTATAAATATCTGAGACTAAAATTCCTAATTCCTCCCTCCCCTCATTTTGCCTGTTTTTCTGTCTAGTTTCTTCTGTTTTGGAACAAAATGTGCTTTCCTTCCCTCAGTTCACCATCACACACACACACACACACACACACACACACACACACACACACACACACACACACACACCGACTTTTAATGGTTAGTCTGGATACTGTAGATGAGAGCATGAGTACGTCTCTGTCCGTGTGTTGCTCCAAGGTGTGGTGGACCAGGTGTGTCTCCTTTTCATCTCTGACACTGAATAAACACTCACTCTTGTCCCCCTCTGTCGTTCCTCTGCCCTTCACACTTTTAATTTTCATGTGTGAAGCAGATGTGATGTTTTTTTTTCACTCACCTCCAGGAAATCACATCAAACACCTTCAAACTATCAGAGTATTTATATTCCCAGTTCTAAAAATCTTATCGTATATAATCTGTGGATAAATCGCAAATGCGGTGCAGTGGAGCTCTTTATATCATCACTCTGGATTTATCACCAGTCATGAAGGGTTAACAAGAGAAGAATGGACAGATTGGGTGAAAAAGCCAATTTCACTTGGAGAGAAAGAAAAAAGAGAAGTGAAGAATGATGGAAATACAGAACTGAGAGAGAAACATTGATGGATGAAAAGAAAACAGCAGTATATGAGGGAAAATAACAAACAAAAAAGAGCGAGGGGTGATGGAGAAATCATGTGAGGAAAAAAACAACGGATGGAATAAACGGGCATGAGAAAAAAAAACAGGCAGATGAAGATTTAAAACTGAAAGGATATGAGAGGAAAAAATAAAGAGAGTGAGTGTGTTTGTGAGAGATGGAGCATGTGAGAGAGTAAGAGTGAGAGAGTGTGTGAGAAAGAGTGTGTCAGAGAGTGTGAGAGTGAGAGAGAGAGTGTGAGAGTGTGAGAGAGAGAGAGTGTGAGAGTGTGAGAGAAAGTGTGTGAGTGAAGGAGTCTGTGTGAGAGAGTGTGTGTGTGAGAGAATGTGTGTGAGAGCGAGTGTGTGTGTGCGAGAGAGAGAGAGAAAGAGAGTGTGTGTGTGTGTGTGAGTGTGTGAGTGAGAGAAAGTGTGTGAGTGAAAGAGTCTGTGTGAGAGAGAGTGTGTGTGAGAATGTGTGTGTGCAAGAGAGAGAGTGTGTGTGTCTGTGAGAGAGAGAGAGAGAGAGAGAGAGTGTCTGTGTGTGAGTGAGTGTGTGAGTGAAGGAGTCTGTGTGAAAGAGTGTGTGTGTGGGAGAATGTGTGTGAGAGCGAGTGTGTGTGTGTGAGAGAGAGAGAAAGAGAGAGAAAGAGAGAGTGTCTGTGTGTGTGAGAGAGTGTGTGTGAAAGAGATTGTGTGTGTGTGTGTGTGTGAAAGAGAGGGAGAGAGTCTGTGTGAGAGAGAGTGTGTGTGTGTGAGAGAGTGTGTATGTGTGAGATATGGAGCATGTGAGATATTGAGAAAGAGAGAGAGAGAGAGAGAGAGAGAGAGAGAGAGAGTGTGTGTGAGTGTGAGTGAGCAAGAAAGTCTGTGTGAGAGTGTGTGAGAGAGAATGTGTATGAAAGCAAGTGTGTTTGCTTTGAGGATGTTAATAGAAAAGTACAGTGAAGATCAGAGGGAGCTGCATTGTGCTTTTGTGGATCTGGAGGAAGCATATGACAGGGTGCCGAGAGAGGAACTATGGTATTGCATGAGGAAGTCTGTAGTGGCGGAGAAGTATGTTAGAGTGGTGCAGGACATGCATGAGAGATGTAAGACAGTGGTGAGGTGTGCAGTCGGTGTGACAGAAGAGTTCAAGGTGGAGGTGGAATTGCATCAAGGGTCAGCTTTGAGCCCCTTCTTGTTTGCTATGGTGATGGACAGGCTGACAGACGAGGTGAGACAAGAATCTCCATGGACTATGATGTTTGCAGACATGATTGTGATCTGTAGTGAGAGCAGAGAACAAGTGGAGGAAAATCTAGAGAGGTGGAGGTGTGCCCTGGAAAGGAGAGGAATGAAGGTTAGCCTCAGTAAGACAGAATACATGTGTGTGAATGACAAGGACCCAACAGAAATGGTGATGTTACAGGGAGCAGAGATAAGGAAGGTGGAGGATTTTAAATACTTAGGCTCAACAATCCAGAGCAATGGAGAGTGTGGAAAAGAGGTGAAGAAGCATGTGCAGGCAGGTTGGAATGGTTGGAGAAAAGTGTCCGGTGTGATGTGTGATAGGAAGGTATCGGCAAGACGGTGTTGAGGCCAGCGATGTTGTATGGGTTAGAAACAGTGGCCCTGGGGAAAAGACAGGAGGCAGAGCTGGAGGTAGCAGAGATGAAAATGTTGAGGTTCTCTTTGGGAGTAACGAGGATGGATAGGATCAGGAATGAGCACATCAGAGGGACAGCACATGTAAGACGTTTTGGAGACAAAGTCAGAGAGGCTAGATTGAGATGGTTTGGACATGTATAGAGGAGGGATAGTGAGCACAGGGGCAGTGGTGGTCTAATGGTATAGGGCGCTGGATCGCTGATCCAAAGGTTGGGGGTTCGAGTCCCACTCTCCACAAGGTTGTCACTGTCCCCCCCAGTGCAGCTAACTGGGTTATCAAAGGCGGGCCATGTCTCTCACTGTCTATGGTGAGAGGTTCATGTAAAAGAACCATTGCTGACTTTCGTAAAGAGTAGCTGCAAAGTCGTCAGCGTGTTTCTGTCCCTTGCTAAAAAGAGTTGTGACAGGAAGGGCATCCGACGTAAAAACCTCTGCCAAATCAAACTGTGGCGACTCCCGAGTAAAAGGGAAAAGGCCGAAAGGAAGACAGACAGAGGAGGGATAGTGAGTATATTGGTTGCAGGATGCTGAGGTTGGAACTACCAGGCAGAAGGTCTAGAGGAAGACCAAAGAGGAGATTTATGGACGTGGTGAAGGAGGACATGAAGGTAGTTGGAGTAAGAGAAGAAGATGCAGAGGACAGAGTGAGATGGAGGCAGATGATTTGCTGTGGCGACCCCTGAAGGGAACAGCCGGAAGGAAAAGAAGATAGAAGAAGAAGAGTAAACTGAGTTGTCATCAGTTTTTCTGTTCCTGGGGAACTTTATCTCTTCTTTAGATTCCGGAAGTGAGTTTGATTTGTCGGTTGTTGGGTTTTTTTTTTGTTTGTTTTTTTTTTTTCCTTTATCTTTTTGTTCCTGAATATGTTTCTCGAGGTTTTCACAGAACTTCGGTGGAGCAGCAATCTCGGAGTGATTTCAAAGCGCCGGTGATATTTTCTTCTCTCCGCCCGTGTAGAAATAAACCCGGGACAGAAACCAGCTGCTGGCGCGGGGCGTGTAGTAAATCTGAAATTTTATGAATGACCGCATTGATCTGTGTGGCCACGCCTCCAAGGGCGAGCTCGTCCATACTGTCTGCAAGACCCGCCGGCACGCTCTCGCTTTTTCTATTGGCTCAGCGACCAGAAGTGGGCGGCACCTCTAGAAGGCGCAACTGTGATATATAAAAAGTGATGGGAATAAAAAAAAAAATCGTTAAAGGAATTTGAGAGGAAGACAGCGTCCCCAGAAACAACTGTGTGGATTGTTATTTTATTTTATATCAAGATCACTGACCTGGATTCTATTTAGAGAACTTCCACAACACCTCATTTCATCTTGAAAAGCAAAACAAAAGACAGTATTGTGTTGTTTATTTCTGATGCTGCTGAAGATGAGGGATGTATCGTGCTTTCTTCTCTTCATGATGGTGGTCCTGGGGTCGGTGAGTAAAACCTTGAGACGTAAATCCTGATTTCATTCTGCTGATTATTTTCTGTTGCCATGTGGTTGACATACATGATGAGTGTCAGGGATCAGTATTACACTGCAAAGTCTTGAGTACCTGAACATCATCACTTTAAGCAGCTCACTGAAGGTCTGTTCAAGTGCTCTGCTAGAAGAAACGCCGTCATTTATACCCTAAACCAGCTGAAGATTTTGGTGGAACATTTTGCCTGCCATGGTACATAACATGTACTCCAGAGAGCACAATACCAAGCCCTCCTTTAAAGTGTTTCTTTGCCAAACTACTGTATCCTACTGGGGTCATTGGGAGGCTGGAATATCAGCCAACTCTTGGTGTAGGTGGGGTCCACCCTTTACAGCTCGCCAGACCATCACAGGGTCACCTAGCGGATCACCTAGGGGAATTTGGAACACTGAATTATCCTAATGTGAAGACCAGGGTACCCAGAGGAGACCAACAAAGCATGAGGAGATCACGCAAACCCCACACAGAAGCACCCTCAGCCAGCCAAGGACTCGAACCCTGGCCCTAGCTGTGTGTGTTAACCGCTTCTTCTTCTTCTTCTTAACATCTGAGGATGTTGTTGGGGCACCTTCATGGCGAGACTTGGGCTGATTTGGCCTGACGGAGCCCATCCCTCTCCAGGTTGGAGAAACACGCTGATGGCTTTGCAGCCGACTCTTTACGAAAGTCAGCAATGGTTCTTTTACATGAAGCTCTCACCATAGACAGTGAGAGACATGGCCTGCCTTTGATAACCCAGTTATCTTCACTGGGGGGGACAGTGACAACCTTGTGGGGACTCAAACCCCCAACCTTAGGATCAGCTATCCTGCGCCCTAACCACTAGACCGCCACTGCCGTGTTAACCGCTGTGCCACCCCAAAGTCTTGATGAAGCCTTGATGAAGCATTGATCACATCAATGCTAGCAAACATCTCACACTACAGAAAAATATTCCACGTTATGACCAGAATTAATTTTATTCTAAATTAGAGAAGCCAACAAAAGTTCTTTAAGACCCAGAATGTCTCGTTTATCATCTACGGTTAAGGGTTTATTTAATAAACATCATTTTGATATTCACACTCAATGGACCGGCAAGCTGCTCAGGATCTCCTCCACCTGTGGATAGATAGACTCCAGTCTTCCTGGGACCATATTAGGATTAAGAAGTTCAACAAATGAATAAATTAATTTTGGCCAATGGGTGACACCCAAAGTTCAGCAAGGAACCAAAAACAGTCTTCTAGGTAAGGTTCTAAAGACGCTTTGTTCAAATAGCTTTATTTTTGTGGATTGGAGCTTTCAGTGGTCACATGCAGCTGAATTTGACAGTTATAGAGCCTCGTCCTGACTGATGGCAAACACGTTCTTCTTTAAATGTAAGAAGCTAATGAAGTTAATTAGGTTTCATTTCTTATTATACTGCTTTGTGGTCTGCAAAGGTCTTCAAAATTTTGTGATCATATAACACACACACACACACACACACACACACACACACACACACACACACACACAGCAGTCAGTGGGAATCTTTGATGTCAGAGTTGAACTGTAATCTGTAATTACGTTGGTCGCTGGATTTAAACTTGGTCTTGATTAAAGGATCTTCTTTTGGTTTGCTAATGATTTGGACCAATGCACTTATACTCAGATATTAAACAGACACACACACACACACACACACACACACACACACACACACACCACCACCACTACCAATTTTTGAGTCCTGTGCCATTTGGATTAATAAACCCTGTGTCAGGTGTGACGTCCCTGAATGTCTGGGAGAAATTTAATTTCAGGTATTGCAGTTTGAGTCATTAGTTGCGGTAAATGGCCCTCGGAATAGCCAGCACTCTGAAAACAGTCGGGCCCTTTAGACCGCTTCTGGCACCAATTTTCACAGTTGCTGCCAGAGTCATTTAAAAAGAGGGGAAAGGTAGAGTAAATAGGAATTATCTCCAGCCCACATCTGAAACAGGTTTTGCTTTAAGAAGGGAACAGAACGTTGAGGAGGTTGGAGGTGTGTGTGTGTGTGTGTGTGTGTGTGTGTGTGTGTGTGAGTGTGTGTGTGTGTGTTTTGGAGACTATAGGGGGTGTTGCGCAGGCTCAGGACCTCTCTGATTGGACTAAATGATCTGCAGTGAGAGGAGTATCATCGACTTGGCTCAGTGAGACAGCGGAGAGAAAGAACAGCTACATGATTATCTTAAATAGTCAGGTGGAAATCAAGACGCCGCTCTGAACGAGGATTCACACTCGAATGGAAAGCAACATAGTAAAGGGCAGTGGTGGCTTAGTGGATATTGACACAAAGGTCACTGGTTCAATCCTCACTATCACCACTGTTGGGTCGTTGAGCAAGGCCCTTCGCCCTCAATTGCTCAGTTGAATAATAATAATAATAATAATAATAAAAAAGATAATTATGAGTCGCTCTGGATAAGAGAATTCACCAAATGCTGTGAATGTAATGAATGTAATAAAGAATTTATGACCTTGTTTATTGTGGATAAAAAAAATCTCCGTACATTACTTCTGAAAGGATAATGTGTACATCCTATATTATATGTAACAGCCATTCGCTGAGATCGCTGCCCTGATTGATCAGGGGAAATATTGATAGGATCTGGAATGAGGACATCAGAGGGACAGCACATGTTAGATGTTTTGGAGACAAAGTCAGAGAGGCTAGATTGAGATGGTTTGGACATGTACAGAGGAGTTGATATGAGTATATTGGTAGTAGGATGCTGAGGTTGGAACTACCAGGCAGAAGGTCTAGAGGAAGACCAAAAAGAAGATTCATGGATGAGGTGAAGGAGGACATGAAGGTAGTTGGAGTAAGAGTAGAAGATGCAGAGGACAGGGTGAGATGGAGGCGGATGGTTCGCTGTGGTGACCCCTGAAGGGAAAAGCCGAAAGGAAAAGAAGAAGAAGAAGTTCACCAAGCACGATGTGTATAATTGTTATGAAATAAACTTCACGGGGGTGGGGCTGGTGGCATACTGGCTACAGTGCTGGACTCATTGAGAGGCCAATGACATCAAATCATGTTTTGTCTATCTGAAGACCCCTGGGCCAGTTCTCAACCTCAAGTGTGCCTATGGGTACTCGTAAAAATTGGTACGTTTCTTCAAAGTACAGAACCCAGGATGCACTCCAGTCCGCCTGATGAGTCAGTGGGCTTGGGTGTGAAAGGGTGTTGGGTGTTTATCCTCACACAGTCCGGTCCAAAAGACATGTATATCTGGCTAACTGGGTGGTCCAAGTTGCACTAATCTGAATGTTCGTGTGTATGTGTGTGTCTGTACCTGTTTTGGACTTGCAATGGACTGGCAAGCTTTTAGTGTGTACCTCTTTTCTGCCAAGAGTAGGCTGAGATACACCCTGACCTCCCTGTGCCTTTAATAGGATGAAGCAATTCTGAAAATGGGGGGGAAAAAAAAAAAAAAAAAAAAAAAAATATATATATATATATATATATATATAAATTATTTCATCAGAAATAATGCAATAACTGGTTATCACTCGGTGGTGATGCAATACCAAGAATTATTTGATGGCTTTCCATCCAATCAGAAATCAGAATTTTTTTGAATAATGAAAAATAGACATTGTTGAACATCATAAACACCCAGCATTCATTACCTGTTTTAGTTTGCTTTTTATGTTCCCTTGTAGTATATACTAAAACAATTACTTATCTGTGCGAGATATTGATGAATACTCGCTATTTATCCCAAGACAGGGAATCAATCAGATTACACCTTTCCATTTGCACAGAGTAAACACTGAACCACACAGTATAACGAAGACTGTTATTAGGAAATGGTTCTATAAACGACACGCATGCCTCCTGACATTAAATCCATGGCTCAATGCACACTGGACAGGATATCTTCAGTTCTACAGCCTGGATCTAGTAGCACACGTCAACTGGACTGTAATAAACGGAGAAACACAGAAGAGAACCCTATTCACACCGCGGTTAAAACGTGCGCTCGAGCAGCTCAACACACGGCTTATTTACCTGAACAACATGGGATTTAAATCTATACCTGTTACAGTCTGTACATCCACGATCAATTTAAATCAAATCAGACTAGAGGCCATGTGGAACAACAGCAAGAGGGTCCTGAGTTTGAGTCATGAACTCCGCAAAAGCATTTCTGTGCAGAGTCTCTGTTTATCCTCATGTAATCAAGTTTCCTCCTATCAGCCAAAAAACATGCACGGAAACAAGCCTTGCAATGGGCTGGTGAACGGTTCAGGGTGTCAGCTGAGATAGGATCTAGCCCCCTGTGATCCTAGTAGGATTAAGCGGGTCTGATAGTTGAAGTCGAGTCACTGTGCGTGTGTAAATTTACATTTCGGGTTTTTGTCCGACGCCCTTATCCAGAGACATACAAGTCAAGGATTGAGGGCTCAAAAGTGGTAGCTTGGTGGAACTGAGACTTGAACCCCTAACCTTGTGGATCAGTAAGCCAGCTCCTTAGTCACCATTGCTCTAGTACACAGTGAACACAGTGAGGGTTATTATACATGCAGACGTTCGTGAGATATAGATATTGAGTTCAAATAAACAATGAAAGACACACACACACAAAAAAACATAAACAAGGTGCAGTGGTGGCTCAGTGGTGAAGGCTCTTGTTTACTGATCAGAAGGTTGGTGGTTCAAAACCCAGTATCACCAAGATGCCACTGTTTGGTCCTTGTGCAAGGCCCTTAACTCTCACTTTCTTGGTTGTATATAAAACATAAACCGAAGTTGCTTTGGACAAAAGTCTGCCAAACGCAGTAAATACAAACCGTGTTACTGAATGTTTTGATAATTTTCCAAA
>CM045731.1:70726416-70766416 GCA_024760905.1 Plotosus lineatus
ACTGGGTCTTCCTCTCACTGCCCTGCTTTTACTTACAATAAAAACAGCCAAAAATTCCACACACATACAGTCAATCAGCCGAGACGTGGTGTGGTTTGTTTCTTTAGTTTCGCTCTGAACCAACTGTAGCCAATAATAATGAAAGTTTATAGTCTGTAGTTAAACAGGGTTTTAATACCATATCAGAATCATCCCTCACTGCTCGCGGAGATGTTCATAGTCTCAAACAGCCAGGATGTGGCTTCTGAGACAGTCGCACACTTCATGCCAGTAGAAGGACCACGTAAGCGGCGTACAGATGTTTTCGGATCTAGAAATAATTCCGATAATAATGCATATCCTGAACGATTAACAGATTTCTCCTTTTAATTCAGGGTGGCAGGGTGGTGAGCAGGTCCGCGTAAAGTCCAAGTCACATGCTTGGCGAGAACTTTCCTGGGTAGTTTGTATGTTCTCCTCATGCTTACATGGGTTTCCAGCTGCAGTCCAAAGGAAATAATGCACATGAGGCTGTGTCTGTTCTAAATTGCCCCTCGGTGTGACTGAGAATGGTCGCGTATATAATTTGACCTGCGAAGGTCTGGTGAGCTGTTCAGGGAGTACCTCGCCTTCTGCCAGAGTCGGCTGAGATGAACTTCACTGTCCCTACGACCCTTGCCACGTTAAGCAGTTCATGAATAAATGAATATTCTAATCCAGATGCATAAATCTTGTGAAAGTGATCGATGCTAAACGTGAGGCACGTTTACAGCAACGTTAGCGATATCACTCAAGTTTAGGACTCAGCAAACTCGTCTTAAATGATCTATAACATTTTAAAACAGCCCACATTTGTCTTAACCCCCCACCATGTTCTTTTGCAGCCAAACTGGAAGGCCGCTCGTGTGAGTATAACAGCCGTATATACCAGAACGGCGAGGACTTCCGTGCCGGCTGTAAGTACCAGTGCACGTGCATCGACGGTGCTGTAGGCTGTGCGCCACTCTGCCCTTCAGAAGTGCTCCTGGTGTCGCCTGCTTGCCCCTCACCCAGGCTAATTAAAGTGCCTGGACAGTGCTGCCCAACTCTGGAATGCCACGGCGGCTCCTCGGTGCTGCCCCCTGTCTACAAGGTCCCACAGCCGCCGTCATACAACTACCCTCACCTTGCACCCTACCCGAAATCCTTCCCCAAACACCACCTGAAGAATTACCCACTCAGGCCAGAGGACACACTGACTAATGAGCTGCTGGATGTGGGGAAGAAGTGGGAGAAGTCCCGCAGCCACAGACGCATGACAGGTGATAGATCAAGTGCAAGACAACACAGATGTTAAGTGATGCAATAATATTATTCAGAAAGAACGAATAAAATGATCCTTTTCACTTTTCTGTATATGAGTGTCGCGTACAATGTGTAATCTGCGTAACGGATGTCCTGAACCAATAGGAAGAAAAATACATCAATATAAATGTAATCTTAATTATGTTCAGGCAGTAGTGGCCTGGCGGTAAAGCTGCTGGATCACTGACCATAAGGTTGTGGGTTCAAGCCCCACTTTCAACAGGTTGTCACTCTACCCCAGTCCAGCTAACTGGGCTATCAAAGGCCGGCCATGTCTCTCACTGTCTATGGTGTGAGGCATGTTAAAGAACCATTGCTGACTTTCGACAGCAGTAGGCTGCATAGCCGTCAGCGTGTTTCTGCCCTGTGGTGGCCTGGCGAGCTGTCCAGGGTGTACTCTGCCCTCACTTAGAGTTGGCTGGGATGAGCGGCAGCCTCCCTGCGACCCTAATTAGGATTAAGCGGTTATAGAAAATGAACTGAACTGAATAAATGAACTGAAAAAGTCATCCTATCTCACAAAGTTAAAGAATCCTTTAAAAAATCCTGAATCCAAAGCGCTGCCTCTGGTGGAAATTTCATGAAAATGCTAAATCAGAATGATAGTGTCGGCATGTTGCTGTTGTGTTAAAGCGCACATGGCTTTCATATGTTAATATGTGCTGCTTGTGTAAATATTTTTACAGCTCATTCCCAGTTTATATATATATATATATATATATATATATATATATATATATATATATATATATTTTTTTTTTTTTTTTTTAATTTTTTTTTATTTACTATCGTGATAAATATTCTGTTTGTACAACCACAGGGACGCATTTGTTTTTCTTTAACTATGTTTGCATTTGCCTTTGAGTGCTGTATGACTATTTTCCAATGGAGCCTTGTGAACCAGACCAACACACACACACACACACACACACACACACACACACACTTGCCTTAAGCATGCAGCTTTTTGCTCCACTGCGTAATCACCTTCTCTTTGCATCAGTGTTGGTGGTTTTGGTGAATGGTGCTTGTGTAGTGACTCCTTCTCCCTCTTTTTCCTCTCCTCCTCTTTTTAGCCTGGAAGAAACTGGGAAGTTCTGACAAGTGTCTGCTCCAGACTACAAAGTGGTCACCGTGTTCTCGGAGCTGCGGAATGGGCATGTCGTCCCGCATCACCAACCAGAACACTCAGTGCAAGTTGGTAAAGGAGACGCGCCTGTGCACCATCAGACCCTGCAGCTCCATGGCTGTGCCTGTAAAGGTACTACGACTACGACGCTCCTCCTGTTCGCCCTCGCGACTTTCCTTTCGCTGAAGTTCTCCTTTCAGTTTCCCTGGAAAGCACGCTAACACTTACTCTGGAAAACTTGGTGTGTTGACACTTTGTCCTCAAGTTGTCCTCAGTGCGTGTGGGGGATTTTTTTTTCATACCAACATGATTCCTTTGCTTTCAAGCAGATAGTGTACAGTTCGCTAGCTTGACGGCCGAAGTGATCAGCCTCGTGACTGTCGTAATTAATGATACGGTGCTTGAGTTCATTTAAATGTGAATATTTTTGGATAAATTTCTGAATGCAGTTATTTATGGCACACAGTCCGTGTTCTTTTACAGCGACAACAAAAATAAGCACAATGTCTCATAGAGCCCAGGAACCAGAATCGAATAATTAACAATTCCATCACCTGATTGGATGTGAGCTTGGAGTCTTGTGAGCCAATAGCGAGGAGGACTATCAGTTATGTCCGTTCAGAGGTAACTTTTATTCGATCCACTGGATCATTGGCAACAGGCGATGCCTGATTTGCTTTTAATGAAATAAAGTGTAAATCTTGATGGAAAAAAAAAAAATCTTACTATCAAATACTTAAATTTTAAGTTTTGTTGCTTTTTGTGAAATAAGTCTGGAATTAAAGGAATATCCGACAGTTAGCGTTTTAACATGTTGTGGGGTCACGACTGCTTATTTTTCGTCCTTTAGTCACAAACCTATGAATGGCAAGGGGCAGTGCTGGTCTAGTGGTATAGGGCGCTGGATCACTGATTCCAAAGGTTGGGGGTTTGAGTCCCACTCTCCACAAGGTTGTCACTGCCCCCCCCCCCCCCCCCCCCCCCAGTGCAGCTAACTGGGTTATCAAAGACGGGCCATGTCTGTCACTGTCTATGGTGTGAGGCATGTAAAAGAACCATTGCTGACTTTCGTAAAGAGTAGCTGCAAAGCCGTCGGCGTGTTTCCGCCCTGCGATGGCCTGGCGAGCTGTCCAGGGTGTACTCTGCCCTCGCCCAAAGTTGGCTGGGATGAACACCAGCCTCCCCGCGACCCAAATTAGGATTAAGCGGTTACAGAAAATGAACTGAACCTATGAATGGCATATCGCGTGATAGCGTAATGGAGGATTAGCCAATCAAAACACGCGATTGCTCATATCCAGTGAGCACCGATAGAATAACAACTTTTATCAACTATGCACACGGAAAGGTCACAAACTATAGCCAGACGATGGATTGGAAATCATTTGAACCTATTCAGGAACTGGTTATAAAATCACAACATACTTTAGTGTTTATTCTTACAAGATACATTTAACCGAAAATAACAACATGGCGACAGGAAATGTTACTTCGGAGTGTTTTTGGTAGAACTGAGCACCAGATGAACGTCCACAGTAAAGGTCACGTTAACGCCCTTGCTATTCCAGAAATCCTTTGGGAAACCCCATGGGATTTGGTCTTAGTCCATTAGCACCTTGTGATCAAGGTTATTCTGCTAACTCTCAAGCACCTGTTGTTATGTTGTTGTTGTTGTTGTTGTTGTTGTTGTTTGTGGTATGGCATGAATGTGACACAACAGCGCCTCTGAACAGCTGCTGCCAGATGCCAAGCATATGTCTCATGCTTGTTGGTTTTCTATGTCCTTCCGTCATAAACCTCTCTCTCTCGCTCGCTCTCTCTCTCTCTCTCTCTCGCTCTCTCTCGCTCTCTCGCTCTCTCTCTCTCTCTCTCTCGCTCTCTCGCTCTCTCTCTCTCTCTCTCGCTCTCTCTCTCACAAATATGAACACACAAGTGCACACATGCACACACATGTACAACCCTCAACGCCTATGAACACGCGTGCGCACGCACACACACACACACACACACACACACACACACGCGCGCGCGTACAATCCCAAACACATTAGAACACACGTTTTTAAAAACAATTTGAAACATGTGTTTATGGATTCAGCATGGGTTTCCTCTTGGTACTCCAGTTTCCTACTGCAGGCCAAAGACGTGCACTTTGGGCTAACTGGCGGTTCCAGATTGTCCGTGGGTGAGTGTGTTGACCCTGTAAAGGTCTGGAGAACTGCTCAGGGTGTACCCTGCCTTCTCCCACTGTCGACTGAGATAGACTCCAACCTATCAAACGAATGTCCATAACTATCTGCAAACACGTCAATGTGCTGGTCGTCATGACTGTTTGAGTGAAGTCCTGATTATCATCAATCATCAATTCTAACACCGCGTGTTCTTTGCTCTTTACTTCAACAGAAAGGGAGGAAATGCTCTCGCACACAAAAGTCCCCCGAGCCACTACGTCTCCACTACGCAGGCTGCCGCAGCGCTCGCCTCTCCCGGCCCAACTACTGCGGCGTGTGTCGGGACGGCCGCTGCTGCTCCCCTCGCCGCACCCGCACCTCATCCGTAGTCTTTTCCTGCCCCGACGGAGAACGCTTCGAGAAGGCCATCATGTTCATCCAGTCCTGCAAGTGTAGCGACCAGTGCGACCACCTGAACGAAGCCTCGCTACCACCGCAACACTGGCTCTATGGAGACACGCACAAGTTCATCGACTAGACGCCCGGCCTCTGTCCGACTCCACCCCTTCCTTCCGTTCCCTCCAGCAGATAACTGATAGAATAGGAGTGCGTCTCTAGACGGTGATGTCAAACTGACCGTCTTGGAAACGCAAACGTCTTGTAGATTACATGGAAGGATGGAAACGTGGACGAAAGGTGCCGGGAGTATTTTAGCTTGGTGGACTTTTAGTGTAGGGTGCACTCGTAGTTTATTCCATCGCAGGTTTGGTGTGAATCACTGAAGAACCCTGGTGGACAGGTGAAGGAAGTGTGAAGGGTGAGACCTGAAAGAAGCGTCAAGGGAAACGCCCACAGTGAGAATAATTGTTTTTTCATTTCCCTCAGACTCAAAAAAAAAAAAAAAAAAAAAAAACCCAAATGGAAAGAAATGGGATTATGGGATAGCACTATAAACTTTTTACCAGCTTATTTTCTATCTGATGTCATGACCTGATGGTATTTATTGCGTGGAAGATGAATGAGCAGGAAGGAGCTCACGCTTCATGTGACGGAGGAAACATCATGGATTCGAGAATTGGAGGAGACGTGTTTCCACTGGACAAAAGAATGCAGCTTCACTCCATGCGAACTTGACCCTGACTCTGACTCTCGGCTTTAGAGGGTGGGGTTTTTCCTCCTTTATTCGAGTCGGCGCGTTCAGGCAAAGAAAAAGAAACATCCGCCATGTGCCCTTGCGTTCTGGCGTTCAGGCATCCACACAGCGAGTTGCTGACTTTTACTGCAAATTACAATCCTGGCAGCAGCGGCAGCAGCGGCAGCGGCAACAGCCTTCTGGTTTTGCTGTTATAAAACAAAAACCCACGAGGACATCGTAAACATGTAATTTAAAAGTGACGAGCGGAGCCGCTCCCGATTTTCTCTGTAATCTTCTGAACGCTGCCTGAAGTCGAGGCAGACGACACTCGTGCTCTAGCGGGTCTTTATAACATTCATTGCGGTCTCTGCTTCTGCCTCTTGGCTCTGATCTGCAAGACGCTGGAGGTGACGTCATCCTCATTAGCAAGACCAAAAAACCAACACGCGCTGGAAGTCCACCCCACGTGCATGCCAGTCCCGAGCGGCGAGGTGTGGCCGGGTTTCGTCTGTAAAGGATTCCCTATATTCACCGTTGCTGGCTTGATAACCAGAGTTCATGCTAAATGTATATGTATATGTATACGCGTGCATACGCACGTCTTTGCATTGCTTGGAACATTAACAGTATGTTACACTCGACGCCGTAACAGGAAGTTTGGTGAAAAGTCAATCCTACGCTCCATGTCCTGCGTTAGCGTTAGATGAATGTGGTACGTGTCGAGAGACTCGTTGAAACCGAACTTCTTCCCGTCCATAACGACGTTCGTCCCGGATCTGGCTAACTAGTAATGCTAGCCTGGTGAATGCCGTTGCTAAATTTATAATGATTGGTGATGCATAGAAAATAAAAGCAGGAATGCAAGATAAAAAGTTTCAAAAATCTGAAGGTCAGACATGCATGGCAACCGAAAAAAAAACATTTGAAACACGTTAAAATGTTTTTTTTCCTCATGCAAGCTTTTACCAATTTATACTACGTAATCTGTAAATTCACATCAAATGCTTGAAACATTTCATCTATTCATGCAAAATAAAGAATTTTCTTAATTACATGACGAATTATCAAACAATCTACATTAACAACTACGAACTGAAATGATAAAGGGAAAAGTTAATAATCCTTTTCTTCGCTAGAACGTTTTATTCACGATGCACACACTGTACGCCGCGACAGTTTTAGGAAGGGATCAGGTGTCTGGTGCGTCTTAAAAGTCTTCGGAACTTGAAAAATCTTCTCCTAATACAAAAAAATGTGCTGATCATAAAAATAAAGACAGTACAGTGATCCCGCGCTACTTCGTGTTTCAGTTCTGCGGCTTCGGTGCATCGCCGATTTTTCAAAAATATTCATTGAAAAATACAAAATTAAGAAAATTAAGGAAAATTCGGGGGAAAGTTCAGGAAAATGCCACAAAACAAGGCCAATTATGCCCCACCCCCCCCCCCCCCCAAAAAAAAAAAAACACAACAAAACTACATACATTTTTAAGTGAAGTATGCATCTGTATGTGTGTATTTATATTTTATTTACATCTTATGCATTATTTTTGAATGTTTGTTATTATAATTGTTTTTAGCGTTGGATATGTATTTATTGATATTATATGCACATATACATGTACGTATACGTCAGTCGGCGGGGGTCAATCCTACTTCATGGAAATCGGTGGTCATGGGGGGAGGGTGTGTGTGTGTGTGTGTGTGTGTGTGTGTGTGTGTGTGTGTCTGTCTTGGTCCCCATTAATGGATCCCTGTACCGATATGTTATAATCCATTACTGACTATAAATAACCAAATTGTAAACGATGAATATTACAATTTAATCCGTATGCCTATCTTACTTTTATTTTATATCGGTAAGATGCAATTTAGATAGGATGTGAGCCGAATTGTCTTTGAACAACAATCACAATACGCAACCCTCAAGATGTCCGTTTTTCCAGGCCATATTCCCCATTCGCCACCATTTATTTTTTCAACGTGCTTTACGTGGTTTCATGGAAACAGCGATCATACTGCGTAACCGCAGCCGTGAACGGTGTTTATCGTGAAAATTACACTACAAGAAATGACATTGCAGACCGAGCCAATACCACGGACTGCTTACGTGGAGCCACACCCACAAGAAGGTGTCCTTGAAATCTCAACCGATTTACATGATTTGGAAAAACGATTAATGGACTTGAAAAACCGGAGTTTCCGACGCATGGCGGAAAACTTGCACCAATGTGAAAGTGAGGTGCTTTTAGAAATGTTGTTATCCCTGAATCTCTGAGCGAGAAAAACATTTAAAACGAGTATCTCATGGATGGGCAACTGCTAATGAACATAGCAAATTTTGGAGTAAC
Source organism: Plotosus lineatus (assembly GCA_024760905.1). Lineage (NCBI taxonomy): Eukaryota > Metazoa > Chordata > Actinopteri > Siluriformes > Plotosidae > Plotosus > Plotosus lineatus. The sequence continues at coordinate 70,734,525 of CM045731.1, forward strand.
CAACTTCTCTGACGAATGTTGATGAAAAATCAGGGTTCACTTTAGTCCGTAATCACAATTAGCAAAAATTCACGCAACACAGTTAGTGAATATTAGCGTCTGTTTTCGACGGTGCACACGATGATTGGTGTGGTAGCATAGGGGTTTGTCTCGCGGCAAAAGGTCATAGGCTCGGCGAAGACGTCTTTCCTCCCCTCCATGCGCTTGTATGGGTTTTCTCGGGGTATTTGTTTTTTCCACAACAGTCCAAAGATATGCACATGAGGTTAAGTGGCTGTACCAAATTGCTCCTCGCTGAAGAGTATGTCTGCATCTTGTCCCTGTGATGGACTGGTGAGGTGTTCAAGGTGTCCCTGCGGCCCTGATACAATGAAACGGTTCACCAAATAAATGAATGAATCAACTCTGCATGATTCAAGATATAATTATTTCTGGTTCTCCCTCCTCGTACCCTGACAGCATGTCTTTCAACAGTGAGGTGGTCTCACCAAGATGGCGCTGGTCTGGCTTCAGCTTTGGCTGCTTACACTAAACATAAGGATTTGCACTCTGAGCGTTTGTGATCGGTGCACAACACCGAAACATTAACAGTCACCGTAGTGAACCACTATAAGCCATAATGAGGCCACACCCAAACATATGGAAGACTAGATACGAGTCTTCCTTTTGAACCGGAACATTTTAATACAGATGATGTGGCTCATGCAGAGAACAGCATGAATATCCAGATGCGGACAACGAAGCCCGCGATCACAGCAGCAGGACATTTACAGTACATTTGATTTTCCGTTAGGCCGTTCCCCGTACGCAGGTGTAATGTTTACCATCTTAGTACACTTAGCATTTTCACTGTAGATAATTTTTTTTGGTGTTCTTGATGTATAACTCCAATTAATATGTAAGTGGGAGTTCCCAGATGGAAATGCACCTCTGGGAAATGGGTACAGGTCCTTCTCAAAAAATTTGCATATTGTGATAAGTTCATTATTTTCTGTAATGTACTGATAAACATTAGACTTTCATATATTTTCGATTCATTACACACAGCTGAAGTAGTTCAAGCCTTTTATTGTTTTAATATTTGATCATTTTGGCAAAAAAAAAAGTAAAGAAAAACCAAAAATTCCTATCTCAAAAAATTAGCATATTTCAACCGACCAATTTAAAAAAAGTGTTTTTGATACAAAAAAAAGTCAACCTTCAAATAATGATGTTCAGTTCTGCACTCAATACTTGGTCGGGAATCCTTTTGCAGAAATGACTGCTTCAATGCGGGCGTGGCATGGAGGCGATCAGCCTGTGGCACTGCCGAGGTGTTACGGAGGCCCAGGATGCTTCGATAGCGGCCTTAAGCTCATCCACAGTGTTGGGTCTGGTGTCTCTCAACTTTCTCTTCACAATATCCCACAGATTCTCTATGGGCTTCAGGTCAGGAGCGTCGGCAGGCCAATTGAGCACAGTGATACCATGGTCAGTAAACCATTTAGCAGTGGTTTTGGCACTGTGAGCAGGTGCCAGGTCGTGCTGAAAAATGAAATCTTCATCTCCATAAAGCTTTTCAGCAGATGGAAGCATGAAGTGCTCCAAAATCTCCTGATAGCGAGCTGCATTGACCCCGCCCTTGATAAAACACAGTGGACCAACACCAGCGGCTGACACGGCACCCCAGACCATCACTGACTGTGGGTACTTGACACTGGACTTCAGGCATTTTGGCATTTCCTTGTCCCCAGTCTTCCTCCAGACTCTGGCACCGCGATTTCCGAATGACATGCAAAATTTGCTTTCATCCGAAAAAAGTACTTTGGACCACTGAGCAACAGTCCAGTGCTGCTTCTCTGTAGCCCAGGTCAGCCGCTTCTGCCGCTGTTTCTGATTCAAAAGTGGCTTGACCTGGGGAATGTGGCACCTGTAGCCCATTTCCTGCACACGCCTGTGCAAGGTGGCTCTCGATGTTTCTACTCCAGACTCAGTCCACTGCTTCCACAGGTCCCCCAAGGTCTGGAAACACCTGATACACTTAACCGCTGTGTGAGTGTGTATGTGCTGAGCTCTGCATCGCATAGTTAAGTGAAGCATCTTAGTCTACGGAGATCTATTAATCACTTTCCTGTTAGGCAGATACTCAACCCAGAATTAGGAGTTGAGTCGAGATCCCCTCCTCTTGTGTGTGTGTGTGGTTTTTTTTTATGTGATGAGGGAGGGGCACTTCGGGGTGTGTTTAGAGAAAGGGAAATAACTTTAGCACAAAAATAAAATGAAAGGTGGCGAGAAAAGAAAGGTGCACGCACAACTGGGAGGGGTCTGGCTGTGTTCAGAATGAACCTCACATTTAAACTTTTTTGAAACACAGGTCAGGACACTTAAGCATAAAGAGACTGCTTTTAATTTAGGGTCCAAATGAAAAAGTTAACAGCTTAACATCACTCACTGCTAAATTTACACATCAAAAAAAAAAAAAATGCAGCCCAGAAGATTTTTACCATAAAAGCTATTCGCCGAATCTCATGAAGTCACAAAAACACCATGATGCATAAAATCAGTGCACTCGGGCTATACTGGAGCTCAAAATTTCAAAACAGGAACACCACCATAAACAGTAACTGTATAAAATTTTTTAATTTCATTAAAACAAAACAAAAAAAAACTTGGGACAAAAAGTCAAACCCCCCACCCCAACCCCGAGAAACAGTAAAAAGGTTAAAAACGACGTCATGAACTTTAAAACTCGACCCGCGTGCACCGGAGATGGTTCCTCCAACAGCCGGGCGACAATGACATCACACGTGGGCCTGTGGCTGGTAGTCCCCGGTGAGGCGTGATATGAAGACTCATCTGGACTGCTCAACTACACGGAGAGAGAGAAACAAAAGAATATAAGAGAAACCAGGTAAGATATGAAGTGGGTGGGGGCGGGGCGGGCGGGCGGGGGGGGGGCATCTCTCCCTTACTGTAAGTGGAGATGTCGATCTCTTCTGGGAGCTCGGCCACGTTCACCTCAAAGCGGTCCTGCACGTCATTCAGTGTCTTGGCGTCCGTCTCGTCGGACACGAAAGTTACAGCCAGCCCCTTAGTGCCGAAACGACCAGCGCGCGCGACCTGAGAGGAAGAGATCGAGCGGCATAAGATGGAGTTCTACGTACCGATCTTTAAGTCTCAGGCATGAGATTGGCCATGGATGGTGGTGGTGGTGGTGGTGCTCCAGAAAAAATTTGAAAAACGGAATACTGAAATGGTGGTATTACACACATTTAAAAATAAGCTTTGGGACATTTATAATGTAATTGAATAATTCACTTTTTTCGAATAAATCACATCAAAATATCTTCCGAGTTGTAAAAGTCCCCGCTGATATAATACTTGACATGTGTATTCTTTATTCTTGTACTCTTCCACAATTTCAGTGTGCAAACAAAGTTAATACTTCGATATTTCCAGGTTCTTTTTATTACTTTAATTGTTGTAGAAATAATTCACATACATCATAATTCTCTCTCCAAAAGATGAATAATTTCATAACTTTTGGAGGCTTTGAAAAGTTAAAGTAATTGAAAAAGGAATGGCATTGCTGTATCACGTACATGTAGAAAAAGCAGACATGCAGATGATGTACGATGTTCCTACAGTGTTTTTAAAGCCATACAATAGATTATACAGTCATCCCTTGAATTTCGAGGATAATATAGACTAGACCTGGCCGCGATAATCGAAAAACTGCCAAGTAGGATCACCTCTCTCATTTCTACCATGTTGCCTCATTTCTATATCATTTCGCATCTATACAATATCAAGAAGTGTATATTAAACATTACACAGTTATATGCATACGTCAATACTGTCATGTATTACAGTAATATTTAAATAGAATTTATATACAGTACAAATACTTTAAGTACTGTAGATTCATTTATGCTGTAATGGCGTGCTACATGGGCATACGTATTGCCCGCCGTCAGCAGATCTAGCAACTTCACTTTTTGGGGCACCGTCATCATATTTCGCTTTTTCTTGGGTTCATTGGATGCCTTAGATGGTGCAGGATGTTCACAAAATCACAAAAATTCCCACGGGAATGTGTGAGGCTACAGCGTCACGCGTCTAAGCCAATCAGCTTGCGAGATTGAGTTGAGTGGGCGGTCCCTGCCTGAACTTGGAAGGAGGGGCACTTCAGTCTGTCGTTTGTAAACAATGGACGCAGCCTGCCTTGGGTCCCTGCCTCCCGCGTGCGTACATGCGAGTTTCAGCGCAAATTTTGAATTGAATATTTTCTGATTTTGTATATTTATGAAAAATACCGCGATACACCGAGACCGCAAACTTCAAGTCACAAAGTGGCAAGGGATGACTATGTATTTATTACAAAAATTCAATCATCTTTCTTTCTAAACGTTCAAGATGAACGAACCACTTAAAATTTGTGTCTTTGAGAAAAACAGTTAATTTACACCAACTGCTATCTTCAATATTTACATCTGTACAAATCTCGTTCTTGTTGTTTTACTTCTTAAGCTTAATCTTCTTTGCGAGCGACAGGAGCTCGGCTGTTCTTTCCTCGTTTTTATCTCTCCGCTGTGCTTTCTCTTCCTGTTCCTTCTGATGGTCGAACCTTGCTCTTTTTCGCTTGCTAAAATCGTTTTTATAAAATAAAATCATTTATTATACACATGTAAGTCGCTTTCGTATTTGAATGAATAAGTTAAGAAAAAAAAACGAAATGATTCTACAGTATATCCGACTTTGTTTACAATATGGCGGCGCCCATGAAGCGATAGGAATGAAGCAAACACACTTGAAATCTCGCATGTGTTGCTCTCGCCAGTAAAATGATAATTGCAATAGCACAGTAGTGAGATGATTTCAGTAAATGTGACGAGCTCAAAAGTGGGCGCTTGTCACTTGTCGAGCTTGTGAGAGCTCACGTTACTAATGAGGGAGACATGTCAGTCTTTACCTGGGTTTGCACCCAGACAACGATTCACTCACTTGTGTACGGAGTCGGCAAATGGCTTCAGGATGAAACCGTAACCGATAGTGTTCCATGTTTTATTTCAAAGAAAGTTTCTCAATTGCATGTATGGAGACAAAATAAAGCACGACTATTCCATACTGTTAACGTGAGACAAGGACGGAGACTCACCCTGTGCAGGTACGTGTCAGAGTCCTCCGGCATGTCGTAGTTAAAGACGATGTTGACTCTTTCGATGTCCATTCCTCTGCCGAACAGGTTAGTGGCCACCAGGATCCTCCTCTGGAAGTCCTTAAACTGCTGGTAGCGTGACAGCCTACACACACACACACACACACACACACACACACACACACACACAGTTTCTCATTCAACAACATGTTTGTTAGTAACATTTCTAAATAGTATATTATATATTCAATATAAAGTTCATTTATTTAGAAATTTTTTCATTAACTATTATAAATATCCAGGTCATAATCTGTGGATTATTGCTCTATAATTGCAGCACTGTTGTGGTATAAAGGAAATAAAACACTCAGGATGTAACACCCCCTCAGCCCTGTCACACGCCCTGCTATTAATTATTTTCCTATAACAGCATAACTCGGCATGTGTGATGCCCTAAAAATTTGAGTTTTATTCATACACCATCCTCTAACAGCTCAAACTTGGTAATGTGAACTGTCCAAAACATCAAAAAATTTGAGTGTGTAATAAATCAGCCTGGAAAGAGGCTTTAATCAGCTTTCTGCAGTGTGTGCACACACACACACACACACACACCTCTCCTCCTGAGCCATGCCTCTGTGGATGGCGATGGCAGGGAAGTTCTGCTCCACCAGCAGCTGAGAAAGTGCCACACAGCGCTGCACTGACTTTACAAAGATCACCACCTGCAGGACAACACAAGAATTACAGCCCATATCAGTGCCTCGAGCGGCCTGGCTTCATGGGCGGTTTGAGATGGGGTGCGATCACACGAGACGAGACGTTCTCACCTGGTTGAACTCAAGGACATCGAGCAGATCAAAGAGCTTACGGTTCTTCTCACAGTCCTTCAGTTTGCAGTAGTACTGCTGCAGGCCGTGCAGCGTCAGCTTCGTCTCGTCGTCCACAAACACCTCCATCGGCTGACGGGGAAGAGTGAAGGGGGGGTGGGGGGACAGGGTGAACCTCTGATTTTAGGACCATTAAAAAACGTTCTGCGATGACCTGGTGAGCTGTCCAGGGTGTACCCCGCCCCTGCCCAGAGTCGGGTGAGATGGGCACCAGTCTCCTGGCGACCCTAGTTAGGATTAAGCGGTTCAGAAAATGAATGAAATTATAAAAAAATTAATTTATAACAGCCATCTGAAAACAGCACACACAATCCGTCCTCACAGTGCTAGTGATGTCACTTCCTGTAGTTTTTGTTTAGAACACTCACGTCCTGCATGAATTTGCGGCAGACAGGCCGAACCTCTTTACTCAGGGTGGCGCTGAACATCATACACTGTTTCTCATGAGGGGTGAGTCTGAAGATGTCCTGAACGTCACGCCTCATATCTGAAAGAGAGAAAGAATAAGCCATGAGAACCACCACAAACCTTAAAAATGTATTAAAAGTCCCTAAATTTCTGATAGCATTCCATTCTCTCTTCATTTTAATTCCGCCATACAACTTCAACATGAGGAGTTTGTCCTCCACATGATAAGCAACACAGCTGGAACCAGAACCACAGCACTCTGTTATTTCTCAAACCTCAGAGAGGACCGCCATTCGTTACACCAAATGGGTTCGGTTGCCAGATCCACACAAAGGCACAACAATGTACACAATCCTTAACCAGCCCACAAGGCACAGAAAAACCCCTCAAACCCTCGAGAGCGACTCCGTACCGAGCTGCTCCAGCATCCTATCACACTCATCGAGGACGAAATGTTTGACGTTTTTGAGGCTGAGTATGTTCTGGCGGACGAGTGCAAGGATGCGTCCTGGGGTCCCCACCACGATGTGTGGGCAGTTCTTCTTTAGCACGTCCTCGTCCTTCTTGATAGGCATGCCGCCGAAGAACACGGCCACCTTCACCGTGGGCATGTACTTGGAGAAGCGCTCGTACTCTTTGCTGATCTGAAAGGCCAGCTCACGCGTGTGACACATCACCAGCACCGACACCTGATTGGATGACAACAGACCAACATTGATGTGTACTGCTGACAAAAGTAACGTTCCTGATACCTGAGGAAAGCGCAGAAGACATACCTGTCCATCCACGGGCTCAATCTGCTGCAGCGTGGCTAAAACGAACACCGCCGTCTTACCCATACCTGATTTCGCTTGGCACAGGATGTCCATGCCCAGGATGGCCTGCGGGATACACTCGTGTTGCACTAAAAATAAACATGTATATGAAAAATCACCAACCAATCAGATATCTGGATGAGTTCCTGTCAATATTTCAGCAGTACCTTCTGACGGATGTTCGAAGCCACAGTCCACGATGGCTCTCAGGAGCTCGGGTTTCAGCAGGAAGTCCCTGAAGCCAGAACTGTGGATGGACACATATGAACCCTTTACTTCCTTCTTCCCGGCTGGAGTGGCACTCTCCGGTGCTCCCTGAGGCTCCTCGTCCTCCTCATAGTCCAACAGCTCGTTATCGGCATCATTCTCAGCCATGCTGAACACAGGAAAAGAGGTAATGAGGAGTCTGTTCATATAGAACAGGAGAGAAAATGTCCTTTCGCTGCCCTGGTTTCTGTGTTATTAAAAAAGTGACATATCTAACTACCACATCTGCAACCACATCTTAGAGAATGACGACAATTGCACGCAAAACCTTGATCTTGTATGGTATGTTCACCAGCCTCATAACACCATGGCCTTCTGGGAAATCATGTTGAGCTAGGTTCGACCAAAGGGTTATGATCCCTAGTTTTCATTCAGATCATAATATTCAAGTCTGTTTATCAGCTGCTTGTGTTCCGAACAGGCGGACATCTTGGTGGTTACTTGGCAACTCGATGCCCTGTGTCTCTGTATCTCACTACAGGTGAATATAAAATTAAAGGGGACAAAAAGTGCTGAATTTTTAAACTATCACAGGATGTCTCGGGAGCCTCTGTTTGAATTTTGTCTAGCTTGTTTAAATGTTAAACTTTTTTAAACAGCATCAGATTTCACCATTAAAAAACCTTGAGCCAATGTGACACATTAAAAGGTATGATGGTATTTCCGTTGGCACACAGAACACAAGTTCAAGATGGCGTCTGGGGCAGCCATAGTGAACATCAACCTGCAACAAATATATGTAGGTTTTTGTAGCTACCTCGTCCCAACACCTACACCAAAAATGGTGATTAGCAGCGACGTGTTTGAGTAAATGTCTTCTTTTCTTTTCGGCTTTTTCTCGTTCTCGAGAGTCACCACAGCGAATCATCTGATTCGCATGTTTGATTTGGCATAGGTTTTTACGTCGGACGCCCTTCCTGTCACAACCCAAGGGGCAAGGGACAGAAACACGCTGACGGCTTTGCAGCCTACTCGTTACGAAAGTCAGCAATGGTTCTTTTACATGCCTCTCACCATCGACCGTGAGAGACACGGCCCGCCTTTGATAACCCAGTTAGCTGCACTGGGGGGGGGGGGGGGGGGGGGACAGGGACAACCCTGTGGGGGCTCAAACCCCCAACCTTAGGATCAGTGATCCTGTGCTCTATCCACTAGACCACCACTGCCCCACCGTGTTTGAGTAAATGTAACTACAAAAATTCTGGTTCACCCATCTCCCTCCAATGCCAAACAACTCTCTAGACAGAAAGCGAAAGTCACCATCAACTGGATGTGTGTAATTAAAAGCAATTCCCAGCTCATATTATAAGGGTTTTTGCATTGTGATCACTGAAAATGTAAATGATTATTGTTCTTGTTACCTTCAGGCATTTCTCGGTAGCTCAATACAGCAGCAGTTATCAGCAGTGTACACATTTACCATATTTTTCAGACCATAAGGCACACTTAAGAATCCTTTAATTAAAAAAAAAAAAAAAAAAAATCCATCGATGGTGCACCTCTTATGTAGGGATGAAGCCACATGCCTCCATGCCCACCTCACTGATACCATCAAAACCCAAGTGAAGAAAATTAATTCAGAGTATTGCTGCAACCAGGCATGTGATTTGACCATCACCAAATATCTGAAAATCAGCCAGGGTCTGGGGGGGGGGGGCTCATAGACACGTCCTCCCTCACAACACTATTATCAACAGTCATTGTCTTTAAACACAATCTGGAAACAAACTATACACATGACATGCTATACATGACACACGTTTTTTTTTAATTAATGTATTTGTCTTTAGTGCTTTAGCATGCCACTTTGTTGTTTCCTTTTGTACAGCCTGAACTGTCCTTCTGGCTGCTGGGGTATTTCGGTTAAGGTTGATTCATAGTTTTACATTTTCAATATTAATGAGCTACTTACACGCACACACTCCCGCTGCTGTTTACAAACACTGAATAACAATGCCTTTTTACATAAGTTAATCACGAAAAAATGGTTCAGTGACCATAGAGTCGGCTCATTTGATTCTGTTCACGGAATAAACTCGTGAATGTCCTACGCCTAAAACATGCATGCATTCACAATAATTTGAATAATATAATCGGAAACTAAACAAAACTCTCAAACATACCTCAAAATTAACTACTCGATCGGCGTCAGGAAACGGTTGTTTCACTTGGTCTTTTCTTTGCACGGAAGTTTCTGGTCACACGGCAAACAAACGGTTAAGTCCGCAGGGTTCTGGAATCTTCACTTGAACAACAAATGTTCCTGCAATTGAATGCTACGGTTCCCTTTTTCATCCATTCCCACCGAAACTTGTTTTTCACGACTTTGTCTATTGCTATGATTCGAGCAGAATCTTTTCTCTGTATCACGGACATGCTTTCGATAGCTGAACAGATTGGAAGTGGCGCGAATGTCTACGTACATGTTTCAACATCAGCGATTGGCTATTAGAAAGCCATCAACCAACCAGCAGTAATGTTTCAAGAGAGGTCATTTTATGCAAAACTCAGAACGGAATAAAAGTGGGAAAGGTTATTTTGACATCGCAGGCTAATTGCCAAGGAAGATCTGAAACGAGCACACTGGTCAGCTCGGGCTTGCACATGCACAGTGCCCGTTACACGTTAACTTCTGGTGTTTACTTCCGGTTTACTGCATGCAGAATTTATCTCTGACTTTCTCTTCAATAACAGTCATTAAGTTTATTTATAAGATTGTGAACGCACATAATTTCTGGAAAAGGAGAGTGAAATGTCATCTGTGATGCCTAGCAGCATTAGTATAGATGCTAAATTCGACACGAGAATTGGGCTTTGAAGATGTCGAATGATTGGCGTTCTTGAAGATTATTTTGCCAGCGAGTGTTTTTCTCTGCATGCAAAATTTAATTCTGGAATTTTTTTGATTTGTGTGTAATCTTGTCTGGACTGGACATGCTGGATCATGAGTTGTTTAGTTTTGTACGAAAATTGGTCAAGACCTGAAAAATGCTTAAATGTTTCATTCCTTTTACAGAACTTTAATTACAGAACAAACTGATGATGCCAGCTGTGTTGATGAAGAGGCATCTGTTAATAAAAGTGTGCACGAGTCAGTTTGTTGTGTTTGTGATGGGATCCTTTCTGCTGAGCAGGATATGGATGAAGATGATAATGATGAGGGCAGAGTTGATGAAGCTTATTTGTATAAAGAGATCAGAGAGTTTTATGTAGTTTTCTTAATTTCAGTGTGATTGTTTGAACTTGACAATGTTTTTTTTTTTTTTTCACTCAGTATAATTTGAAGGCAATTGAACCTTTATAGAATGGTCGAAAAGATACATACTGATCTTATTGGAATAAAAAAATGAAAAAAAAAGTTTTTTTCCTTCATTTTTGGGAGTTACCATCATGACTGATGAGTTTAAAATGGGCGTGTCAGATTAAAATGAGGTTGATATCTCTTAAAACTTTTCCTAGACATGTTTTCTTAAAGTTTATATGGCTGAGCTGCATAAAAATGTTTGGTTGCTAAGGACTAATGATGTTGGAAGAAGTGCAATCTTTGTGCTCATTTTTCTCTAAAACATGCTTTGAAATTTTTAGTTGAATGAAGAAATGGTATAGCTCATTCAGTTTTCAAGGTATTGACAAACTTATTGCTGCGTTTTTGCAGCTTTGGGCCTCCTCTATCTGACTGTGTTGTCAAAAGCTCATTTTTGGATGCAAGAGCCTACTTTCGGTGGAGTGGCTCATATATAGAGGAGTTAATCATTGTTCATTGATATTGCACCTTATAATCCAGTGCACCCTATAGCCCAGAAGATGCAGTAACTGAAAATTCCACCTAAATTTTACTATAAAACACAAACTTTTGATATTGGTGTTCACTTTATTCGAGCCTAAATTGGGGGGGAATCAACATTTCTGCACAATGCATCCTGTGAAGTTCATGCAAACACCAACATGAAAACTCAGCACTCTGAGCCACTGCTTCAATATGAACCCGTGTTTAACATGTCTATTTTCTCCCAATGCTGGGAGGTTTTTTATTATTTAAACGGATTCCTGAATACAAATCTTAACCAGAGTTTGATACATTTCTTGATCAGTACACTGTAAATACTTGCAGTGAAAATAAAATATGAAAATGGAACTGCAGAGATTTTAGGTTTCAGGTTTATTGTGTCATCCATTAAAGTATGGAAACCATTAACACGAAATGGATAAAACAATCCATATTAAAATCTTTCTACTGATCGAATGATTCTGGCTCAAACAGAAAGCTTTTTTAGGAAAACAGCACAGAAGCTTATTATAATCACAAACCCATTTTAAAATTACATTAACAACAAGAGGCTCGGTTTCAAATTATGGCTTATATATAAATTAACACAACAACCATACTGACTATCATTTTAAATTCCCTTCATAACAGGTTTTTAATAGTTTTTATTTGTAACACATACAGACCACCAGCTGTTTTCATCCCCCTTAAGCTTACCCATCCCCTAACCATGAGCCCTACTTTTTTTTTTTTTTTTTTTTTTGGGGGGGGGGGGTAGAGCTTGCACTCAGACAAGTACCATGTAAGTATTTAGAAATGAACTTCATCTTAATTACGTTAAATGATATAAAACACAACTGAATGCATGTATTACTTTAATAATGAAATGTTTACGCAGAGTGTGAGTGAAACATTTCTCTACTCAGAAAGAAAGGGAGTGTTTAGAGAAGACAATGAAGGCCACCATTATTGCTAACCGGTATTAGCAGCACACTTATCTTCTATTTAGCAACACTTCAAGCTTTATTTAGAATTAATATATATATTTCAAATGGTTCGTTTTTATGTAAACAGTACGAGTAAACCAAAACATTATTTTAAAAAAACAATAACCCAGAAACGAAACAGTTAGCTATGCTAATTAGCATCGACGTTAACTACCCGTGGCGCTAAAGCAAAGCATTCCATCCAATAAACTAACAACGCCTCGTTCCTACTCTGGACTTTTTCTCATTCACACTAAACCCTGCACTGTCAACACACAACTACAATCATTTTTTAAAAATCAAATAGACACGCTTAATAAATTTAATTCAAGCAAATCACTCTCACCTTAACACTAAGAGAACCAGCAGCAGAAGAGAGGTAAGATATTAAAGGCACACGCGCAGGCCTCGGGCTGATACTGCAACCCGGAAGTACCCGCTCGCTCCAAGAAGACGCGATTTCGTTGGATGATTTAGATGTTGAATAACACAAAAGTTCAGTTCAGCTGCACGCTGATTGGGTCATTTTGTCTGTCTATCATCAATGCCAAACGAAAAACGCGCTCATGATGTTGCCAGGTTGGGTAATTTCACACAAATTCAAAGTTTTTCTTGAAGTCCTTCGAATTCATCAACAGACATCAGTGGAGCAACACATGAAAACACTAACAAAATAAAAAGAAACATTTCAATTTATTGTTGTGGTTTTGAACAACATAAAAAAGACAAAAAAAAAAAAAAAAAAAAAATAGGTCCTGTGAACACTAACGTGGGAAACACCTATTTAGACCACCACAAGACAATCTTTCTTTCTGGAATAAATAAATACAGTATACAGTATTAATACTTTTATTCTGTGAAATATATTGAATTAAAAATATGTTTCATGGTTTATTATTCCCTTCTTTCAAATAAAGGAAAAAGAGAAAGCAAGAAAGAGCCAAACATTTTTAAATGTTGCAATACTTTTACATTCCACCCTTTTATTTTAGAATTCTTCATCCTTTAGTTGACAAAATCAAAAACAAGGGCAAGGTGGCCTGATGGTAAAGGTGCTGGATGACTGATTCTAAGGTTGTGGGTTCAAGCCCACCCTCAACAGGCTGTCACTGTCCCCCCAGTGCAGCTAAATGGGTTATCAAAGGCCAGCCCCGTCTTCCACTGTCTGTGGCATGTAAAAGAAGCATTGCTAACTTTAATCAAGAAATAGGCTGCATAGCTGTCAGAATGTTTCTTCCCTGCAATGGCCTGATGAGCTGTGCATGGTGTATTGTGCCTCACCTGGAGTCAGCTGGGATGGACGCCAGCCTCCCCATGACCCTAATTCAGATGAAGCGGTTACAGAAAGTTAATGAATAAAAAACAATATAATTATTGCATGTAGTAAAATAAAAAATGTTTTATTGGTGCAGTCCCTTGCAACTGTAGGATGTTTGTGGAGGCTGCAAATTTCCTTTCTGGAAAAAAGGGGAAAATCTTCAAATCTCTCCAACTGAGGTGGGGTGAGCTGAGGGGCGCACACATACTCAGAGCAATGAGCAGCCACACTGTCACACTCAGAGAACAGCTGAGGTTTAAATCCCCTGTTCAAAAGCCTGGAGGGTGGAGAAGGGAAGGAGGAGGACGGAGGTGCATCTCTCCCCAACACTCATTTTTACTTGCTGGTCCAGGAATTGAACCAGCAACCTTTCAGTTCCTAATGCGTTTCTCTAACCACAAGGACATGACGACTCCATGACAGCTTTGTTTGTTTTTGTTTTTTTTAATAATAATTATGATTTTAAAACTTTATTTCATATTTACTTCTCTGTAATTCTTAATGCCAGTCTTTCCTTACATGGGATTTTAATGAATATTTTTTTGTATGTTTGTTGTTCATCACTCAATAAGGGAAAGAAAAATGTGAGCCACTCCACCGAAAGTAGGCTGTTGCATCCAAAAATGAAAAATGAGATATTTTTTACACAGTCAGATAGAGGAAGCCCAAAGCTGCAAAATGCAGCAAAAAGTTTCTCAAGTTCTTGAAAACTGATTGAGCTATACTACTTCTCGTATCAGCATTCAATTAAAAATTTCAAAAGACGTTTTAGAGAAAAATGAGCACAAAGATTGCACTTCTTCCAACATCATTAGTCCTTAGCAACCAAACATTTTTATGCACCACAGCCATATAAACTTTTAGAAAACATGTCCAGGAAAAGTTTTAGGAAGAGATGATAAGAAAAATCATCCTCATTTTAATCTGACACGCCCTTTTTAAACCCATCAATCACCGTGGTAACTCCCAAAAATGAACAAAAAAAAACAGACTATTTTTTTCATTTCTGTTTATTCCAATAAGATCAGTATGTATCTTTTCGACCAGTATATAAAGGTTCAAATGCCTTCAAATGATACTGATTGAAAAAAAAACCCACTGTCAGGTTCAAACAATCACAGTGAAATTAAGAAAACTATATATAAGAAAACTCTCTGATCTCGTTATACAAGTAAGCTTCATCAACTCTGCCCTCAGCATCATCATCCTCATCTTTATCCTGCTCAGCAGAAAGGATCACATCATTACAAACACAACAAACTGAATCATGCACACTTTTATTAACATATCCTTCATCTTCATCAACACAGCTGGCATAGTCATCTTCAGTTTGTTCATCTGTAAAAGAAATGAAACATTTAAGCATTTTTCAGGTCTTGACCAATTTTCGTACAAAACTAAACAACTCATGATCCAGAATATCCAGTCCAGACAAGATTACACACAAATCAAATAATCAAAAAAATTCCTTAATCAAATTTTGCATGCAGAGAAAAATACTCACCGGCAAAATAATCTTCAAGAACGCCAAGCATTCCGGCATCTTCAATGCCCAATTCTCGTGTTGAATTTAGAATCTATGCTAATGCTGCTAGGCATCACAGATGACATTTCACTCTCCTTTTCCAGAAATTATGTGCATTCACAATCTTATAAATAAACCTAATGACTTATTGGAGAGAAAGTCCGCATGCAGTAAACCATAAGTTAACACCGGAAGTTAATGTGTAACGGGCACTGCGCATGTGCAAGCCCAAGCTGACCAATCAGTGTGCTCGTTTCCGATCTTCCTTGACAACTAGCCTGCATTGTTGACGAGCATAGTGCCTTCATAACCTTTATTTTATTCGCTGAAAAGAATGGAAGCTCATTTAAATATCAAAACAGTATCCAAAATGGAAAGACTACTTGGTCGTTGTTCTGGTGTATGGATTATAGTGTGTCTTGTACAGAACTCTGTGAATAATTGCAATGAAAACCAGTAAGTTTTGCTACTGTTTTTATCTAGTTTTATGAGGGTACGCGCCAGAAAATGGGGAAAAAATAAGACATTTTTAGTGCGCTTTAGTTGCTTTCACGTGAGCAAGTGATAGTTGAATACTTGTTTTAATAGTTTATGCAAAAATCTGAATTTCGATAAAAATGGATCATTTTTACTTTTCTGTCCTTTATCTCAAAAGTGGTCCGTGCGACAAGCGCCAACTTTCAGTAGAGCGCCAATGTACAAGACAAGTTCAATAAGATAAATATTAATCAGAGATTTTTTGATCACTGAAACATCTTTATTAACATTAAAAAAAAAAATGAAAGAAATATACTGCAAGTTACAATAAAAAAAAATGTCATTAAGATTTTTAACCTTCTTGCTGTGACCTTGCTGTGTGCAACCACTGCACCATGGTGTCGCCGCTTTGTAATAAAATGAAAATAATTATTTAAAAAGTTTCATATGGCAAAATAAAATATGTCAGTGTTTCACATCATATTATGGTTTTTAAAAAGTGATGCAAATAAAAAAGAATGAGCATATTAGTGAGTGGAATCTGCATGGTTTTATGGTACTATGCTCCTAAATGTGACATCACGAGGCTAAAAAATGCTGCAGTCACATGACTGATTAGATTTCTCATGATTGTAGGTGTGTAATATGGTGGACAGAGTGTATGGTCTGAAAACGAAGAAATGCTGAAAAACAGAGGGTAGTCAGATGTTATTTTTTTAATTGTAATGTAAGTATGGAGTTACAAAATGATCATCTTGAAAAATGCATGTATTAATATATAGTGACAATTTAAATTTAATTAAATCTGGTGTTATCTTTCTATTATAAAATTATAAAAAGGAGTCATGAATAATCTTCAGGTGGAATTTTAAAATGCACTCACACACAACATCATCAGGGAAAATAGAAAGCATATTCTGATCAGATCTCAACTATATACGTGATTCCACAGAGGAGAAGAAGTTCCACTGGGCGATGGAGAAGGCAGAGAATAAATCCGAACAAGGGCGGGAATGAGCTTCAGACGAAGCAAAAGACGGCTGCTGGAGGAAATTCCTGATATGACATGGTAGAGTGTGGAGCAGCCAGCTCTCCACCAGCAAACCACCTCCACGAAGCCCTGAGCAGCACCCAAGCTCGACAGGCAGTTCCTCGAGGTTGTTTCCTTGTAAATCCAGCTTGGAAAGGTGCCTCAAAGCACCCAATCCAATATTCAGGGAACCTAGGGAGTTGTTGGCCAAATTCAGAATGTGCAACTCTTTGCAATTGGTAAAAAGCACTTCTGGAAGTTTCTCGAGCCTGTTCCCACTCAGGTCGAGCTCTGTAAGGAGAGTGAGGGCCCCCACTTCAGCAGGCAGCTCCTCAAGCAGATTCCCAGCCAGCAGGAGACACCGGAGTCTGTGGATCGTGAAAAGAGCTGGTGGGAGACTCCGCAGCTCATTGTGTGCCAAATCCAAGATCTCCAATGCCTGGAGAACTCCCACACTGGTATGAAGAGCCAGTATATGATTGTGAGCCAATCGGAGACAGGAAAGATGCCGCAGATGTTGCAATCCCAGCAATTCTTCCAATGTCCTCAGGCTGTTGTGCTGCAGGTCCAAACTGCGCAATCCTGTCAGTGTTGGCAAAGCAGAAGGCAATCTCTCAAGCTGGCATCCTTGCAGCTCCAATTCAGTCAGCCCCACCAGACGTCGAAGTCCCGTCAGCACCAACAGCCTGGCACCTTCATTATGGATTTCCAAATGCAACAAGCTGCCTGCTATCTCACTCAGCTCTGCTGGGATTCGCTGCAGCATGCCACACAGTGCAAGGACTCGCAGGTGCCGTAAATAACGAAGGCTGCCCAATGCCCAGCCTCGGCCGATAGTGCCCTCAGTGGCCACTTGTCCAGTGAGGTGGAGTTCCTGCAGGCTGCGCAATGAGTACACCCAGCCAGGTATGTCTGCAGCTTGGGTGAAGGTAAGATGAAGGGACTCCAGACGCTCCTGGAGGACTGCAAGAGCACCAGACTCCACTGAAGCTGAGCAGTGGTACAAGTGAAGCTCTCTGTGGAAAGAAAATACATAGTAGTTTATTTGGCTGGTCTCAAAACAACCAGAATAGAATAGAAACATAGACCTAAAAGAGAATTCAGCTTTTATGATCTAGTAACTATTTTAGAAAGGCTGTACAAATAGCCCATGCTCTGGTAGCCTCCAGCCAAACAGTTTGTGACTCATTTCAAAAAACTTCTTTTTCAAACTTGGGAGGCTGGAGTCCATTCCAGCCGGCTTTGTAAGAAGGCATGGTACACACCCTGCACAGCTCACCAGACCATTGCAGCACCAACAGATACACAACCATTCATATTCAAACCTAGGGCTCCCTCACTGGGCACATTGCTCAAACCAAGGACCTTCTTGCTGCAAGGTGGATGTGCAAACCACTACATCAGCGTGCCACCGGGTCCTTTTCTTACTACGCCCAAAAATGTGACGTGTATTTATCGTGGTCTTCCATTTGTTTGGAGCAAGCCCCAGACCACCATTATAAAAGAGCCAGAGAATGGTACTCCGGCTTATTTTTGAGCTCAATATAGCAAACAACCTAGAGTCTGGGAAACAAATTCAAATGCAGTCTGTGGATTAACCTGCAAGCCATCACCTCAGAGCAGTCATATTGGAGATCTGTGCTGTTAGCTTGGCATCTCCAATTAACTCCAGCTTCAGCACTTCCAGCTGGCTCAAGGTGAAGAGTGAAGGAGGGAGGTGTGGAACGGCCACCAGCTGAAGCAAACAGCGCCCCCTGTGGTCGGAATTTATCATGGAGCGCAGACGAGAAGCGTTCCAGCGTCGGTCCAAGTTCTCCTCCATGAGCCGAGTTTCACTGACAGGAGACAGAAAAACTGAGAGCCGCTGAGCCAGAAGAGGGTCATACTGATCTGTCATGTGCAACAAGAAGGCCAGGTCATTACACAGGTCTGGTGCGTCCAACATGGAACCTATTTCATGCAGATGCTGGAACGAATACTGCCTCAGAGACCTGGGAATGATACAGAGACCTGCTGAGAATGTCTGAAGGAGCTGTTTAGGAGCTAGTTGTTAGAAGTGCTACTGAGCAACAGATTACACTTCTTATGAATGTAGGAAGTGTTACAGTAAGTACATAAGGTGCACAGGAACCTTTTCAGGAACCCGGAAAATGCTTTTAGAACATTTTTAGTAGATCTTCTGTTGATCATGGCTCATTAGCACCACTTTTACTGACATCAGTCAGAAGCTATTAAGAGGTTAAAAGACACACTAATCATGTCAGTCTACTCACTTAATTAGCATTCATCTCCAGTCTCGACTGAAAGCTTTGAAGAAAAACAAACACATGGATTAGTATATTTAACTAATGTTAAACAAATACACCAGTTTTCTCCATCCAGTTTGGGGTCTCGGGGAGGTTAGAGCCTGTCTCAGCTGATTATATGTGTAAGCAGAATTCACTCTAAGCAACTCCATCCCTGGGCCAACACATGAACAACCATTCACACTTACACTTAGGGGCAATTTGTAACAGCCAATCAGTGTATGTTTTTTACTGTTGGATGAAACTGGAGTATGTGGAAGAAACCCATGCAAGCAAGAAGAGAATATGTAAACTAAACACAGGAACAGTTTTGCCCGGACCTTCTTGCAGTCAGGCGGACATGATAACCTCTACACTACCATGCCGTTGTTAACTCTAACATAATTATTTTTAAAAATGGGATATTTTCTCAATTATATATATATACAGACGCTCCCCGACTTATTTTTTGTTTGGTTCCGGACGGCCGAACGTAAGTTGAAAATGAATGTAAGTTGTTACTGTATGTTCCAGGGACGTATGACGTTCATACTGTACTATACATCCATAAATACCATTACCATATCTCATAAAACACCCCTAAATCAATTATTATAAACATAACATTGTAAAATAATATCAACATTAATTTCAAATAAATTAAATTCAAACAAAATAATTTCAAATACATACATTTTAATCAAATTCACTCATCAAATACAGTGTCAAATATAACCTTTAACATTCTCTATGATGCGATCTTTCTGCTTATAAATGGTTCCGATGATCGACGGATGGTCACTTTACATGAAGCTGAGCCGAGTCACTTTACATGAAGCTTAAAACAGCCAATCAACGCTTACAATATGTGAGACGCTCAATGCCGAAAGAAGTTTACTTGCTTGTAAACACAAAGTGCGGGTTATACGGATTTCTGGTCTTTCAAGTGAGCAAGGGCACCGTTGAATACTCATTTAGTACTCAGCCTGCACTGATGTGAATCACCAGCAGAGCGAAGAGTTCTCTTTCTTTTCTGGATTCGGGTTTTCAGTCATTTTACAACTCTCTTTGCTTAACCGAGTATGCATGGTAGATTGCGCCAATCCGAACAGATAGTTAATTAATCTCTGTGTATGAGACTTGCACCCATGCTAGTAGGCTTACACTTCTGACCAACCATATTTGCTTAGGGCTACAAAAGTTCGCAAAAAACAGTGTGAACACAAAGTTTACAGAGACAACTTCTTAACAAAGGGTAGCACGCTATATAACTGATATATATATGTGTGTGTGTATATATATATATATATACATACATAACTGAACTGGGAAGAAGGAGGGGCACGTTCAGTCTGTCGTTTGTAAACAATGGACGCAGCTTCATTACCTCATTGTGTCAACGTACTACGTAGGTACGTCTGAACTCAAAATTTGACACATTTTTAAAAAAACAAAAAAAAACCCAAAAAAACCCTAAAATCGAAAAAACATAAAACGAATGAATGTAAGTCAGGGAGCGTCTATTATGTATGTATGTATGTGTGTATGTATATATATATATATATATACTGTATGTATATATATATATATATATATATATATATATATATATATATATACTGCCACGGAAAACATTAGGAAACCACTTTTACTGGTACTACATTACATTAGTACTACACAGAAAAGGTGCAGCATGATAGGTTGAGTATTTTGAGATTTAAAACATTTATTATGAGTGGATGATACATGAAAAAAAATGATGAACACTACAGTGGGGCATTGTAATTATCAAGCTTTAAAATTGAAAAATAAATAATAAAAACAATTTAATTTACTTTTTGTGGGTGCTTCTGTGTTGTATATCTTAAAATTCTGAATGGCTCAAATGGAAACTGTATGTATTTTTCTTCAGTTTCTTTTGGAATATTTTGCAGGGAAACCCACGGACTACGGATGCAGAATGCTACATGAGTAACAGTACCAACACAGGATCAGTTTGCCTTATTTTCATGCAAATAAAAATAACTGTACTATCAAACAGGACCTGATCCCAAACCTGTACCCTTAGACTTGGTAACAAGCGTACTTGTGGAAAATCCAGAAAAGGGTGTAGATCCCTAGCACGCCATAAAGGCCCACGAGACCAATGTAGGTTTTCGTCAGTTTGCGTAGAACAGATGACAGCAGGTGGCTGCACTGGAAGCTCTGGTATCCCGTCAACGCATGGGAATGGGGCTGGCAAACGTATGAGAAGGAGATGGAGCCCAGTAAAGGTGTGGTGTAGCTCACAATGACAATGAAATTTAGCACTTTGAACATGGTCTGAGCTGTGTACACCTGAAAGAAAGGAGACAGGGGACCCAGAATTACCCAGCAACCAGGGCAGAATAACTTATAACTGATATCTTCTACTCACCCTGTAAATTATGTCAGAGCTTTCGCAGTGTGCCCGGAACCTGCAGACTTTCTCAAACAGAGCCCTGGCTTGTTCTCCATCACTACGACCCAGTGTGGGCCCGGTGGTAGAACCTTCTGGAAGAACAGCAGCTGGTTTATGGGGGGAATCAGGTCTTAGGAATGAGAGGGAGGACACTGTGGAGCATTGAGACAAATTTGATGAACATGGAGATGGCTGGTTGGAGTTACTACCCATCCTGGCCAACAGGGGGCTGTCTGTCACAAAGTCAAATGTGGACTGTTGGGTAAATAGTTCAGGTATATGTGGCACTTGGGTCCCTGTCACTTGGTTCTCATTTAAAAGGTGACTATAATGCACTGTATCCAGCTTGGCAGCATGGGAAAGTGCCTTGGAGGTCCATGGTGACTCACAGCACTTTGCAAGTATGGTTAAGAAGTGCTCAATGCGCGCAGAGGTGAGTGGGAAGTGGAACCAGAAGGAACCACTAGCCAGCAGGAGCAATGATTGCAGTAAGGTGACATAGGGCAGGAAACGTGAGAACCATGGCAGAGCCTCGTGGTAGCACACAGCACTCACATAGATGTATTGCTGGTAGTCAAGGTTGGTCCTAATGCCTTTAGACAGAGTTCCGGTCCTGGATATGGGGACACTTGACGCAGAATGAGGTGTGAAAGGATCCAAGGGAATTCTAAAAGAGGCATTAGAGTTGCCAGAGGTGGAGTGTATGGGGACACACACTACCCCGTCTCGTGAGAGTAACAGCGTACCAGCCAGGATTGACACCATGAGCATGAGGAGCACCAGATAGTCCATGAAGACCTCCCACCATGGTTTCAGGTGCTTATAGTGTCCCTGTCTCTCAGTAACAGCCCAGAGTTCTGACAGAGTGAACATCACCTCCAGGGAGAGGTAGAGAGAGAAGAAAATAAGCATCAGCTTTCATAAACTGCTATCATTAAAATCACCAGAGAGGAAAAAAAACTTCTGATTAAGAGACTATATATGATGTTACTATAGAACTTTGCCCGCTGGGATAGCTTTCTCATGTTCGTTTCACTCTCAACACTAACTTGACTAGTGACAATCACATTTGCGAACCAGATTACAAGGAACTTTCACCCATGGGTTTGGGTTTCATGCATGAGAGTAAGTTTAACAAAGTGTTCAATGGGGTTCGATTTCATTTACGAGGCTACTCTGAAGAGACCATGGGTGTTTGCAGGTGAAAGTAATTTTGACTGAAAATAAATTTGGCTTTTTGCCGGAATCCCAGGCTGCGTAGCAGTGTCCAGAAGGTGTACGAAGGGGTCTTGGGGGACACCTCACAGAAAATGTTTTCAAATTTACTGCTCAGAAGTGCATTCTGAAGGGAAATTTCAGTTATCGTTAACCATGCAGCAGTGATGATCCCACATATTAATCATATGAATACAGCTGAACAGTTTCCAGTGGCTCATGACACAATCTATCCCTTCAGTATAGGATAACTTCACCTTGACATCTATCTATCGATCTGTCTGTCTGTCTGTCTGTCTGGCTATATACTGTATATGCATAATGCAGCTGTGAGGGGGGGCACAAGCCAGTGCTCGCTATGATGCCGGTCCCAAGCCCGGATAAATGCAGAGGGTTGTGTCAGGAAGGGCATCCGATGTAAAACCTGAGCCAGACCAAATATGCAAATCACAAATAATTATTAAATTCTTATGAACATACCCTACGTGCTCATACGGCCATGTGCACCGCATGGAGCCTCAGCCATTCCAGGTTCGGCCTTTACAGCCACACAAGATCCTGTCCCCCCCCCCATGTGCTAACTATCGCCTCTACGAGATGAGAATGCTGCCACCGAATAATAATAATAATAATAATAATAATAATAATAATAATAATAAAGCAACAACAACAATAATCAGATGGCATGTTGGCGTAGTGGTTAGCACGTCTGCCTCACAGCAAGAAGGTTCTAGGCTCAGTGATGACTCTAAAGTGTGACGTTTCCTGGTGGAGTGATTGGCACATTTACACCCCACAACAAAAGGTTCATGGGTTCAAGTCCTTGGCTTAGCAGGGATGTTACTGTGTAGAGTCTGCATGTCCACGAGAGTGTGGGTTTTCTCCAGGTTCTCCAGTTCCTCTGACAGTACAAAGACATGCAGATTAAGTGAACTGGCTGTTCCAAATTACTCCTTGGTATAAGTGTGAGTGTGAATGGTTGTGTGTGTTGGCCTTGCAATGGACTGGTGATCTCTTAAGGGTCAACCCCTCCTTCGCCCAGAGTTGGATGAGATAGGATCCTGCCTTTCTGCAACCCTAGTAGAATTAATTAGAATGAATGAATATATTAGTATGTAATATTATATACTACATAGGAACAGTGTAATCTGGTTGGTTCTCATTCTTGGGATCATGGACGTTATCCACCTTGCAAACCAAATCAACTCAAAACGGAGGAAAGAATCTCAGGGTTTGTGATGGATACCAATTCTAAAATCCAAGAAAATCAGCAATATGTCATCCTGAAAAATGTGAAGAAAGGAACTAAATGTTGCTTTGAATAAGTTCAATTAATGCCCTAATGGAGCTCATCACTGCCATGTTTTAAAAATGTAAAAATAAATCGTATATATCTTTTTTTTTTTTCTTTTTATGTTCCTGTGTAATACTTACCTCAGATTCAGTGGATACCCATCTTGCCTTAACTGGATAACTATTTATTTTTAATATTAGGATGATGATAATGATGATGAAGAGGAGGATGATACTGCAGTCAACCGACTTAACTGTATTATACATTAATATTACAGTCTTCTGATTATTATTATTTATATTTATACACACACACACACACACACACACACACATATATATATATATATATATATATATATATATATATATATATATATATATATATATATATTTATTTATTTATTATTATTATAAAAATCAAAAATCTGTGATTTTTAAAAAAACTGTTCCATAGATGATAAAATGTATAAAAATATTTTTACTTACTGCTGAGAAGGTGAGACACTCAGAGTTATTCGGTCCGAACAGCTTCAGGAGTTCACAAAGAAACACAAAAGGAATAACACGGGCCGCATCCCAAACAGCGCATTACACACTACTGCTCTAGTGCACTATCTCTCAAATATACAACAGCCGATGACCCCAGCAGGAGTGCACACTGTGCAACTGTGTGTGTAATACTCTCGTATTACCCCTTTGCCCCAGCACGAGCGCACTGGGATACAGAGTCGGGCGCTGTTTGGGACAAGACCGTGAAACAGCCGGGTCCGGTACAGGCCGGTTCGCTCGGGTCGGCTCTGGGCTCTTCCAAGAAGGATGATTGGGGAAGAAAAAAAAAAAGAAAAAAAAAAAAAAAAAGAGTCTGCACACTTTTAGTACTGAAGTGTGGAAGTTTGGACGTTGCCATGGCGACTCACAAGCGCGTCAGCGACCCCTAGTTTCTTGCATAATCGTTAGTAAGGTAGTGCCCGCGCTCACTCACTCACACACACTCACACACACACACACACACACACACACACACACACACACATTCATGCACGGACTTCTTGGATTCCATTTGAGGTTGTCATAGTAACCATATTAAGACGTTGCTAATATTCAATAACAGAGGCAGTTTTAAATGTGATATTTTTGTTTGTAGCTTTAAATAAAAATAAATAAAGTACACCACTTTAATAACAAAAATATGCCACATTTTCTTGCCCTCTCTTTAAATATTAGTTAGCTTGATAGTCAGGGCACTTTTGTTCATTCATTCATTTTCTCAGCCGCTTAATCCTAATTAGGAACACCGGGAGGCTGGCGTCCATTTCAGCCGACTTGGGGCGGTGGCAGCGTATACCCTGAACAGCTCGCCAGGCTATTACAGGGCCAACACTCATACAACCACTCATACTTACACCTAGTGATGATTTAGAACAGCCTGTTAGCCTACTGTACATGTTTTTGAACCATGGGAGGAAACCAGAGTACCCAGAGGAAGCCCACTAATTACCATAAAGTGGCTTAAAAATAATAAATGAAAGGACTATTATTATTATTATTATTATTATTATTATTATTATAATCTGCCAAATCAAATGTGCGAATCATTCGCTGTGGCGACCCCTGATAAAGGGAAAACCCGAAAGGAAATCTCAATCTCATAATAATAATAATAATAATAATAATAATAATAATAATAAATGGGGCAATGATGTGCCTGTGCGAGGATGATTGCTTGATTAATAATCCCAATGTTGGGAGTTAAAGCCAGACGATCAGCACGCCGTCACTGTCCCCACAGTGCCGCGAAATGGGTTATCAAATGCCGGCCATGTCTCTCACTGTCTGTGGAAAGATGTTCATGTAAAAGAACCATTTCTCACTTGCGTAAAGGAGTTGATGCATAGCTGTCAGTGTGTTTCTGGCCTGTGATAGCCTGGCGAGCTGTCCAGGGTGTACTCTGCCTTTGTCCAAAGTAGGCTGAGATGGGCCCCAGCCTCCCTGTGACCATAATTAGGCTTAGGCGGTTCAGAAAATGAATGAATGAATGAATAATAATAAATTGTAAATGTGTTACATGGAGTAAAGCAATACTATATAATACTGATCACATGGCCAAGGCTGTGCAATATTGCATATAACCAGCAGAGGCCAGTGTAACTTCTTTTTATTATTTTGTTTTGATTTCATTTTCCAAACTCCTTCACCGTCAACCAGCCAATCAGGGTGAAGGCGGGGTACACTCTGAAAAGCACGCCCTCGCGTCACAGGGCCAACAAGCACACAACCATTCATTCACATTTACACTCACGCCTTGATGCAATAAATAAGGTGAGTATTATGAGAACATAATAAAATCTAAAAATCAGGGAGTCCTTCAGGACCAGGGCTGTCAACCTCTGCTCTTGATGGCATCTTTTTCCATCTTTCAAAGCACAACATACATAAGCAGCTGCAATTTCCTAGCACCGAGCATACCCGAGGGATCGTCCTGTCACATCTGTAGGGGCACTTTGTCTTATTTTCTATCACCCAGGACACACTGGAGAGCATTTTGACAGATGTATTCTGGCACAAAGCATATTTTATAGGGCATTTTATTCCATTTTTAGAACATAACGTACCTTAGAGGGCACTTTATCACATTGTACATCATATTGCATATTGTGGAGGGCACGTCCATTTTTTGAACACAGCATTAACTAGAAGGCACTTGCTTTTTTTGGCATTTAGCATACCTTTAGGGCACATTGTCACATTCTTAGAACATAACATACATTAAAGGGCACAATTTATTATTTTATCTTACTCGACTTACCCTAGAGGGCATTTTGTCATATACTGTAGATTTGTGCAAAAGTCATACTTTCAAGTGCACTTTTTTACATTTCTAGACCAGAGAATATCCTAGAAAGCAGTGGCCCCAAACTCCGGCCCACGGGCCGGATACGGCCCACCTCCACAACCCCCCCCCCCAACAATACCAGAGAAGCATTATAATTATTTGCCTTTTAGTCTGACCATGTGGTCAAGACTAATGCACACCCAGAACATGACATTCTACTCCACCCTTCTGCCGTCTGTGCTCCATCTGAAACCCCCACCCCCCAAAAAACAAAAATCCTCGACTCTCCCCTGTCAATTAGAACGGAATAATGGTGAAAAGTTTATGGAAGAGAAAATATGATTCAGAATGCAGGGTATTTAACCTACAGTGGACAAACAATTATTTTTTTGTTAATGCAAAGGAAAGGTTGTTTGTATCATCTGTCAAGACACAGTGGCGATCTTCAAAGAATACGACCTGCGCCGACACTCTGAATCCCGTCACAAAGACGAGTACGATCGCTGGCAAGGTCAAATGCGAGTAGACTAACCATCAAAGCTAAAAAGTGGACCGTTAGCTCAGGAGAATACATTTGTACGCCAGGCTCGGCTGAACCAGTCGTCTGTTCAGGCAGCTTTCAGGCTGCTCAACTGACAGCCACCAGCGTTTTTTTTATTTATTTCCTGACTTTTTTCTGTGAAGGTCCCTGAAAGGTTTATGTTTACTGAAAGAGATGTTTACGTTGAGATAGCCCTGCGATCGTCACACCTTTTCTGCTGCAAACTGACCTCGGCCCCCATCAGAGAAGGGAACAGTTATGTGGCCCTCGCAGAAAAAAGTTTGGGGACCCCTGTCCTAGAGGGAATCTTGTCAAATTTTCTAGTAAACAGGATATCATGGAAGGCACCTTGTCTCATTTTTTGGACACAGTATACCCTAGACAGCTCAGCCAGTAGTGAACAAAATCATGTTTTATTGTTGTATTTCTTCAACCACGGGAAACTCCTGTCCCATTTTGTGTTTCATCCCCCTGTCCCATCCCAAAGCCTGCTAGTGTCGACCATCACACTGAGAAAAAAGCAGGAAGTAAAATAAAACTTATCAACAACAGAACGTGTGTGTGTGTGTGTGTGTGTGTGTGTGTGTGTGTGTGTTCTGTAAGTGTAGAAGTCAGAAGGTGGAGAAGGTAGAGAGAGAGAAAACGAAGGATATAGAATGAAATAAAGGAAAGTAAAAACACGAAAGTAAGAGAGACGATAGATTTTGTTTTTCACAGGACAGGGCGGGGCCGTCACATGTCACAGAACACCATCACTACCAGTAATTACAAGTGCAATGTCAACACTTTAGCTTTAGCAGCATAGCATGAAAATGAAAGCTCTAATAATATATAAAATATGTCTCTCTCTCTCTCTCTCTCTCTCTCTCTCTCTCTCTCACACACACACACACACACACACACACACACACACACACACACACAATCACAATTAAACCACAGCTCCTCACAAACACAAACCTACGCCAAGTGACATTCAACCTGACTCCAGAAATCAGCACCTAAATACAAAGCGCAGTCAGAAAAATACTGTCTATCTATCTATCTATCTATTATATATATATATATATATGGGGAGAAGGACAGAGAGAGAGAGAGAGAGAGAGAGAGAGAGAGAGAGAGAGAGAGAGAAGGACAGAAAGAGAGAGAGAGAGAGAGAGAGAGAGAGAGAAGGACAGAGAGAGAGAGAGAGAGAGAGAGAGAGTGTGTTTGCATGCATGCAAGAGTTGCTGTCCGTCCCTGGACCTGTGGTTTCACACTTCATCTCAGTTCAGGGCAGGGAGTGGTGAGTGTTACAGAAAGCACACACACACACACACACGCACACACACACACACACACACACACACACACACACACACACACACACACACGTCAGTACTCAAAAGCCAGATTCGCATATTTGCATGAATGCACATGAGCTGAGAAGTGTAGGTCTCAGATTCATCTCCTGTTGCCCCCCATCCTTTCCTCCTTCTGAATCTCTCTCTCTCTCTCTCTCTGTGTGTGTGTGTGTGTGTGTGTGTGTGTGTGTTTCATGAGTAGCGTTAAGGGGAATTGTTTTGCAAACAGGGTGACATGAAAGGAGCAAACAAAGAACCTTAAATAAGTCTTACAAAAAATGAATGCAAGATTCATGTCATCACATAATCGATGTGTGTGTGTGTGTGTGTGTGTGTGTGTGTGTGTGTGTGTGCGCGTGTGTGTGGGAATGTGTGTGCATGTGTGTGAGCGTATGACCTCACACGCTTCTCGCATGCACTATTTTTTTTCACTTCTGACTTTTATCATCACAGGGTTATTTTTCCTACTTGGTACCCATGACTTTGTTGTTTTGTTTTTTCCTGTTATGGATCATTTTTAAAATCCACATCTGATGGTGTAGAATTATTCAGATTACGCCCTGAACGGTTCACTAGACCATTGTAGGACAACCCGTACAGCCCTTCATACACAGACATACTGTATACCTCGGGGAAATCTGAAACAGTCACTTAGTCTCATGTGCAGGTCTTTGGACTGTGGGAGGAAACCAGAGTACCCAGAGGGAACCCACACGAGCACATGCAATCTCGGCCTCGTTTGGCTACCTGAAGACAAATCCATGGCCAAATTTCTCTTTCTCTCTGTTATGGAATCATAAGTTTTAGGATGAAATAATATAATGCACTAATCTGATCAACCCCTTAATCCTGCTAGAGCCACGGGGAGGGTGGTGCCTATCACCACCAACACCAGGAGAGGTGTTTAGAGTCCACCCTTAACATAGCCAACACTCATAACCATTCACACTCACGTCTAGCGTTGAAAGAGATAATGACCATAATGTGCACGTCTTTTGACTGTGGGAAGAAACTCAAGTACCCGGAGAAAACCCATGCAAGCACGGAGTGAACATGGAACATGCAAACTTCACACCGAATCACCCCCGCCGAGCCGGGACTCAAACCCAGGACCTTCTTGCATTGAGCTGGTTGCGCTAAACGCTACCAAATCATACCAGTTTATACTTTTATTGACACTCTCAGGTGTAGTGGTTCGCACGTTCGCCTCGCAGTATGAAGGTTATGGGTTCAAGTCTCGAGCTCGGTGAGGTCATTTCCGTGAAGTTTGCATGCTTTCCCAACGTTTGCATGGTTACTCTGGTTTCCTCGAACAGCCCAAAGACATGCACATTAGAATAACTGACTGTTCCAAATCACCCTCTAGCTTTGAGTGTGTGTGTGTGTATGCGTTGGTCCTGTAACGGTCTGGCGAGCTGTTCAGGGTGCACCCAACTGAGATGGGCTCCAGCCTCCCCATGAGTCAAATAGAATAAAGGTAAAGTCTGTTGGGTTTTTACACCCGAGCCAAGTGGCTCATCAGGCCGGTGCTTATCCCCGGTTTCCGTAGCGTGAAGCGACCAGGAGTTCAAGTCCCCCTGGATGGGACGCTCGTCCATCGCAGGTTCCCTTCCCAGTATATTTTTACTGGTATCCATTTATACTGCTGGGTGAACAGAGGCACACTTGTGGTTGAGACCTTGCCCAGGGGTCTTAGCACAGTGAGGGTCCCAGTGGGATTCGAACTCACAACCTACCGATCATGAGCGTAGCACCCTAACCACTACTACCCTACCACCAATAGGATTTAGGGGTTGGCAAATTTGTAAGCGTGTGATACTTTAATCTTAATTTAGATGTTCCACGACTCTTCTGATCAGAATTTCCTCGTGAGATATGCGGCAGGATGCATTTATAGTTCATTACATCGGCATGTGGTGACTGATGGGATTTTCCTCCTTATATCGTCATACGCTGCTCAGCAGGTATAAAATAAAATGAGTAGAGAAGTAAGATGACATCAGTGCACAATTTAAATGTCTTGAGTACGAGTGAAAGGCAACGTTCACACACCTCCAGCCTCCCACACAAACACATCTCAGAGGGAGAGGCAGAACGTCAAGACCGAGACAGACAGAGTGAGACGATAAGAGAGGAGGATGAGACATACCGTGAGATGAACCCACACCGATCTGATTCACGAGTCTCAGAGGTGGAATTATAATAAAAAAACGAACGGGGTTTTCTCTGTGATCTAACATTCTGAACAAAACACAAGCATCAGGTGTCTGGAGTGGAATAACTCAATAAAAATTTTCATCTTTTATTTAATTAAAGCAGTAATTTATTTTTAATATTAATCTATTAATGAAATAAATCAGTCACTACAGCAATAAGTAACAGCCATAACTAATTACTATATAAAAGAAATTATTTCCTGTAGATATTAATCAGTAGCTGTCCAGGGTGTACTCTGCATTCGCCCAAAGTTGGCTGAGATGGG
This sequence comes from Plotosus lineatus, assembly GCA_024760905.1. Taxonomy (NCBI): domain Eukaryota; kingdom Metazoa; phylum Chordata; class Actinopteri; order Siluriformes; family Plotosidae; genus Plotosus; species Plotosus lineatus. Next base: position 70,765,579 of record CM045731.1, read on the forward strand.
CTCCAGCCTCCCTGCGTCCCTAATTAGGAATTAAGCAGTTCAGAAAATGAATGAATTCATAGGTGTAATAAACTCTATTCAAATATGAATGCAAAATATGTTTGTGCCAAAGCTTAAAACATTACATTTTCATAAAGCAGATTTTTTTTTTTCTGATGCTGAGAATTTTTATGCCTTCGTAATTTTGCATTTTCTGAATGTCAGTACCTTAATAATTTTAATAAATACAAATGTATATTATTTTAATTATAGAAACATTAAACGATACTTGATTCAGTAAAATAGTCCATGTCCATCCTGTAGTTGTATTACTTTATTTAATGTTATTTTTACAAATATCAAATTGTGTATGTTCCAGGTTTATGAGAACATCAGCAGTTATTTGTACAGCCGGTTGAGTGCAGACTTGAAAAGTTGAAGTTTGGCGTGGACCATGTGTGCATGTGGTGCTGTAACGCTGCACTTCTATTATTTTACATGTCTGTCACTGTCTATGGTGAGAGGTTGATGTAAAAGAAGCATTGCTGGCTTTCGTAAAGACGAGCTGCAAAGCCGTCAGCGTGTTTCTGTCCCGCGCTAAAAGGGTTGTGTCAGGAACGGCATCCGACCTAAAAACCTACGAACCAAATCAAACGTGAGAATCGCTCGCTGTGGCGACTCCTGAAAAAAGGGAAGAAGCCGAAGGAAATCTCTCTCTCTCTCTCTCTCGCTCTCTCTCTCTTATCATATCTTGAATCTCTGTGTATAATGTAATTAAAAACTTAGTATTTCAAATTATCTTCTGTTTCTTTACATTTTCGATTTGTAGTTTGGCCTCAGTATATAAAACTGTTGCTCT
>CM045731.1:70771416-70773916 GCA_024760905.1 Plotosus lineatus
ACGCTCCACAGTTCTTATCCGCAGAACAACCCGCCACATCGCCTGCACCAGCTGCACCTCACTCGCTTTCAATCGCCACAAGTACCACACAACATACACACTGCTACAAAGAGAGAGAGAGAGCGAGCGAGAGAGAGAGAGAGAGAGAGAGAGAGAGAGGCCTGATGAGCTTGAAATAAATTTCAGAATATAACCTCATCCTCATTGTGAGCAGTGCAATCTCATCTCGTAACATTATATGGAAAACTCAGGTATAATTTTTGCAATGTTTAATATATGTAGGATTTATGGAAGGAGTCTCCACTGCCAGGGCTTTGAAACACTCGTCTGGTATATCAAAGTCTGCAGCATTTGTGTTACTTCTGAAATAATTTTTGTGTGTATTTAGGGTAGTGGTGGACCTCGGTAGAGTGCTGGATTACCGATCCCAAGGTCATGGGTTCAAGACTCACTCTCAACGGGTTGTCACTGCTGGCCCTTCAGTGGAGCAAACTGGGTTATCAAACACCGGCCATGTCTCTCGCTGCCTGTGGTGTGTGTGTTGACGGTTCAAAGGTTCATGTACAAGAACAATTGCTAACTTTCGTCAAGAGTACCTTGAGTAGCCATCAACGTATTCATACCCTCGCCCAGAGATGGGCGCCAGCTTCTCCGAGAGCCTAGTTCGGATTAGTCGGCTCAGAAAATGAATGTACATGTGAGGTGGGAAGGATATGAAGGCTAAAGGGATTGTATTCACATCAGCTTAGTATCACAGCATGTTCCTGCCACTAAGGTCAAAGGAAAGAAGATCAGAATAAAGTTATGCTTTGAAAAGTTGGTGAAGAGAATGGTGACCGAATGGTCAGCATGACACGCCTGACAGTGAAAAAGTTTTTGGCTTCAAGTACTGAGCTTTGTTTGGCGTTTGCTCATTCTCTGTTGTTGTGCGTGTTTCCTCTGGGTACTCTGGTTTCGTCTCACAGTCCAAAGACATGCGCGTAATGCTAACTTGCTCAAAGATGGCTGAGGCTTCAAGGTCACTCAAGAGCAAAGTAAACTGTCTGATTTGAAAGCCCATATATGGTTTCATATTAGTGTCCCATCATAACACCATGTCTTTTGGCACTTGTTCGAAGCTGTAAGCTATCCCCAAAACATTATGACCTTGCCGTGATCTAGACTTTTGACTTTGGCATTCCAAAATTAGATGCTCCGACAAAAAGTTGAGCAAACAAACAAATGGTGGGAAAGACCTCCCTCAAAACCAAGGCTACAGCAGCGTGCAACTTCCACACAGGTTAAAGAACAGAAGATCAGAATTACATTATAATGTAAAGTTTATTGACACAACCAAAGAGACGAGTCATGGATGTGGTGAAGGAGGACATGAAGGTCGTTGATGTAAGAGAAGAAGATGCAAAGAATAGGGTGAGATGGAGGCAGATGATTCGCTGTGGCGACCCCTGAAGGGAAAAGCCGAAAGGAAAAGAAGAAGAAGAAGAAGAAGTAAAGTTTATTGACATAATGAGAGACGCATGGTAAGCTTAGCATGACCGCCTTACAGTAAGAAGGTTTTTCTTGTACTCCCAATATTAGCATGGGCTTTCTCTGGGCACTCCGGTTTCCATCAACAGTCCACAGACTTGAATGTAAATTAACATTTACAGTGTTAAGTAATTTAAGGCGTCTACTTTATTTCTATTAAAAGTTCATTTAAAAGATAACAGTGATGAGATGATAACATTTCAGTGGGTTAAAATGTTACAAGGGCGGTATGCTGACGTAGCAGTTAGCATGTTTGCCTCACAAAAAAGAACGTTCTGGGCTCAAGTCCTGGAATTGGTGAGGGTGTTTCTGTGTGAAGTTTTCAGTCCTCCCTGTGCTTATGAAGGTTTTCCACTGGGTACTCTGGTTTCTTCCCACATTTACCAGATTATAGAATAGAAAGAGTCAGTACGGCCGGGTTCAGCACTGGCAGATTATCTGCGGGAAAGATTTGCCAACAATCTCCTTTAATGTAGAAATCACACTAAAAACCACAGCAAGAAATTCTCACAAGTGTTTGGTGTGAGTGAAGTTTTATTTTTGCACATACAGTACTGTGGTGATTCATCTTACAGAAACGCTGTTCTACTCACTCGCTCTACAGCCGCTGATACATAGCAGTGTTCAAATTAACAGAGGTGTGCATACAAGGTAAAGAAAAGTTAAAACGTATTTGTGCTTGAGATCTGTTGGGGATATTATACGTTGAAGGAAGGAAGGAAGAAAGAAAGAAAGAGAGAAAGAAAGAAAGAAAGAAAGATAGAAAGCCTAGTAAGAATCAGCTCTGCACTGGTGAAATTCGTGCCACCTGGTTCTCACAAGGAACTGTAAGTTAACTTTTGTGTGAGCTACACGGAAGGTACTCTGATATACCAATTTTTGTTCTGTGGGAAATTCTATGTGTGATTGTCTGTCCATAGAATGTGCGTTCAGTCCTTTAGCATGATCTTCATATATTGCAGTGCTGAGCTGT
>CM045731.1:70778916-70801416 GCA_024760905.1 Plotosus lineatus
TGAAAGAATGAATGATTTTCTTGATAGCAATTTTATGAAACTCACAGTGCAGTTAACTGGGTTACCAAAGGCCGGCCATGTCTCTCACTGCCTATGGTGAGAGGTTCATGTAAAAGAACCGTTGCTGACTTTCGTAAAGAGTAGCTGCAAAGCCGTCAGCGTGTTTCTACGACCTGGAGAGGGATGGGCGCCGCCAGGCCAAATCAACCCAAGTCTCACCATGAAGGCGCCCCAACGACATCCCCGGATGTTAAGGGAGAAGTGAAGACGTGAAGAAAAACTTTATGAAAAACGTTATGAACAGATTTGGATTAATTATTTTGGAGGCTGGATGAACTATGCCCCAAATAACATTCCATTAGACATCAGAGACAATCCGGATTAAATTCTTGATTCGGGAATTTTTTAAAGGATTCATTAACATTGTGAGATAGGATGATGTTTTCTGAACATGTGCTATTACAGATGATCCAGCATAGGGTTCTGTGTACATTCTGTAAAAAACAAAACAAAACAAAACAAAACAAAACAAAACAAACAAAAACAACCTAGGTGGAGGTTTGCACTCTCCGTATGCTTGTAGTTAATCTTCTTATTTTCGCTTCGGCTTTTCCCTTTTGTTTTCAGGGGTTGCCACAGCGAATCATCCGAGTCGCATGTTTGATTTGGCATAGGTTTTTAGGTCGGATGCCGTACATGCCTATAGTTAACCTTTCGGCTTATTTTTTACAATCATAATCAACTGATTGTGTGCCGTTTTCGAGTTTGTGTGTAGTGTAGTATTTTCAGTTTTATGATTTCACACTTTCCACACACTATCTTTATGCTTTGAGAAATTTGCTCTCCACTGTGGATAAAAAAAAAAAAAAAAAAAAAGCATCAGGGTGGAAAGCGGTTACTCTCTCGCTTTCTCTCTCTCTCTCTTTCTCTCTCACACACACACACACACACACACACACACACACACACACACACACACACGTACACGCGCGCGCGCACACACGCACTTGAAAAGCTAATCAAGATTTGTAGCAGAAATCTCAGAGTTCTAAGGGCCCGTTAACGCTCTACTTTATTCCTCTTTTGTTCTAGACATCTGCTCCCTCTTTCCTCTTCCCTCTTTAAGAACAATGCCTCGCTCATTTCTGGTGAAGAGCAAGAGGGCGGGGTCCCATTCATCACGTCCAACCCACTCCCACACCCATCACTCTGATGGACAAATGGGAGCCTTACACAGGTCCAAAAGGAGCAGCTCACCTCAACTACTAGAGTGGAGCCCAAAAGTGGCATCAGCTCCCAGTTACCCTGCCTCTCACTGGGTTTCCATGGAAATTAGCCCAGACTCCGCCTCTCAGACTGAGGACAGGGGCCTCTGGAGAGCAGGTAATCTACAGGGTCTCTGATCATATTGGTTCTGGTGTAATTGATTGATTGGATAGGGTTGCCATATCCTCATGAGTGTGGCTCAGATTTGATTCAGCTATGAAAGGATGGAAGGATGGAAGGATGAGAGGTGGGGAGTGGGTCAGTGAGTCAGTAACGCTGCTCTTGGATGATGTGACACCGGTTCTGCTGTTGCAGATGAGAAAGTAGGTGAGAGCGGGTGCCCCCCGATTCTCAACTCAGTGTGGTTTCCTCCCATGAATCACCCGCTCAGCTCTCACAGGGAGCAGGAACTGGAGCGACTGGTACAGGTGCTGCTGAGTCACAGACTGCAGGACAACCCCAAAACTCCACTGTGCGAATGTCCGCTCTGTGAGAAGGTCAGACAACTCTCCACAATTCAACAAAACTTTATACAACTCTGCACAACCCCACACCACTGTACACAACTCTACAGAATGGACTACAGCTCAACACAACTACACCAATCTACACAATTTCACACAACGCTACTGAATTCGACACAACGCTACACATTTCTGCATAATCCAACTCCACAAAATGGAGGACAGCTCAGCACAACTCCACACAACTTTCAACAGCACTACAAAAATTCTACACAAATACACATGACTGTACACGGCTATGCAATTCTACCAAACTCTAGACAACTCCTGACAGTTTTACATGGTTTGCATCACTCTATACGATGCGACACTGCTACAAATCGTTCGGTTGTATTATTTATGGAGAGACTACGATTGGTGTGTTGTTTGTGCCTCAGGTGTTGTCGTCAGCTGTTGGTTTAGTGACTCACCTGCGCAGATCTCACATCGACAGAGTCGCCGTTCCATTGATTGGGTCGGGTAGCACACAGCATCACGGGTTCAGACCATCCGGTCTGTACAGCAGGACGAAAGTAGGACTGTGTGTGTGTTTTGGTCATAATATTGTTGAACATCAGTCTTTACAGACTTATTGTTTAGAGTTTCTGTTTCATGTCAGATTAAAGTTGTATGGGTTAATAAATAACTCTGTGTGTGTGTGTGTGTGTGTGTGTCAGGAGCGCAGTTTTGTCTGTAAGGTGTGCGGCAAGGTGTTTAAACGCTCGTCGACCCTCTCCACTCACCTGCTGATCCACTCAGACACTCGACCATACCCCTGTCAATACTGTGGCAAGAGATTCCACCAAAAATCCGACATGAAGAAACATACCTTTATACACACTGGTAAGACACACACACACACACACACACACACTACAGCTAGCTAATTGCCCTTCAAATTAGCTAAATTAGCTCTCAAACACACACTACTGACACTAGCGAATATGTTCACTAGAATTTTTTTTTTTTTTTGCTATATTGATAAAAATTTATCTTTCAAAATTTATCTCTCTTGGCACATTCAAGACAGTCCTGTCCCAATCAGTCATCGCTAATGTTGTCACAGTAAACAAGCTAGCTAATCTGGCGAGTTAGAAAACCTAGCTTGGTTTAAAACTGCACACAATAAATCATCAAAACAAGACAGGCATAAATGAAAATAGCTAGCTAATATTTCCAGCGACGGTTGGCTAGTTAACTGGTAATTCTTATAGAAATTAATACAATGCAGAAGCAAACTAGATTTCACAAATTACACGTAGCTAATAATTTCAGCATTTGAATATTTACTTTAGTAAACACTCAAACAATCCAAAAATGTGGTTAACTAACGTAGCTTCTGATTCTTTTTGGTAGTCCAGACAAATCATAGCGAGACAATGTTCATATGACTATAAACTGCTTAGCTATATTATCTCTCGAATATTCAAGCCAGTATGGGCGCACGCTAAACATAGCTAATGTTACCAATTAAATCTGTTTATCTAACATTGCCAAAATTACTTCATATTATATGTGCACAACATAGCTTATAGTTTGCAGAGAGAAAAGCTTTATGGCTAACTTCGCCAGCTACATAACTAGTTCTCTAATTAATAAAGATAATATGACCTAGTAAATGTGCAACACAGCTATATATATATATATATATATATATATTATTATTATTATTATTATTTTTTTTTTTTTTTCTGTACAAGTGCTAAGAAGCACAGTTACTCATTTTTAGCTAACAGATACTATTCAAGCAGAACTAAAACTGAATGATTGCCTGTATGTAGCTTACCTTATTTGTGTTGCTGGAGGACGCCACCAGGGGGCAGACCTAGTCAAACAACTTTTCTGTATAACATTCACGTCATTTTTTTGTTGCTGTTGATCGAGTGCTCGTCAAATGGGGTCATGTCATACCCTGATACTGCCGCGTCCTGCTCTGCTTCTTCTTCTCCTTCTTCTTCTCCTTTCGGCTGTTCCCTTTTTCTCAGGGGACGCCACAGCAAATCATTGCATGTTTGATTTGGCATAAGTTTTTAAGTCGGATGCTCTTCCTGACACAACCCTTTAGCAAGGGACAGAAACACGCTGACGGATATGCAGCCTACTCTTGTCGAAAGTCAACGATGGTTCTTTTACATGAACTTCTCACCATAGACAGTGAGAGACATGGCCGGCTTTTGATAACTTGGTGAGCGGCACTGGGGGGGAAAGTAACAACCTTGTGGAGAGTGGGGATCGAACCCCCAACCTTAGGATCAGTGGTCCAGCACCTTTTACCACCAGGCCACTGTTACGAATAGGTAAATTTAGAAGATGGAAATTGCCCCGTGAAACCAGCAAAGCACGACAGACCACGACAAACTATATACAATTTAATAATATGAACAAAATAAGACAAAATAAAAACTTACATCGTAGAGTTAAACCACATACAAATTAACAACGGGTCCCATAGTCACCGAGAACCCGCAGCAGGGTAAATTTAGAGATGGCGCGTGAGCTGGCGGGGAAAGGCTTGCAATCCCACGTGTCGAAAGAAACAGAAGATGACCATCCTCGCGTGGGCTGTGTGTGAACGTGGATGATGGACTTTGACGATGAAGTCCCGAACAACGAAACTTGGTTGATGCGCGTTCCATGGTTCACCTTGGATGAGTTGGTCCGCCGCAATGAGTTTCCTTAGATGATCTGCCTGAAGAGACATGAGGAGACTGTAGCGGCCAGTCAGCAACAGGTCCTTAATATAGATTCCCCAAAGTTCGGGAAATTTCCATTCTGGAAAATTCCACATCACCTGACCCGCCACCAGGGCGCATGCGCAACTAGGTCCCCTTATGGAAAATTCCAGACCATGTGACTCTCTTCACAGCACATTACCCATTATTTTTATATTTACATTCACACAAATATTTATATGCCTGTAACAGCCACCACTGCCCTATTGCCCCGTACTGCTCACCTGTGCATTATGTTCCACGGGAATTTCTCGAGGATAACATAAACAACATATTGTATGTGATAAACGGACACAGAGGAAACATGAAGCGTCCATCATGTAGTTACATCTATTCATCCATTTTCAGAACCACGTAATCCTAATTAGGGTCGCAGGGAGGGTGGTGCCCATCTCAGCCAACTCTGGGCGAATACACCCTGGACAGTTCGCCAGTCCGTCACAGGGCAGAAACACACTGATGGGAACTCAATGGCCGACTCTTTATGAACGACAGAAATGGTTCTTTTTCATGAACCTCCCACCACAGACAGTGAGAGACATGGCCTGTCTTTTATAACCCAGTTGGCTACACTAGGCATGTAGTTAAAAACTGAGTAAAAAGTGGTTTTATCTCTGACAGGTGAGAAGCCCCACGTGTGTGTGGTGTGTGGGAAGGCGTTCAGTCAGAGCTCCAACCTGATCACACACAGCCGGAAGCACAGCAGCTATAGACCGTTCTGCTGCCTGCACTGTCCACTTGGCTTCCAGAGGAAACTGGATCTGCAGCGCCACCTGGAGACACACTGCAGCACAAATGACAGCACGGCTTACCCCAGCAGCCGGAGTTAAATTCCATGAACTTAAAAATCCAGTGTACACAAAATATATATTCACTTGAAATGCTTTTATTCTGAAATAGAAACGCTCTTAAATAATTTACAAATAAAAACTGATTTTTTTTTTTTTTTTTACTCAATTTATTTACCAAGTTCAAGTCAATATCCACGGACAACAGTGAACAAGAGTAAATGTGAGAAAGGGCCTTTTCTCATCGAAACTCCATCTCTGGATATGAGGGTCATGATTTTTATTCTATATTTTGCAATTTATGTGTGTGTGTGTTTTTTGTGTGTTCACTCAGGGTTTGTTTTATATCCCCTTCTGAGTTCCAATTACCCAAAAAATTTACATTATGGGACCATTTTTGTTGTTTCCCCCGCCTTTTTGCTTTTAAATAAAATAATAAATAAATACATTTTCATGACTAAGGTTCAGCTTCAATACAGGAATAGCATAAATTATCTGTGATCATTATGTTATGTTATCAGAATGTCCTCATAAGGATATTTATGTGAGATTTTGTGTGTGTGTGTTTAATTCACAGTTACAAGTACAAACCTGCACCAGGCTCAGTGATCACCAATAATCCTCCTGTTTCACAGTGTTAAAAAATCATATATATATATATATATATATATATATATATATATATATAAATCCTGGATCCAGAATATGATCCGGATCGTTTATAACATCTAACTGACTCTTCTTTGAGAAATTTCATGAAAATACAGATACAATTATTTTTTGTAATCTTACTCGTACATACATACACACTGAGGGTGAATCATGAGCTGCTTTGTGAAGAGAATGAATTTAATAATAATACGAAGTAAACGGAAAAGATTTTGCAAGAACAGATTTTCTTTAATGTGATCTCATCAGCCAGGAATAAGAGAAACACTGAAACACATCCTTCACAGTAACAACACACACACACACACACACACACACACACACACACACACAGCACAACACAAGGCATTAGTCAATAATTAATAAATCTATAAATAATTACTGAGGCATGATAAATTCAGCTCAAACAAAATCACCTTTTTCACGTCTGCAAAAAATCAAATTGTAATAAGTGAAGAATAAAATGTGTGTGTGTGTGTGTGTGTGTGTGTGTGTGTGTGTGTGTGTGTGTTTGCTGTAATAGGAAAATAATCAATGCCAGGTTGATGTGATACAGGCTAATACTGCACAAACTTAGTGTTATCCAAAATTGATTTATTCCTCTGATAAACATCAGAACTATTCCAAACTCTTATTTATTGATGACATTAACTTTTCATCCATTTCTTGGTACATTTAATTTTACAGATCATCCAAAAATCAACTTTGTGTTTTTAAAGAATCCACAGATATGCGTTATTCTGGGTTTACACTGAAACACGATGTCCACGACCTCCATGATGTACAAGCACACGTGGAGCATGATTACGTGTAAACGTTTTTTTTCTCTCTTTTTTTTTTTTTTTTTTTTTTTTTTTTTTTTGCTCCCTGTGGACCAAATACCCGGTGTGAATCTCTCTGTCCTGATGATGGTGAAAGTTTTTCATTAATAATGATTTAATTTTACGAAAATGTTCTTCTAGTCTTTAATGATGGGCAATTCCCACCCATCAGACATCTCTAACCAATCACACAACAGCTTCCAACCAGGAAGGGGGAGGTTCACTGCACACTTCCTCTGAGGCATAACACCAAAACGGAACATCTCAACGCCCTTATTTGTTGCTTGCTCACTTCTGGCTTGAACCCGAACTTCTGATTGAAAGTCTGGACTGAAGAACGAAGACTGGGTGGAATACAGTAATGGTTCGTGCATCAGCTTTGCAGGATATACATAGCCTTCGCCCAGATTCAGCTGAGATACTCTCTGACCTCCTTGCGACCGTAGTAGGATTAAGTGGTACGGTAAACGAATGAACTTTTGGATGGAGAGATGCATAAGGAGTGATAAATGAGGATACAGTATACAAGAGCAGCTATCCTGGAAGGGCTGCATGTCAGGGTATAAATAACCCATCCCTTATATGACATCTGAAGCTTTTACGTAGCATATCAGTTGTGCCACCACCAAGTAGAAACAGACGTGTCATTATCCTCAATGCACAAATAAGAGAATTGGAACGGCCAGTAATGGTGGAGCAGAACATCTGGTTCAAGCGAGGATCGAGGAAATAACAAATAAGAGTTTTGAGACGCACCGATGTTTCCTTAGTGGGAGGGACTAAGATCCAAGGATGAGCCTTTAGTGAGGAAACGGAGGTGCAGATTAAAGGTTTGGAATGCATCCGCAGAGGAAAGTGCTATCCGCCCACCTACATACAGTATACGAGCTCGCAAAGACCCGTGATTGCTGGTGTCACTGTGATGATTGACAGGAATGATGTAAGAGTGTATGCTGTCTGTTTCCATGCCGATTGGGCGGCCAATTTTCCCCCTCCTCCCCAGCTAGCTCTGGATGGCTGCAGAACTAGCGGCGCAAGTTTGCGATTTCCAGGTGATATCGCAAAAGCTTTATCTGCTGCGCCACTCGGGATGTCAGAACACGTTTGTGCTGACACTGGAGACTATTTCCCGACATGCTACTATAAATAAGGATCTTAAAGAAAACCTCTCCATGGGAATAGAAATGATGAGGCATTAAAACAAGCGTATTAATGTAAACCTGTGATTCATACCAGCAACGCTACGATCAGAGCTGTGAGACAAGAAGATTACTCAACACCATCTGACCAATCAGAATCAAGAATGAAATGTTCAGGTCACTACAGCCACATCTAATGGTCCATATCTGGAGCAGTGGTGCTGAGTGAAGTGGTCAAAATATCCATGGCTCATTGGTTACACACACACACACACACACACACACACACACACACACACACACACACACACACACACACACGCACACATCCTCTCGTTCACATCGCCCACTTCCTGTAAATAAACACAGAGTAAAATATTATTAAATAATAAAAATACTCCTGGAAATTATTTACAGATTAATGATGTAACATCTGGGTGTCTGTTCCTGTTGTCTGGACTGTACCACTGTGACCTGAAATATACTCACCGTCTACACCGAGCTGGTGGTCTGTTCCAAAGGGGACATCGGGCTCCAAGAACTCGGGATCTCTTGAAGATTGCTTCTCCGCACGGTCACAGGTCTCCCTGGAAACAACATCACATTGCTTAAAGCCTTCTACAAATTAAGCATAGCGGTAGCCTCCACCAACCCCTGTCCCACATGGACGTTCCATATTATCCATCGTGTAGTGATTGCGTAAGGGTTAGCACGTCCGGCTGTCAACAAGATGGTTGAGTCCTGAGTTCACTGAGGACATTTCGTATTGAGTCTGCATATGTGGGTTTCCTCCAGGTACTCCAATTTCCTCCCACAGTCCAAAGACATGTACGAGTGGCTGGTCCAAATTGTCCCCAGGTGTGAGTGTGGCTGTGAGTGAGTGTAAATGGCTGTGTATATTGGTCCTACGATGGACTGGTAGGCTGTACAGGGAGCATGCTGCCTTCACCCGGAGTCAGCTGAGATAGGCTTCAGCTTCCCTGCGGACCCTAGTAAAGTGTACTATGATTGTATGAGTATTCACCCTTTCCTTGTTATCCATAAACTAATTTCACCATATTACAATCCTGTAAACATTCTCGCACTAGTTAGATTGGGTGAGAACATGGGGCGACTTACCTGTGCAAGAGTAAATAGACCACAGTGCAGCCATCAGGACGACGCCCATCAGGAACGCAACTATGATGCTGATCAACACAGAGCTAGCAACTAAACACAAACACAGAGCACCTCGAAACCAGGGTCACCCCGACATACAACACACATCAGTGTCATAATGAACAAACAGTGTGTGTGTGTGTGTGTGTGTGTGTGTGTGTGTGTACCATCACTGGATAAGCTGTGCATGGACATCACTCTCTCGGTCACACGAGGCTTCTGAGCCAGTTTACCTTTAACACACACACACACACACACACACACACACACACACACACACACAGTGTAAAAAAACTCTAACAATCTAAAAATATCTAAACTTTATTTTGAGAAAAAAAAACTAATTATTGAACATAAATTAATAAATTAATCTTTAAATCGAACTCTTCCGTATCTATTTAGTATTTGTTTTTAAGAGGGTATTCTTGTAATGGTGAGCACTGACCACCAGGGGGGGGTACAAGACCAGCTAGTGCATGAGGCAAATACGTAACCAACACTGGCCTGGATAAGTTCCTGAAGTCACACTGAGAAAAGATGGAGAGAGAGAGAGAGAGAGAGAGATTATTTGTAGTTGTGAGATTAAGAAGAACGCCATGTGGACTCTATAAACTTTTATTTAAGATAAAGAGACAAAACGTTTTTCAGTTTTATTGTTATTATTATTTTTAATCAGCTTAATGTCTATCATCATTTTGTTTTATAATCACACATCATTCAATCAGGAGACATTCAGAGGTCATCATCATGTGCCTGTGGAAGGGCAGGGTGTGTGTGAGTGAGAGAGAGAGAGAGAGATTACCTGTTTAGGTGAAGGTTAGTGTGTGGTAGTGTGTGGGGGAAGGCAAAGTGTGTGTGTGTGAATGACAGAGTGTGTGTGTGTGTGTGTGTGTGCGCGCACGTGTGTTTGTGTTATATTACCTGTTGATAAATTATGTGTGTATCAGTGGGGGAGTGTCTGTGTGTTCTATATTACCTGTTGAGGGGAAGGTGTGTGTGTGTGTGTGTGTTATATATTACCTGTTGAGGGAAGGTGTGTGTGTGTGTGTGTTATATATTTCCTGTTGAGGGGAAGGTGTGTGTGTGTGTGTGTGTTATATTTTACCTGTTGAGGGGAAGGTGTGTGTGTGTGTGTGTGTTATATATTACCTGTTGAGGGGAAGGTGTGTGTGTGTGTGTGTGTGTGTGTGTTATATATTACCTGTTGAGGGAAGGTGTGTGTGTGTGTGTGTGTGTGTGTGTGTTATATATTACCTGTTGAGGGGAAGGTGTGTGTGTGTGTGTGTGTGTGTGTGTGTGTGTGTTATATATTACCTGTTGAGGGAAGGTGTGTGTGTGTGTGTGTGTGTGTGTGTGTGTGTGTTATATATTACCTGTTGAGGGAAGGTGTGTGTGTGTGTGTGTGTGTGTGTGTGTTATATATTACCTGTTGAGGGAAGGTGTGTGTGTGTGTGTGTGTGTGTGTGTGTGTGTGTGTTATATATTACCTGTTGAGGGAAGGTGTGTGTGTGTGTGTGTGTGTGTTATATATTACCTGTTGAGGGAAGGTGTGTGTGTGTGTGTGTGTGTGTTATATATTACCTGTTGAGGGGAAGGTATGTGTGTGTGTGTGTGTGTGTGTGTGTGTTATATATTACCTGTTGAGGGGAAGGTGTGTGTGTGGCAGTGTGTGTTTGTGTGTGTGTGTGTGTGTTATATATTACCTGTTGAGGGAAGGTGTGTGTGTGTGTGTGTGTGTGTGTGTGTTATATATTACCTGTTGAGGGAAGGTGTGTGTGTGTGTGTGTGTGTGTGTGTGTGTGTGTGTTATATATTACCTGTTGAGGGAAGGTGTGTGTGTGTGTGTGTGTGTGTGTGTGTGTGTGTTATATATTACCTGTTGAGGGAAGGTGTGTGTGTGTGTGTGTGTGTGTGTGTGTTATATATTACCTGTTGAGGGAAGGTGTGTGTGTGTGTGTGTGTGTGTGTGTGTGTGTGTGTGTGTGTTATATATTACCTGTTGAGGGAAGGTGTGTGTGTGTGTGTGTGTGTGTGTGTGTGTTATATATTACCTGTTGAGGGAAGGTGTGTGTGTGTGTGTGTGTGTTATATATTACCTGTTGAGGGAAGGTGTGTGTGTGTGTGTGTGTGTGTGTGTGTGTTGTTATATATTACCTGTTGAGGGAAGGTGTGTGTGTGGCAGTGTGTGGTTGTGTGTGTGTGTGTGTGTTATATATTACCTGTTGAGGGGAAGGTGTGTGTGTATGTGTGTGTGTGTGTGTGTGTGTGTGTGTGTGTGTGTGTTATATATTACCTGTTGAGGGATGGTGTGTGTGTGTGTGTGTGTGTGTGTGTGAGTGTGTGTGTTATATATTACCTGTTGAGGGGAAGGTGTGTGTGTGTGTGTGTGTGTTATATATTACCTGTTGAGGGGAGGGTGTGTGTGTGTGTGTGTGTGTGTGTTATATATTACCTGTTGAGGGGAAGGTGTGTGTGTGTGTGTGTGTGTGTGTGTGTGTGTGTGTGTTATATATTACCTGTTGAGGGGAAGGTGTGTGTGTGGCAGTGTGTGTTTGTGTGCAGTCTCGGTGTGTCTCAGTGGTGCTTCCACACAGATGCAGGCTGCAGTGCAGAAACTGGATGGAATTATTAAACACCGGCTGCAGAATGAAACTGAACCTGAGCTGGACAATCTTCTCTGTCCTCTCCATCCTCTTTGTCCTCTTCATGTTCCCTGTCCACTCTATCCCTTGTAGTACGTTCACTCTTCTGGACACTCTGTCTCGTGTTTCTTGTATCTGTTTCTCTCTCTGATTGGCTGATGGTAGACTCCTTGTCCCTGTCCTCTCCTCACCATTCCTTATTTTTGGAAGAAGACGTGTCTTGTCGTTTTCGATATCCTCTTCTGTCTCAGCCTCATCTTCATCTGTCCTTTCTTCATCACGGTCCTCTCGTTCTCTCTCATCACTGTCTATGTCTTCATCGTCATTTTCACCCTCTCTGTGTTCCCTCTGTGTCTCCATGTGCGTGATGAAGGACAAGTCTGCCGGACAAAAGTCTTGTATAATGGGCCAGCCAGTGTAAGCCCGCGGATCTGATACAGGAGACAATATACATGAGTGCACCTCCAACCTCTCATCAACCTGTATACTGCCTGCTATCTGAAAGAGAGACAGAGAGAGTGCGAGAGAGGGGGGGAGAGAGAGAGAGAGTGTGTGAGACAAAGAGAGAAGAGAGAAACAGCATGAGAGACAGAGAGAGCATGAGATACAGATAGAAAGAGAGCATGAGAGAGAGAGAGAGAGAGAGAGAGAGAGAGAGAGAGAGAGAGACAAAGAGCATGAGAGAGAGAGACAGAGACAGAGAGAGAGAGAGAGAGAGAGAAAGACAGAGAGAGAGAGAGAGAGAGAGAGAGAGAGAGAGAGAGAGAAAGAGGGCTGCACCTTCCCTTCTTCTACATTCATGGCTGAAGTGCCCTTGAGCAAGGCACCTAACTCCCAACTGCTCTCTGTGTGCCCCAGTGTGTGTGTCTACCCAAAGCTCCGAGTGTGTGTGTGTGTGTGTGTGTGTGTGTGTGTGTGTGTGTGTGTGTGTGTGTGCACGTGCTCACTCTGGATGGAATAAATGCAGAGTAATAACTTCCCTTGCAGGATTAGTACAGGAAATAAAAATAAAAAATAAACAAGTTATCACTCATGATTATCACAAACACAGTAAAGGAAGACAGTGGTGGTGATATATCATGTGACTCTGACCTCAGCGTACACTCGTCTCTGAACTGTCACCACACAGGGCCCAACCGCTGTCTGTTCAAACTTGTCTGAGGAAAACAGTCGCATTGAGAGCAGAGGACCGACGTATGGCGCCGGGAACCAGGGTGGGCGGGAGGCTGGGCGGGAGGCAGGGCCGGAGACAATGCCAGATGCAGGGCCCCTCGGGGACAATGTGCTGGACAGGGTGGGAAGAGGAGCTGTACATCTGAACTGAAAGCAGAATAAACACACAACTCAGTGTATAGAGGCCACACCCATATGCTGAATTTCAGCCGTAATGGACCACGCCCCTTCACTCACATGTATAACGAGTGGGGTTGACTCATTGGCTGATTTCTCTTCTGGCTTTTCCTGTATGTTCTGCAAAGGTTTTGAACTCCACAGCAAGATCTGCACAAGAGAACACACAAAGTTGTTCTACATCTTGTTTTGGTTCTGTCTCTGTTTACAGTAACAAGACGGTCTGACCAGAGGGACAATTTCTTTTATTTACGCACAATAATTTGGCAGCGCACATAAGAACAGTAGGCTAATTGGCTGTTTCAAATCACCCCTAGGTGAGAGTTGGAATGTTTGTGTGAGTTCTGGCCCTGCAATGGCCTAGCGAGCTCTCCAGGGTATACCACGACCTCGCCCAGAGTCAGTTGAGATGGGCTCCAGCCTCTCCTTGACCCTAATTAGGATTAAACAGCTTAGAAAACGATTAAATGAATAAAAACTATGGGGCGTGACATGGGAAGGCGCTGGGTTCGATTCCCAGGCTCAGCAGGTGTGTTTTGTTGTCGAGTTTACATGTTCTCCCCATATTTGTGCGGGTTTTCTCCGGGTACTCTGGTTTCCTTCCACAGTCCAAGGCCATACACATCAGGCTAATTGTCCGTTCCAAACATCACGATTCTTTCTGTCAGTTCTGATGAGGAAGCGTCGGTTACTATTACCTTTCTAGCATGAACTGGGGGCTCTATCTCAGCCAACACTGGGCGAAAGTGGGGTACACCCTGAACAGTTCACCAGAACATTACAGGTCCAACACACACACACTTGGAAAAGTTAATTAGCTAGTGTGCACGTCTTTGCTCTGTTGGAAGTAGCCAGAAGAAACCCATGTAGGCGGGGGAAGAACATGCAAACCCCTCACAGAAAGGCCATTGCCAAGCCCGGAACTCAAACCCAGGACCTCCATGCTGTGAGGAGGACATGCCAACCATGCCGCCATATGCATGTAAATGAACAATTATAATTTTATAGGTAACCTGTGATCCACCAGCACATCTGTACTCTTCAGATGTTCAAGAAATAATCTCATGTACTTCGAAGAACCCGGTTCAGAACGCTGTGACCCGGATCACCGATGTGTAAAACACAGTGGGGGACGTCACAGCCTCTCCAACTCACCCACACACACACACACACACACACACACACACACAGACAGACACAGTGACCCAGGTCACGTATGTATTTCCTGGCAGCTGCTAACTCTAAATTTTATGTGCCAGAAAATATGGGCGCCAGGTCTCTCTGTGGTCCGTCAGTACAGAAAGTGGGACTCCTTCCAAACATAATTATGCCATTATGAGACACTCAGCAGACAAATCCCAGTGGGGAGCTTTTCTTGAGTCACAGCAGTAATCACACACACACACACACACACACACACGCGCGCGCACACACACACACACACAGAAGTGTGATGTGTAAAAAAAGACATGGTCTTTGTGCTTCATTCGGTGGATGACTTTTAACACCCACCTACATAAACGTTCATGTTAAATCTGTTTTGCATTTTAAAATAATGACCTTTTCAGCACATCTAAATGAAAATGGTTGAGAAACGTCCTCCCACCGCTCCACTGCTTTAAACCAATCACCTCCAATATTCAAATCATGGCTGATTAGGATAGCATGTTAGCTAGCTGTGCGGCATGGTGGCATAGCGGTTAGCTTGGCAAGATCGTCTGTGGGAGGGGTTTGCATGTTCTTTCTGTGCTTGTGTGGGTTTCCTCTGTGTTCTCCGGTTTTATCCTGAAGTCCCCCCAAAAAAAAAAAAAAAAAAAAAAAAGCATGCTCGGCTAATTGGTGGTTCCAAATTGCCCCTAGGTGTGACTGTGAAGTGAGAGAGCGAATGGTTTCTTTGTGTTGTCCCTGCAATGTAACCCGACTTCACTTGGAGTGGGCTGAGATAGGCTTCATGATGAAACCAAACCAATGTTCTCATACAGAAGAAATGCTCCAGAGCTGCAAACTACTTGCTTGCTGCAGTATCCATGCTAGCTAATTTAGTGAACGCTAATACTACCAGACCAGAAGACTTAGGTGTCTCTCTTTATATTATTTCCCTCTTGTGGTCATTTTCATGTCTCTGTACCTCTTTCTTCATGTGCATCCCTCTTTGTCCCTGTCTCTCACTCTATTTCACCATTCCCTCTCTCTTTCCCTTTCTGTCTCTTTGTGCTTTTTCTCGATCTCCATTTCTCTGTCTTTCTCGCTGTTTCTCTCACCGTGTTTTTGTACTTCACTTGTTTTCCGTGTTGCTCCATCTCTCCTTCAGTCCCACAGGAAATCACAGGAAACGCCAAGAGGAAATGGCTCCCGTTTGACCGTGCCTGGCACGAGGGATCCCTTAGAGTCACCGCCGACACTGACACAGCCAGAGCCTGCATGCAACACAGTGTGTGTGTGTGTGTGTGTGTGTGTGTGTGTGTGTGTGTGTGTGTGTGTGTGTGTGTGTGTGTGGTGGGGGGGACGGGACGGGACGGGACAATCCATGTTAGAGAACACTCTGCCTAATGAAGTCCTAATTATAGCAAAGAAACAGAATGGAAGTGCTAATGATATCCTGTGTGTGCGTGTGTGTGTGTGTGTGTGTGTGTGTGTGTGTGTGTGTGTGTGTGTGTGTGTGCGCGTGAGACCTGTAAGGAGGTCTTCTCCACAGAGACGGCGAGGCGTCCGTCCATACACTGCACACTGACAACCTTTCTGTTGCCCACATCATCACCATCGACCTCACGAGACAACCAGTGTCTCAGCCACGTCTCCTCCACTTTCGCCTCCTGGACAGCTTGGACTGTGTGTGGGAGAGAGAGAGAGAGAGAGAGAGAGAGAGAGAGAGAGAGAGAGAGAGAGCGAGAGAGAGGGAAAAGAAAAAGAAATAGAGAGAGAAAAACAAAGATGGGAGAAAAAAGAGTGAGAGAAAGGGAAGGAGAGGGGGTAATTAAATTTCAGTTAATTTTGATTAGCGACTTTAGAAACTTCATTGGAAGACACACATCTCTCTCTCTCTCTCTCTCTCTCTCTCTCTGTCTGTCTGTCTGTCTGTCTCTCTCTCTTTGTCTGTCTGTCTCTCTTGCTGTATCTGTCTCTTATTAAATAAACAGTCTGCTAATTCAGTCACTGTTTTTTCTCAAATATTTCACGAGTGTTAAATCTGTTTATATTTTCCGGTTATAGGAACAAATCACGGTCTTCTGCACTCGTTTATCTTTATAATGCGCACTCTGAAGAGAAGTGTATTATCTCCATTCATAAAAATATTTTTAGATTGTTTTTTTGTACGCGAGGCAGCATGGTGGCGTAATGGTTACCATGTGCGCCTCAAGCAAGATGGTCCAGGACTTGAATCCTTAGACTACGAGACTGGAGCCTAGCACAGCCAACTCTGGGCAAAGCCTGAGTGCATTTTGAACGGCTCATCAGTGCACTTCAGAGCAACTCACACACAAACAGACATTCAGGTTCACACTCCTCCATGTTTCCTGTCTCCACTACTCCATGTTTCCTCCTCCAGTCCAAACATGAATACCCAGAAGAAACCCATATAAGCATGGGGGAACATATGCAAAGTCCACCCAGGACCTTCTGTGAGGTGGACGTGCGAACCACTTGTCTCCCAGACGGTCCACACAGTATTGGCTCAAACCATTGTTGTGCCACTGTCACAGAGGTATAAGACTCATCACACACTTCAGCGAGTATTGGTGATAAGAGTAAGCCAGTTTCACACACAGTCACTCGGTTATCTTTACAACATGGAATAGAGTGTTGTACGTTACCCTGGAGCCGGTGGAGGACATCAGATCGGGAAAAAGAAACAATAAGCATGTCTGCTCAGCTGAAGGCTGGATTTGCTCACATTGGTCACTATGTTTATGATAACATCCCATGCTCTGTTTTGTCCTGTGCGTTGTGAGCACACAGAGCTGTAAACCCTTCTGTCTGTGCACAACAATTCTGTCTGATCCAAGATCCGATCTATTTCTGACTATTTTTTAAGCCAACACATAAAACAACAAGTAAGCACTTTGTTCAGTTTTTAATGTTTACTGCGCTTTATGATATATTTTATTACACCTTTGCTCATTCACTGAACCATTTAACCCTACTGGGGCCATGGGAAGGCTGGAGCCTATCTCCACTCACTCTGGGAAAAGGCAGTATACAGTCATCCCTTGAATATCGCGGATAACGTAGACCAGACCTGGCCGCGATATTCGAAAAAACCGCGAAGTAGGAACGCTCCGCCCCCGCCGCCCCCATTTCTATCATGTTGTCTCATTTCTATATGTTTTCGCGTCTATACAATATCAAGAGGTGTATATTAAACATTACACAGTTATATGCATATGTAAATACTGTAATGTATTAATATTTAAATAGAATTTATAAATAAATACTTTAAGTACTGTACTCACCTCTGACTATAGCTCTTCACCGCGGTGCAGGACGTTCACAAACACTAAGACCACAAAATCACAAAAAATCCCGCGGGAATGTGCAAGGCAACAGCGTCACGCGTCTAAGCCAATCAGCTTGCGAGATGGAGTTGAGTGGGCGGAGAGGCACAGCATCACTCATCTAAGCCAATAAACTTGTGAGATTGAGTTGAGTGTGCAGGAGGCAATAGCGTCACGCGTCTAAGCCAATCAGCTTGCGAGATTGAGTTGAGTGGGCGGTCCCTGCCTTAACTGGGGAGGAGGGGCACTTCACTCTCTCGTTTGGAAATAATGAACGCAGCCTTCCTTGGGTCCCTGCCTTCCGCTTGCGTACATGTGAGTTTCAGCACGAATTTTTCAATTTTTTATGAATTTTTATTTTTATTTTATTTTTTATTAAAATACCGCGATGTACCAAGACCGCGATGCTCAAATCGCGACGTGGCAAGGGATGACTGTACACCCTGAACAGCTTGCCAGACCATTACAGGGCTAACAAACACGCAACCATGCAGTCCATGCTTGCGTGGGTTTCTTCCAGGTATTCCGGTTTCCTCCCACAGTACAAAGACATGCACATTAGGCTAACTGGCCGCTCCAGATTGCCCCATGATGAGTGTGTCAATGGTGGTGTATTGGTCCTATGATGAATTTGTGAGCTGTTCCAGGTGTAGCCCAGCATTGCCCAGACCCAGCTGAGATAGGCTCCCAGCCTCCTAGTGACCCTTATAGCATGAGGTAGTTCGGCTGCTCACTGATTTTTAGCCCTTGGGATTCAGTGACAAAAAACACACCTGACACTCACCCGAGTCTTTGGACTGTAGGAGGAAACCGAAGAACTCCGACGAAACCCATGCAAACATCAGGAAAACATCCAGACTCCACAAAGAAAGGCCCTCACCTCATAACACTGGCTATGATTATGGCCTTACCTGATCCGCCCCCACCAAGCTTGATTACAAAGCGATTAGCTAGGTGAGCTTCAGTGTATGACATCACAGAAGGATAGCCATTCTGATTGGCCCAAGTAAGCAGGTCAGGGGTTGCCAGGAAGTCAGGAACAATGGTGCTGCTCATGGTGAGGTCGGGTTTTGGAGGATAGAGAGGCGTCATGCTGTGAGATGACTGTGTGTGTGTGTGTGTGTGTGTGTGTGAGAGAGAGAGAGAGAGAGAGAGAGAGATCTAGATAACAACTTAACAAGATGTGGTCATTTTGATGGTGGAAGCAGTGAAGAACAAGGTGTCTCACATGAACCACGATGTGGCCGCGCAGACCTGGAGTCACCAGAGCCCAGTTTACTGGAACAGCGCTGCTCAGTAGTAAAACTACATTACACCACCCAGCACCAGCCACCGGGGGCAGCAGAGAGACAGACACCTCGACCTGTAAGGAACTTTGAAAAGCGTAGGAAACAAAATACAGGTATGAGCTGAGTTAGTGTTCTCAGGTATGCTTGGTATATGATGATACTTGAGATTGAGACCATTCAGCGGTTGGCAACCCAAAATGTTTAAAGAGCCATATTGGACCAAAAAATAAAAAAATAAACACAACTCTGTCTGGAGCCGTAAAAACATAAAACCCTCAGATCAGCTTTATATGAAGGCAACACAGGCTGTAAGTGTATATTAGTCTCCGATCAAAATGACTAAGCAGGCTACAAATACACAATAAGCATTCATGATTAAATATTTATTTTCCCTGCAGCGCATCCTGGTGAGAACGACACCATGTGACTAATCTGCTGTACGATGTTTTGTGCTTAAATTTAACTTCCATTACGAGATTAGTGTATTATGTTTTGTTGCATTAGTGAAATTATAGAAATTCAATAAAGAAATCAGGGGCCCATCAGAGTTTACATACCTGCAAAACAACGCTGTCTGTTCAATGTCAATCACATCACATGACTCATTACAGGCAAATTGAGTTCAGAGATTGTTTCTCCCTCCTGCTGATTGGTTGCAGATGTGTATACCTCTTTTTCTCCTTCCACGCACGTTATCAATGTGATTGCTTAAATTGCGAAGTACATTTTTTTAGTGTGTTTTTAATGATTATTTAAGCTCTATGACGCCACTCAAACGCCCTGCACCTTCTCGAGCTTATTGTAAGGAGCCGAAGCACTTTATTTATTCATAAATATTATCACAGTACAAACTTAAAAGGTTTTTACTTAATCATTACGACACTTTCCTACATTATTATTTTTCTTCCGCAAACCCGGAAGTTACTGGCACGTGATTCAAACTTAGCCAATGGCTGAGAGCGCATCACATGACTCATCACAGGCGATTAAGTACAAAGATTGTTTCTCCTTCCTGCTGATTGGTTGTAGATGTGTACGCCTCTTTTTTCTCGTTTGCGTACAAGTTATCAATGTGACTGCTTGAATTGTGAATTCACGTGTTTTTCGTGTGTTTTTAATGATTATTTAAGCCCTATGATGTCACTCAAACGCCCTGCATCTTCTCTAGCTTCTGGTAAGGAGCCTAAGCGCTTTATTCATCAATACGGCAGTGGTGGTCTAGTGGATAGGGTGCTGGATCGCTGATCCAAAGGTTGGGGGTTCGAGTTACACTCTGCACAAGGTTATCACTGTCCCCCCCCAGTGCAGCTAACTGGGTTATCAAAGGCCAGCCATGTCTCTCACTGTCTATGGTGTGAGGCTGTAAAAGAACCATTGCTGACTTTCGACAAGAGTAGGCCGTAAAGCCGTCAACGTGTTTCCGCCCTGCGATGGCCTGACGAGCTGTCCAGGGTGTACTCTGCCCTCCCCGGAGTCAGCTAGGATGGGCGCCAGCCTCCCAATGACCCTAATTAGGATTAAGTGGTTACAGAAAATGAACTGAACTTAATCATTACTGCATTTTTGACCGATTGGCATTCAGTCCAAGAGATTTCCCATTTGCCTTTGTGCATGACATGGCAAGGAAAGATTCCATATGGTGTCCGTTTTTTTCCCCACAATAAATGCAATAGTCATAAAAGAGAGCTGAACATCATTTCCACAGGATATGATGATGCTGAGGCTGAAAAACTCCAGCTCCACAGAGGAAAATGCACAGCTCGAGGGGAGACTTAAAACGTAAAGAAAACCAGGACAGTATTTTCAGTCCGACTCACCCGCAGAGTCCAGAACCAGCAGACCACAGCTTGATGATGTGAACTTCCGGGTTATAGCGTCTGTCTGAGGAAGCGCAGCCATTCACTTCCTGCTCCTGAACTCTGGATGCCATGTAATTATGAGAGAGAAAGAGAGACTGCAGGCGACAGATGCTCGGCATGCTGGGATCTGAGGGTTAGGAAATAGAAGAGGGAATATAAATCAGGAAGCGTGCAATTAAAGTGCATGTGAGCACCACATCAGATGCAGTGTGTGTGTGTGTGTGTGTGTGTGTGTGTGTGTGTGTGTGTGTACCCTCTCCAAGGTGAAGGTAGACACGGTTGGCACTTGTTGAGTGTGTAAGAGAGGAAATGGTTGCGTGACGCTGAAGGGTCCAGCGCAATAAAGCGCGAGGTCGCCACGGCAGTGAGGGGATGGTATGGACATGTGCTAACACACTCCCGTTCTCTAGTGTGGAGTTCATTGAGATCTACACACACACACACACACACACACACACACACACACACACACACACACACACACACACACACAGGCTGACCATTAATTGTCTTTAAGCAAAATTTATTTAAGATTCATACAACACAC
This sequence comes from Plotosus lineatus, assembly GCA_024760905.1. Taxonomy (NCBI): domain Eukaryota; kingdom Metazoa; phylum Chordata; class Actinopteri; order Siluriformes; family Plotosidae; genus Plotosus; species Plotosus lineatus. The sequence continues at coordinate 70,800,173 of CM045731.1, forward strand.
TCACACACACACACACACACACACACACACACACACAAACTCACACACACACACACACACACACACACACACACACACACACACACACACACACACACAGGCTGACCATTCATTGTCTTTAAGCAAAATTTATTTAAGATTCATACAACACACTCACACACACACACACACACACACTCACACACACACACACACACACACACCTCCAGTATAGAGTAAGTGCTAACCTGCACCATGATGTGGAGATTCTCTGGCAGCCCATCACTCTCCAGAACCCAGTGCATCTCATGCTGGGAACTTAGTACAAGAATGACCGGGCGATGGACAGGAAGTGAATAAGACAATGGCTTCAGAACCACTGTCACCTGAAGAGACAGAGAGAGATATACAGAGAGATATACACAAACAAACAGATGGACAGAGAGAAATACAGTAGATAGATAGAAATAGACAGACAGTCAGTCAGATAGATAGATACAGCCAATAGATAGAAATCTCAAACAGCTCGATAAACACACAGGCAGATAAACATATAGACAGACAGGTAACTGTACCAGGTTGTCAGTGCTGTGATCAGCTTTAGCCACAGCAATCACATGTGTCTCTTTAGCTCCACCCTCTCTTGCAGCACAGCCTGGGCCTGCCTCGAAGCGTTCGAGCTGAGCACGAACAGGGTGCAGCTTCCCTGCAGCTAAAACGCCGCACTGCAATGTCACTTCACCTCCTTTCAGAGAAAACACACAAAACTCACACTCTGACACCAAACCCACATCCACCCAGCAGCATGTGAGAGGGTGGAGTCTCCATCAGCGCCAGCTGCTGTCACAGACACCCGCTGAGACAGTTTTTATTAAAATGTATAAAAAGTAGACCCGGTATGAGAGATGATGTTTTTAATCCCAGTCCAGTCGGTTCACAGAACACACAGACTCCCCCCACCCCACCCCACCCCACCCCACTCCACCCCCATTTCCTTTTGGTGAGCCGGAGTGAAAAAACACAGTGAGAAACCTGGCACCGGCTCAATCTCACTACTCATACACACCTAGGTGTCTGTGGCACTACCCAGAGAAAGGATAGCCTATACACACACACACACACACACACACACACACACACACACACTCGAGGTGTGCCTGGCTGTATCACGTGTTTTTACCACCACACTCTCCTCTCCTCACCTAATTATTCTCTCTGAACTCCTAATCATAAATAAAGTAAAGAAAGAAGTAACCCACATGAAA
>CM045731.1:70813916-70816416 GCA_024760905.1 Plotosus lineatus
CTTTATTATAATCTCATCCGATATAACAGTAACTCAAAATCTGTGTATGTATGTACAGCATTTCATGTCATAAACAAATAAACACACCTGTGAATAAATTCCTGACCGCACCCACGAACAGATTTGTTGTGGACTCTGCACTACCTGCGCCCCAGAAATGACCTGATTTTGGAATATCCAGATCCAGTGTCATGGGCGTATATTTTTGGAGATGGAATGCAGATACACTGTTACTGTGGATTACTCACAGGAATCCAGATATGGACTTTTAAATGGGATAATCTTTGACCTTGAGGAACCTTGAAAGGTCACACTTCAGCCATCCTGGAAATCCTTCAGTCAAAAGAGGGTTTTTTTTGGTCTAATTTGGTCAGGCAAATTAACTATAGAACAGCAGATGGATCATTAAAACCAGTGCCATACAAGGAATGTTCACTACATACATGCATAATGGAGATCGCTGATGGTCTATGAATGATGCGCTAGTTGTTCTTTGTTTTAGGGCTATTTTCTCTCTCTTTCTCTCTCTCTCTTTATATATATATTACTGTCCCCCCAGTGCGGCTAACTGGGTTATCAAAGGCGGGCCATGTCTCTCACTGTCTATGGTGAGAGGCATGTAAAAGAACCATTGCTGACTTTCGGAAAGAGTAGGCTGCAAAGTCGTCAGCGTGTTTCTATCCCTTGCTAAAAGGGTTGTGACAGGAAGGGCATCCGACGTAAAAATCTCTGCCAAATTAAACGTGCGAATCAAAATGATTCGCTGTGGCGACTCCCGAGTAAAAGGGAAAAAGCCGAAAGGAAGACATATATATATATATATATATATATATATGTCTGTCTGTCTTCCTTTCGGCTTTTTCCCTTTTACTCAGGAGTCGCCACAGCGAATCATCTGATTCGCACGTTTGATTTGGCAGAGGTTTTTACGTCGGATGCCCTTCCTGTCACAACCCTTTTTAGCAAGGGACAGAAACACGCTGACGACTTTGCAGCTCCTCTTTCCGAAAGTCAGCAATGGTTCTTTTACATCAACCTCTCACCACAGACAGTGACAGACATGGCCCGCCTTTGATAACCCAGTTAGCTGCACTGGGGGGGACAGTGACAACCTTGTGGAGAGTGGGACTCGAACCCCCAACCTTTGGATCAGCGATCCAGCGCCCACTGCCCCCTCTCTTTTTATTTTTTTATATATATATATATATATATATATATATATATATATATATATATATATATATATATATATATATATATATATATATATATATATATATATATATATATATATATATATATATATATATATATATATATATAGCTGGCAGTGGTGGTCTAGTGGTATCAGGCGCTGGATAGCTGATCCAAAGGTTAGGGGTTCGAGTCCCACTCTCCACAAGGTTGTCACTGTTAGCTGCACTGGGGGGACAGTGACAACCCTTTGGAGAGTGGGACTCGAACCCCCAACCTTAGAATCAGCGATCCAGCGCCCGATACCACCACTGCCCCTGTATTGACATAAAATAAAACTTTAAAAATAAATAAATAAATAAAAAGTCACAGTGTTCTGCTGATCGAGCAGCTCCCCGACAACCCTCCCTCCTTTTGCTGGATGAAAGCTTATCATTAACTGGTTCCTTCTTAATTTCAAAAAAGGCTTGAACTGTTTTTAGGGATAAATTTCCATTAAATAATTTTAAAAACCTCTTTGAAATCTTCTTCTGTTGCTCTCGGCTGTTCCCTTCATGGGACGCCACAGCGAATCATCTGCCTCCATCTCACCCTATCCTTTGCATCTTCTTCTCTTACACCAACTACCTTCATGTCCACCTTCACCACATCCATGAATCTTTTCTTTGGTCTTCCTCTAGGCCTTCTGCCTGGTAGTTCCAACCTCAGCATCCTACTGCCAATATACTCACTATCCCTCCTCTGTACATGTCCAAACCATCTCAATCTAGCCTCTCTGACTTTGTCTCCAAAACCTCTTACATGTGCTGTCCCTCTGATGTGCTCATTCCTGATCCTATCCATCCTCGTTACTCCCAGAGAGAACCTCAACATTTTCATCTCTGCTACCTCCAGCTCTGCCTCCTGTCTTTTCCCCAGGGCCACTGTTTCTAAACCATACAACATCGCTGGCCTCATCACCGTCTTGTACACTTTTCCTTTCATTCTTGCCGATACTCTCCTATCACACATCACACCGGACACTTTTCTCCAACCATTCCAACCTGCCTGCACACGCTTCTTCACCTCTTTTCCACACTCTCCATTGCTCTGGATTGTTGAGCCTAAGTACTTAAAATCCTCCACCTTCTTTATCTCTGCTCCCTGTAACATCACCGTTCCTCTTGTCGTTCATGCACATGTATTCTGTCTTACTGAGGCTAACCTTCATTCCTCTCCTTTCCAGGGCATACCTCCACCTCTCTAGATTTTCCTCCACTTGTTCTCTGCTCTCACTACAGATCACAATGTCCTCTGCAAACATCAT
>CM045731.1:70818916-70821416 GCA_024760905.1 Plotosus lineatus
AGGGACCACCTTTCTGTGCAGCAGGGCCTCCCAGTCCACTTCCTACACAGTGAGAAAGAGGAGAGGAAAGAAAGAGAAAGAATGAAAGAGAGAGAGAACAAGAGAAAGAGATGGAATGAAAGGGCGGGAGGGAGGGAGAGTAAGATCGAGAGAGAAAGAACGAAAAAGAAACAGATAGCGGGAGATAGAGAGAGAGAATGAATGAAAAAAGAGAGGGGGGGAGAGAGAGAAATAATTTTTTGTTTTCCTTTTTGCACTTTTTATGTCACTGGTGTTCTTATACTTTGGGTTTTCTGCCCCTTTTGCTTCTGCACGTCCTCCGAATGATCGTGGACACCATTTTTTAGATCGAGCAGGAGCTTTCTTACTCTGAAGAATGGCTGCTTTTTTACGTCTTCTGCATCTCTTTCACTGGAGCCCAGCCTCCTCTCGGGGTTCCTCCTTAGCAACTGTCAATCAAAACATTTCACCAATCAGTAAAGGATTATTAGAATACAATAAATATGATACCATAATGATGATAATATTCAATTATTTATTAATGTTTATATTCAAGGCCGTAGGCCGGGGAGGGGGGGGGGGGTGCGCAGGGTGCACGGTGCACCCCCACCCCTCCCACACACACAGCAGGAGTTGAGTTCTGCTGGACAAGCAATTACGTGTATTCATAATCTTATAAATAAACTTGATGACTGTTATTGAAGAGAAAGTTGGAGATAAATTCAGCATGCAGAAAAACGGAAACCGGACGTTAACACCGGAAGTTAACGTGTAACGGGCACTGCGCACGTGCAAGCCCGAGCGGACCAATCAACAATCAGCGACAAGTACCTGTCGGTGGAGCGCCTCACATATTATCAGTAAGCAATAATTGCTGAACACTGTCAATCAAACAAAGTGCGAGTGTGAGAATAAAGCACGGTTTGTTAGTACCGCCTCCTGTTGCTGCACATGTGTTAGAATACAAACATTGACGCACAGAGAATGAATGGCTCACCCGTCTCATCAGGCTGATGGCTTCAGTAGAAAGGAATCTTGGATAGCGCACTTCGTCATTGACAATACTGTCAAACACCTCCTCTTCATCATCACCTGGGAATGGAGACTGCACACACACACACACACACACACACACACACACACACACACACTATTGAGTTTAATGTAATTCATGTAAAAGAAAAATAAAATGCAGTAATGGTGTAATAAAGAACATAATATAGAATACTGTTGAATTTTTCGAATAACAGCAGGCCCTCCAGTGACTCATTTAACTGTTATATATTAAAACTATACTCTGTATGTGAGAAAGTGTAACAGGAAGTTGTTTCGAAGTTGCATAGCATGTTTCTAGTGAAACTTTAAGACTGTTCCAAAAGCGAAAACCACTGAGACTCTTTCCATAAACACAAACACATCTTCCATTATATCAAGTTTCAGACTTCTTATTAAAATTGGTTAAAGTTGAGCATCTGGGAGACAAAGTCACTGGTACTAAAAAAATCAGCGAGTACTGTGTCTGAATATCGTGGAACAATTTCAGAATAATGTTACACAACACAAAACTGGCAAGACTTTAAATAAATATCTAGAACATGAATTTCTCATACCATTAACATTCTGAGAATCTTCAGAAATTTCTGAGTTCAAGAGACTCAACCAAAAACCAAAAACCAAAAACCAATGCTGGCGGCCTGTGATTTTCACTGCACTAACAACAGGCATGATTCTGTCAGAGCGCTCACTGCATGGGCTCAGGAACATGATCTTGATTTAGAACACAGCCCAGTCAGGCATTCAGAGATGGATGAAGGTGCTAGACTAGCAAGAACCTAAAAATATACACGAGACGCTGGTGCAGCTGTGCGAGGACGTTACTCGACTTCTTCATTAATCATATCCTGTAATACACGTCTACACGCAAAAAAGAAAACAAGAATGACTTGTGATGTCTAACTCATGCATCATCATACACACATACACACACACACACACACACACACACACACACACACACACACACACACACACCTCTCCAACCATCATCTCATAGATGAGCACCCCAAGCCCCCACCAGTCCACAGCTCGAGTGTAGGATGTGTCTGTCAGAACCTCAGGGGCCAAAAACTCAGGAGTACCACAGAAGGTACTGGTCCTGTCCCCATACCCCATCCCTATACGGGGTAGAAGAACAGGAGAAACACTAAACATCTTTGAGAGAGAATATAAAACATTTACACATCCCTGTTAAAATACCAGGGTTTTGGGATGTAAAGATCAGAACACGTTTCCACCTTGATGTGATAATACAGTTCATACAGCACAGAAACAGCTGGAACACAAAGCAGCTGGAGTTTCATACGGAGAGTGCACACACCTTCTTTACACAGGCCAAAGTCTGCGATCTTCACAAAGCCTTCGGTGTCTAGCAGCAAGTTATCCAGCTTCAGATCCCTGTTAATGAAATAACATGACCTTTTATCTTCCTCTGTGTGTGAGT
>CM045731.1:70828916-70913916 GCA_024760905.1 Plotosus lineatus
ATTGCCCCATATGTATGAATATGAATAATTGTATATTTGTTCTTTTTAATGCAGCCATGAGGCGGGGGGGGGCACTAACCAGTGTCTCTCCCCCTTATGCCGGTCCCAAGCCCGGATAAGAGCACCACAGATGCAGTGTTTGCTTTGAGGATGTTAATAGAGAAGTACAGAGAAGGTCAGAAGGAGCTGCATTGTGCCTTTGTGGATCTGGAGAAAGCATATGACAGGGTGCCGAGAGAAGAACTGTGGTATTGTATGAGGAAGTCTGGAGTGACAGAGAAGTATGTTAGAGTGGTGCAGGACATGTATGAGAGATGTAAGACAGTGGTGAGGTGTGCTGTCGGTGTGACAGAAGAGTTCAAGGTGGAGGTGGGACTACATCAAGGGTCAGCTCTCAGCCCCTTCTTGTTTGCTATGGTGATGGACAGGCTAACAGATGAGGTTAGACAAGAATCTCCATGGACTATGATGTTTGCAGATGACATTGTGATCTGTAGTGAGAGCAGAGACCAAGTGGAGGAAAATCTAGAGAGGTGGAGGTATGCCCTGGAAAGGAGGGGATTGAAGGTTAGTCTTAGTAAGACAGAATACATGTGTGTGAACGACAAGGACCCAAGAGGAACTTTGAGGTTACAGGGGGCAGAGATAAAGAAGGTGGAGGATTTTAAGTACTTAGGCTCAACAATCCAGAGCAATGGAGAGTGTGGAAAAGAGGTGAAGAAGCGCGTGCAGGCAGGTTGGAATGGATGGAGAAAAGTGTCCGGTGTGATGTGTGATAGGAGAGTATCGGCAAGAATGAAGGGAAAAGTGTACAAGACGGTGATGAGGCCAGCAATGTTGTATGGTTTAGAGACAGTGGCCCTGGGGAAAAGACAGGAGTCAGAGTTGGAGGTAGCAGAGATGAAAATGTTGAGGTTCTCTTTGGGAGTAACGAGGATGGATAGGATCAGAAATGAGTACATCAGAGGGACAGCACATGTTAGATGTTTTGGAGACAAAGTCAGAGAGGCTAGATTGAGATGGTTTGGACATGTACAGAGGAGGGATAGTGAGTATATTGGTCGTAGGATGCTGAGGTTGGAACTACCAGGCAAAAGGCCCAGAGGAAGACCAAAGAGAAGATTTATGGATGCAGTGAAGGCGGACATGAAGGTCGTTGGAGTAAGAGTAGAAGATGCAGAGGATAGGGAGAGATGGAGGCAGATCATTTGCTGTGGCGACCCCTGAAGGGAACAGCCGAAAGGAAAAGAAGAAAGAAGAAGTATATTTGTTCTTTCTACCGACTTTAGACAGAGATGCAATCACAGCCGCATGTAAGAATAGACATAAGAACGTGTGTGAGAGAGAGAGAGGGGGAGAGTGAGAAAAGGGGGAGAGAGGGGAGATGGGGAGGGAGAGAGAGAGAGAGAGAGAGAGGAGTGGGGGGAAAGGGAGAGGGGGAGGGAGAGGAGAGAGGTGGAGAGTGAGTGAGAGAGGCGGGCGGATAGGGATGAAGCAAGAGGGGAAAAAGAGGGGATGTGAAAGAGAGAGGCAGAGAAAGAGAGCAGGGTAAGGGGAGAGAGAGGGAGTAGTGAGAGAGAGGTGGGGGGAAAGAAAGGGTGGAGAATGAGCTCTCTGTCTACCACTTTTCCACGTATAAATGCGATATTACAGGTTGTCACCCATCTGTTAGCTTGCGGTGTGTGTGTGTGTGTGTGTGTGTGTGTGTGTGTGTGTGTGTGTGTGTGTATGTGTGTGTGTGTTCTTACCTCTGAGATAGCTTTCTTGTCATGAGCTTTTCCTGCTCCCAGAAGTCTCAGCATGTTCTTGGCTCCTTCAGCCATGGCATGCTCCACACGATAGTGATGCCACAACTCCTCAATCCTTAACTCTACACCACATAAATCTGGCTTACCTAGAGAGCGCACACACACACATATACAGAGAGAGAGAGAGAGAGAGAGAGAGAGAGAGAGAGAGAGAGAGAGAGAGAGAGAGAGAGGGCTGACACCAGCACCACCATAGAACACAACCTGACCTCATACTACCTTTAATTATCACAGTGCTTTGAAATGATGTCTGTGTTTGGTGCTGGTGGGATTCGTCCTGCAGGTGGAGCTGTTGATCGGCCCAACCTGAACACTCCAGATATTTTATCAGGCACTGAGCAGAGAGAACCCATTAAGGCCCATTAAAGTGTCACTGTTCAATTCAACTCTCTCCCTCCGTGTGCGCGCGCGTGTGTGTGTGTGTGTGTGTGTGTGTGTGTGTGTGTGTGTGTGTGTGTGTGTGTGTTCTTTCCTTTCTCCATTTTCTCTCTTCCATAGTTGTTTTATTATTTATTGGTTTGTTGATACATGGATTTGATGCTCACTTAAAATGCAGATTACTGAAGACATCAATGAATAATTGTATTAATATTGAATTCAGGATGAACATGCCGACATGTGCAGAGGTATAGAGGCAAAGGTGGAACTGATGCGGGAGTGTAGAGGTGGTGAGACGAGTTTGGGAATAGCAATGGTGAGACAGGTGTGAAAATGTAGAGATGGTGAGACAGGTTTGGGAGTGTAGGGGTTGTGTGACAGGTGTGACAGTGTAAAGCTGATGAGATGGATTTGGGAGTGTCGCGATGGTGAGACAGGCGTGAGAGTGTAGAGGTGGTGAGACAGGTTTGGGAGTGTAGAGGTGGTGAGACAGGTTTGGGAGTGTAGGGGTTGTGAGACAGGTTTGGGAGTGTAGAGGTGGTGAGACAGGTTTGGGAGTGTAGGGGTGGTGAGACAGGTTTGGGAGTGTAGGGGTGGTGAGACAGGTTTGGGAGTGTAGGGGTGGTGAGACAGGTTTGGGAGTGAAGGAAATGTGAGTCAGGTTTGGGAGAGAAAAGATTGTGAGACAGGTTTGGGAGTGTAGAGGTTGTGAGACAGGTTTGGGAGTGTAGAGGTTGTGAGACAGGTTTGGGAGTGTAGAGGTGGTGAGACAGGTTTGGGAGTGTAGGGGTTGTGAGACAGGTTTGCGAGTGTAGAGGTGGTGAGACAGGTTTGGGAGTGTAGAGGTGGTGAGACAGGTTTGGGAGTGTAGGGGTTGTGAGACAGGTTTGGGAGTGTAGGGGTTGTGAGACAGGTTTGGGAGTGAAGGGTTTGTGAGACAGGTTTGGGAGTGAAGGGTTTGTGAGACAGGTTTGGGAGTGTAGGGGTTGTGAGACAGGTTTGGGAGTGAAGGGTTTGTGAGACAGGTTTGGGAGTGTAGAGGTGGTGAGACAGGATTGGGAGTGTAGGGGTTGTGAGACAGGTTTGGGAGTGTAGGGGTGGTGAGACAGGTTTGGGAGTGTAGGGGTGGTGAGACAGGTTTGGGAGTGTAGGGGTTGTCAGACAGGTTTGGGAGTGAAGGGTTTGTGAGACAGGTTTGGGAGTGTAGAGGTTGTGAGACAGGTTTGGGAGTGTAGAGGTGGTGAGACAGGTTTGGGAGTGTAGAGGTGGTGAGACAGGTTTGGGAGTGTAGGGGTTGTGAGACAGGTTTGGGAGTGTAGAGGTGGTGAGACAGGTTTGGGAGTGTAGAGGTGGTGAGACAGGTTTGGGAGTGTAGAGGGGGTGAGATTGGTGTATTATTTATCCACCCTGTGTGTCACCGGTGCGCTCAGTGGCCTGCTTGACTTTGTGGATCTGCATGCGGATGATGTCGATCTTGGTCCTGCTGTCCTGCAGCATCTGCTGTGTGGCCTGCAGCAGCTTTTTGTCCTGTGAGAGACACCGTGCAGAGGGCAGGTCACACTCCTGCACTGACACCCCTGTCTCACATAATCAGTTTTTCATCGTATCCTCCGTGAGGTCCTTGTGTGTCAGAGTAGGAACAGCACTTCACTTTTGTGGCTCTCAGTGTGTACACACACACACACACACACACACACACACACACACACACACACACACACACAAACACACGCACACACACACACACACACACACACAAACATACCCACATGCACATACACACACACACACACACACACACACACACACACACGGGGGGTCAGAGAGAGAGAGAGAGAGAGAGAGAGAGAGAGAGAGAGAGGGAGGGAGAGAAACCAGCATATACCAGGAAGGAAGAGATGATTTGAGCCATAAAATGCTCTCTGAGTCTGATTTTACACAAAATCACTGCACTCATACATACACATACACTGTGTGGTCTCAGAAGGTCCAATAAACATTGATTGACAGATAACAACGTCGTTAACCACGAAGTGGACTTGTGATTAAATATAGAATTTGGAATCATGTTTGGGTGTGATTTTGGAAAGTGCTCTAGGAGGGGGATCGCAGAACTCAGAACCAGAGCTCCTCCAGTCCATTAGGACAGTTTCACTGGGTTACATCAGAGTCACCACACACACACACACACACACACACACACACACACACACCACGTTCAAATCAGAGCCAGATCTCTATTACATTCAGCAAGTTTTCCTCATACAAGCCCTGATCAGTTTAAAAAATCTAACCTACTTTAACATCGCAGTCACATGGTTTGTTTGTTTGTTTGAATCGCTTAATCCTGAAAGGGACAAAGGGAGGCTGGAGTGAATCTTAGACGATTCTAGGTCAAGGCAGATTCATCGCAGGGCCAAAACACAGAACCATTCACACCTAGGTTCAATTCCGAACAGGCAATCAGCCTAATGTTCATGTCTTTGGACCATCAGAGGAAACACACACAACGACACAAAGAACATGCAAACCCCACCCAGATACGCCCTTTCCAAGCCCAGAACTTGAATCCACTCCTTGCAGTGAGACCTGCTAACCACTACACCACAGTGCCACCCGTTCTGGCTCTGGGAATTTTTTAAAGGATTTTTTAAAATTATGAGCTCGGACGATGTTTTTGGAAGGATGGTATTAACGCAGGCCCAACAGGGGGTGCTGTGTACTCTGTTAAACACAAATCAGGTGGACACATTGAGAAAACAAGCCAATGGCTGAACAACGTGAAGACAGCTCAAGAACTCAAATTAAAGCACATGGCAGGGGGAGGGGTGCGCACGGGGGGGGGGGGGGGGAAGGGGGGTTGTACATACGGTACATACTTTTGGACATGAGGTGTATTTGAAAGCTTACGTTTTACTGTTAAACTCACCTCTGGTCATATTGTCATAGAACATTGAAACACACCTGTCACTGAATTATCTCAAAGCTCTTTTTATCCTCTCTGTGCTCCCTCCTTCGCCTTTGTACGTTAGACTATATCCATATAGCGCCTCTATACTTCTCTCGGAATCCCCGCGAGAGGTCGCGTAATCATGCTACATTAGGACGAGGCTAACAGGGAAACGTCATCCTTTTTGAGATAATACCGTCAAGCTGGACGTTATTCCTCAAGGCTCTTGGATTTGGCGTTCATTGTCGGGGAGTATAGTGACTCAAACTAGCTCAGCCTAAATCATAACGCTTAAACATTCAAATTTACGTTTACGGACTTTTCAGTACAATACGAGGTCTGATTTAACGTTATTGTGGTCCTTTTTTGGACTTGGTTCGGACAGGCTAAGTCAGCGTGAGTGTTGCCTAGCCTGTTTTGCTTAGCGTTTTATACGGCGACCCGGGTTGGCGAGGTGTCCCCACCGAACCTACGGTCACAGTCCAGGTTTCACAAGGTCTTCCGACCTGCGAACCACCAGACCTTCACCCCTTTGATCGTTCACCGAAGCATCTGGCTCACTCGTGGCGTCGAGTAAGGGACTTGGTGTACGTGACTCTACCCGCGGCTGAATGTCCCTCTCCTCCGCCGGCAGAGGTGCTGACACGTTCGCTTGTCCATAGGTCATTAGTTCCCCCGGACGAGTGTGCTCAACATATATCGCTCCCTCACCTACCTGACTTACGACATGGTATTTTGGACCCCATGGATGCGTGTCTAACTCAGCAGGCCGGCAGCCTGAACATTCCCTCAGGGAAGTTCTTTTCGAGCTTCTCGAACCGGTTCGTTCGACCGCCACGCTTGTTTGTGGACCGCGGAACCGGCCGTCCTTCACGAACAGGATGCGAAGTTTCTCTGTGACCCGTGAAGCCCATGAAGTCTGTTCCTCTTCCAGAGGAGGCTTTAGCTCGCTCTACCTTGGACAGACTTTCCTTCATGGAGGTCCTCCTGGCCACTTTGGTCCAGACACAGGGGGCCTCCTGGGATCCGATCACAGGAGACTTAATCCGGATGGATGGATGATCTTTTGTCTCATGCTTGTCGGGAATCTCCTTCTTCGCCGACGAGATGAAGTTCTGTCCAAGTTATCGCCTCACTTAAGGGAACATTCTTCTTTCCTCAGGAGGGCACCGCTGTTTGGGAACTCCCTCTTTCCTAGCGATTCCCTCGTGTTTTACGAATAATACTCAACACTGCGGCTAACTGGGTTATCAAAGGCGGGCCATGTCTGTCACTGTCTATGGTGAGAGGTTCATGTAAAAGAACCATTGCTGACTTTCGTAAAGAGGAGCTGCAAAGTCGTCAGCGTGTTTCTGTCCCTTGCTAAAAAGGGTTGTGACAGGAAGGACATCCGACGTAAAAACCTCTGCCAAATGATTCGCTGTGGCGACTCCCGAGTAAAAGGGAAAAAGCCGAAAGGAAGACAGACAGACTCAACTCTGGTCTTATTAGCTTCCCTCACCGTATATCGTGTTGGTATGTGGACGACGTTTCCCTGTTAGCCTCGTCCTAATATAGCGTGATCACGTAACCTCTTGCGAGGATTCCGAGAGAGGTATAGAGGCGCTATATGGATGTGGGGCCGGTGGTGTAGTGGTTAGAGTGTTGGGCTCATGATCGGGAGGTTGTGAGTTCAAATCCCACTGAGACCCTCACTGTGCTAAGATCCCTGGGCAAGGTCTCAACCACAAGTGTGCCTCTGTTCACCCAGCAGTATAAATGGGAACCAGTAAAATATACTGGGAAGGTAACCTGCGATGGACCAGCGTCCCATCCAGGAGGAGTTCAACTCCTGATTGCTTCACGCGACGGAAACTGGGGATAAGCACCGGCCTGATGAGCCACGAGGCTCGGGTGTAAAAACCCAAACAGTTAATCAATCAATCAATATGGATATAGTCTAACGTACGAAGGCAAAGGATTGAGCACAGAGAGGATAAAAAGAGTTTTGAGGTAATTCAGTGACAGGTGGGTTTCAATGTTCTTTGATAATAAGACCAGAGGTGAGTATTATTTGTAAAACACAAGTTTCCTACGAAACTGGTTTATTTACATTGATTATAAACATTAAATGTTTTGTCTGTGAGTGTGGTACTAATGGTATAGATGGGATTTCTCTGTGTGTGTGTGTGTGTGTGTGTGTGTGTGTGTGTGTGTGTGTGTGTGTGTTTCGTGCTACCTTAGTGGCTCCATTGGTGTAGATAGGGATCATGTTCTCTGCTCCCTGTTTGACCTTCAGCTCGATGTTAAGCTGTCGTTCTAACGCCATGATGCGTTCCTGATTGGCTGATGATCGGCCCACCATCCCCAGATGCGGGAGGTCATCTGAAGGTCAAACCCAGTGTATGAGTCTCTGATTGCGTGATGAACCCCATGTTATTATGTGTGTATGCACTTCACACACTCACCCTTACTCTCATCCGTTCCCTTCTCCATGATGTGTGCGTCAAGCTCCTGCAGATGCGTGTGTAGGGTGTCCAGTCTGCGTTTGGAGGAGCGTAACTGGTTCTCCACCTGGTGTGTGTTACGTTTGTCGCTGATGGCTCGCCGTAGGTTCTCCGCTCCCTCTTTGATCTTAAGCTCCTTACGGATTTCCCTGCGGATTTTCTCCCGCTGCTCTTCCAGACGATGCTGCACACCCGAGTCTGAGAAATCCGAGCTTTGGTCCAAACCCAGCTGCTCTAGGACCGACCGGCCATTATCTGTCTACAGAGAGAGAGAGGGAGAGAACAAGAGAGAGAGAGAGAGAGAGAGAGAGAGAGAGATGAGTGAGATCAAAAAAACTAAATTGTCCACCAAGAAGGTCCTGGGTTCGGGGCTGGACTCGTGTGTGTATATCTGGAATTTACATGTTTCCCTGTGTTTCTATGGGTTTCCTCTGTGCACTCTGGTTTCCTCCCTCTATCCAAAAACATACACATTATAATAAACATCAACATAAACTCTGCCCACAGAATAATAATACTGCGTACTTGTTTTTGAATTTTAAAATGCACCGTGTCGTTTGGGTTGCAGTGAGTCGTGGCCTCCTGTGGTGTTCGGAGTTCTCGAGGCCAGGCAAAGAAAGCTTATAACTGTGAATCGCGTATCCCCAGCACTAAAGTGCCGAATCAGCGGCTGAGCATTTCATTGCAGGAGTTAACACTGCACCCTTCAGGCCACAATGCGCCAATACAAACACAAGAAATATACTGCCATAGAGCAATCCCGCAAAAAACCCACACACATTACTGTATAGGGGGGCAGAGAGAGAGAGAGAGAGAGAGAGAGAGAGAGAGAAAGAGAGAGATGGAGAGACACTAGACAAACAGACACAAAGAGAAAGAGACAGAGAGAAAAGTAAAACGAGAGAGAAAGTGTATAAGAGAGCAAGAAGGCGATAGAACAAAAGAAAGAGAATAGAGAGCAAGATAAGAAGAAAAAGGAGAGACAGACAGAAATCAGAGAGAGGCGGCACAACAGACAGATAGAGGAAGAGAGAGGCAGGTGAAGAGGGACAAAGAAAAAGACAGACAGACAGACAGACAGACAGACAGACAGACAGACAGAGAGAAAGAAATAAAGTAAAAAGAGAGCAAGAAAAAAGACTGAGTGTAAAAGTGAGTTCGAAAGAAAGAAAATACAACAAAAAGAGAGCAAAGAGCAAGATAGAGAGAAAAGAGAGAGCCAGACTGAGAAAGAAAGAGTGAGAGAGAGAGTGAGAGGGAGAGAGGGGAGAGAGGTAGAGAAAGAGAGAGAGAGGGAGGGAAAGATGGGGAGAGAGGGGGAGAGGTAGAGAGGGGGAGAGAGGGGGAGAGAGAGAGGGGAGAGAGAGACAGAGAGAGTGAGGGAGAGAACGAGAGAGCGAGAGAGAGAGAGAGAGAGAGAGAGTGAGGGATAGAAAAAGAGAGAGAGAGAGAGAGAGAGAGGGAGAGAAAGAGAGAGAGAGAAAAGAGAGAGAGAGAGAGAGAGAGAGAGAGAGAGAGAGAGAGAGAGCGCGCATGAGAGAGCGCATGAGAGAGAGAGGGAGGGAGGGAGGGAGGGAGGGAGAGAGAGAGAGAGAGAGAGAGAGAGAAAGAGAGGAGCAATGTCCCACATTATAAAATGTAAGTGGTCCACTTTGTTTAAATCTAAACTTCACCTGCAGTCATCTGGCCTGATTCCATTAATACATTTATACTCCAGCGGAGTCGAGTCCTCACTTCACATGGTGTTGTATTCGAACATGGAAAAACCTTTCAGCTTCACATGAACATGATCAATCAGCCCAGTGCTGTAGAGGTCAGTTCTCAGTCAGCCTCACAGCAAAAAGGGTCTTGCGTTCAAGTCACAGGCTTGGTGAGGGTATATCTGTGTGAAGTTTGCATGTTCGTCCTGGGCTTGCGTGGGTTTCCTCAGGGTATATACACCCTAACATACACAGGGAGGTCCACAAATATCTAGCTATACCTTCATTCATTCGCTGACCCGTGTAATCCAGAGCCTATCTCAGCCACTACTGAATAAAGGCAGGGTATACACCGGACCTCTCCCCAGTCCATAGCAGAGCCAACACACACACACACACACACACACACACACACACACACACACACACACACACATACACAACCATTCAACTTCATACTTAACAGCCGATTAGATTACTGTGCACGTCTTTGGACAATGAGAGCAACCTGTTGGAGTCCCCCGAGGAAACCCACACAAGCACAGTGAGGACATGCAAACTCCACACAAAACACATCTTTGCCAAGCTTGGGACTCGAACCCAGGACTTTCTTGCTGTGAGGTAGATGTACTGATCGCCATGCCATTATGCCGCCTTCTGATCACAAACAAGTCAATCACGATCCCAACAGACTTAACATAAACGAGCTCATACTATGGGCTCAGAGCTCAACACCATGTGCAGTGGAGCGAGGTTACTCTCGGACACAAAGTGTTGCATGAGTTCTTTGTCATGTGAAGCCAAAAAAGAGCACGGGTCAATGCTAATGTGATGATCGAAGCATTAAATTAGATCAAAATCCGAAACGGCTCCAACACCTGCTGATCAATAAATATGGAAGATGAACACACGAACACACACACACACACACACACACACACACACACACACACACACACACAAAAAAACACACACACAAGCAGGCACACAGGCACTCATACTCACACACACATGCTCACACAAACACACACACACACACACACACACACACACACACAAACCACACATACACACACACACAAACACATGCAAACACACACACACAAATGCGCACAAATACACACACGCCTACAAACATACACACACATACACACACACACACATAAACATGCGCACACACACACACACACACACACACACACACACACACAGACAAAACATAAACACACATAAACACACGTGCAAACATATACATATGCACACACAAACACACACGCAGGCACATAAAAAAAACACACACACACACACACACATAACACACATGCACACAAATACACACACACAGAGACATACACGCACACACAAAAACACACAAACACACAAAAACACACAAGTAGGCACACATGACTCATACATACATACACACACACAGAAAAAAACACTTGTGCACTCAGACACACACAGAAACCCAAACACACATACAAACAAACACACAAAAAAACAAAGAAAAACATACACAAACACATTATGCACACAAACACACAGGCAGGCATGCAGACACAAACATACAGACCCAAACACACACAAACACACACACACACACAAACACACACGCCCACTGACATAAACACACACACACACACACACACACACACACACACACACACAAACACACGCAAACACAAACACACATGCACACAAACAAACACACATACCCACAAATGCACACACAAGCACACACAAACATACACAGGCATACACATACAGGCACACCCACAAACACAAAGGCACAAACACACACACATACACAAAACAACACACACACACACACACACACACACACACACACACACAAAACAACGCATACACACACAAACACATAAAAACACACACAAACACACACACACACACACACACACACATACACACAAACACACAGAGAGACAAAATCATGCACCCAGACACACACACACAAACACACACACACACACACACACACACACACACACACACATACACACACATAGACAAACACTCGCACACACAAACATAAAAGAGGGCACACACAAACACACATGCAGGCACAAACAAACAGACACATACAAACGCGCACACACACAGACACACACAAACATACACAAACACAGACACACACACACACACACACACACACACACACACACACACACACACACACACTATTCTTAACAGCCCTTCATTAGAAGCTCACGGAGAATTTGGGAAGCAGAAGTCAATAAAGTGAGGAGTTGATTATTCAGCAGAAGCTGATTCAGTCCATCAGGGACACGACCACACAACCACTTACCCTCACAAAACCTTAGATATCATGCAATACCCCCCCCCCACACACACACACACACACACACACACACCATTTATTTAAAAGTGGATTCCCAAACCTAGCCCTCTGTGTAAAGTACCCTCATCTGAGACATTGATCCGATTACAAATTTCCCATTTCTCTTCTTGTGAACCCTCAGTGGAAATCCAAGATCACTTCTCCGGCCCACAATCTGTTTTCCACTTCCAAACACACACAGAAGGATGATATTACCGCCTGGTTCTGTAGTGCAGCAGTAATTATTTAATAGAGCCATAATATTTTGACTGCCCTGCAATGGTCTGGTGAGCTGTACAGGGTGTATCCCGCCTTCCTGTTATTTGATTCAAATTTCATAGACAACGCAGACCCACTTCAGTAGAAAAACATCACAAAGGGAATGCGCTTGATATCGACAAGTATGGCTGTTCGAAACACACACACCATCCCACCAACCCAAATCCCACCTTCAACCCACTGCCAACTCAAAGCACCCGACTTCCAATCTAAAACTAATCATAAACCCTACCCCCAAACCAAGCCTAACCCCAAACCCGAGTCCAACTCTTAATCCTACCCCAATCCAAACCTAACTCCTAACCCTACCCCAATCCAAACCCACCCCAAAATCCGACTCCAAACTAAACCCAACCCCAAACCCTGCCCACAATCTAATTAAAAACTTAACCCCTAACCTGACTCCTCGTCTAATCCAAACCATTCCTCTTAATCCCAATTAAAGTTACAATCCAAACCTTAACCCTAATCTAAATCCAATCCTTCTGATAATCCCAACCCTACCCCAGCAAGCTTAACCCAAAAAAGTATACCCAATCTGACCCCCAGTCCAAACCGAGCCTCCGTCCAAAAACCATACCCATTAATACCACCCAAACCCTATCCCTAATCCAAACCATAACTCTAGCCCTACCCCTATCCAAACCCAAACCCGAACCACCAACCCATACCCGACCACAAATCCAAACATAAAGCACCTGACTCCACATCAACAGTTTATGCCACCTTCATCCTGTCCTCCCTGTCCTTTGAAGTGATCAGCAGTCAACCAAAGGCGTCTGTAGTTCGACCTACTTGGATCTGGGAGACAATCAGGAGTCTGGATCCTCTTCGCTAGTTTCTATCCTACTTTTAAGAATAAAAAAACCTCAGACAGCAAATCCATCAGTACTCATTGATTTCTATGTGCCACAATACAGAAGCCTAATAAAATAAAATAGCCGAAAATCTCCAGGTTACTCTGAGTATGTATTAATCAGGTGGACAGTTTCAGCTATGAGGATAGAGATAATAAACCAGAGGAAAATGGTTCCATGGAAAAGAGAAGACAAGGTCATTCACTCGACCATCTATCATCGGAAATGTCAGAACGCTCATTCGACCGAGGGACACAAAAGCAATTTAAGTAATCATTGGGTGAGTGGCCGAGTATCCCTGGACAGTGAGACGACTGCATGGTGGCAAGTGGCCTCACAGGAACAGGGTCCTGGGTTGAAATCTTGGGCTTGGTGAGGGCGCTTCTTGTGGAGTTCTTGCTATGCTTTCGGTATCTTTCGTTTCTTGTGGGTACTCTAGTTTCTTCCAAGTGTCAACTGAGATAGGTTCCAACCTCCCCATGACCCTTGTAGGATCAAGTGGTTGAACACATGAGCGAGTAAAATTATCAGATTGTGATACGAACAACATCAAAATGCTTTTTTATTTGTTTGGGGGTGAAGCTGAATTTTTGTCTCTATAAATGTAGTCACTTTTTAAAGGATGCATGCTTCAGTTACACAAAATAAATTATTTCGGACTACAGCTTCCCTCGGGATTGTATTGCAATCATGACTGACAAGGCTGCACGTATGGGTTTATTCATAGTCGGCTGAGTAATTTTGGTGAACTGTGCCTTTAAATGTGACTTCCTCTTTATCAAATGTGATCGCATGCTGGCTGACAATGCACAGGGGTTAGTAGGCTTAACTTCTAAATTCGAAATAAAAGTGTTAAAACTCAGGCACATGATCACACACACACACACACACACACACACACACACACACACCCACACACACACACACACACACACACACACAAACACACACACACACACACAAAAGCCCCTACAAACATACACAATCTTGTACTTCTATCTTTGCAGGGACATTTATTGATTATAATGTATTTCCCAGCCCCTTTCACTAAACTTAACCATCTCAAGTAAATTCTTCACCCCAACCTTTAATCGAAACCTAATTCTAACCCGAACACGACAACCAGTGGAACTAGTTGTAATGACTGTGTCACCCAATGTCAATACTGGTGGGCCCTTAACCCTCAATTGCTCAGATGTATAAAAATAATCATTGTGGATCACTCTGGATAAGAGCGCCTGCCTAATGCTGTGAAAGTAAAAAAAAAAAAAAAAAAAAAAAAAACAAGTCTTATCCCTCAAACAGCCAAATGCCAAACCAGCCAAACCAGCCAAAATGGTCCTGAATAAAGGTTTAAAGGTTTTGTCGCCAGTCATTACATCTACGGAGGTGTAGTGTTTAATCTATCTACTTTACAAAAGGAGGTCCAGAGTTCTTTGTAGAGTTTGCGTGTTCTCCCTGTGGCTTCCTCCCACAGTTCAAAGATATACACGTCAGGTTATTCGGTCGTTCTAAATTGCCCTGAATGTTCAGTTCAGTTCATTTTCTGTAACCGCTTCATCCTAATTAGGGTCACGGGGAGGCTGGTGCCTATCCCAGCCAACTCGGGGTGAGGGCAGAGTACACTCTGGACAGCTCGCCAGGCCATCGCAGGGTGGAAACACGCTGACGGCTTTTCAGCGACTCTTTTTTTACGAAAGTCAGCAATGCTTCTTTTACATGCCTCACACCATAGACAGTGAGAGACATGGCCGGCCTTTGATAACCCAGTTAGCTGCACTGGGATGGGGGGGGGGGGGGGGGAGAGACAGTGACAACCTTGTGGAGAGTGGGACTCGAACCCCCAACCTTTGGATCAGTGATCCGGCGCCTTATACCACTAGACCACCACTGCCCCCTGCCCTGAATGTGAATTACTTTATTTCGATGTTGTTTATATTTGTATGAATGAATCTTCTAACAGTAAAGTGACAGCGGTGTGTAAACCTGCAGTAATCTTCTCCCACAATCAAGTCTACGATCCGTTCCTTTGCAATAAATGCAGCTTCAACACGAGTCATTTTTCCCGTTAACAACCACATCCCAGTTCTTAGTTCCTGCCCACGAAATGACTTGGGAGCTGTGGGAATGGGTTCCATCTGTCTGTCTGACCGTTCCATCCGTCACATTTTAGGTTCCGGTTATTTACTTGCAGTTTGCTAAAGCCGAAGCGCTTAATCTTACCATGCTGGTTCATTACTCAAAGTGCTCGGAAAACCGCGAAAGGGAGTTGGCCAGGACGCATCCTAATCAGATGCCTAAAGCTCCTCAGCTGATTTCATTTGATGTGGAGGAGCAGAGGCCCAATCTTGAGCCCCCTCTAGATGTCTGCGCTTCTCATCCTA
Organism: Plotosus lineatus; assembly: GCA_024760905.1. NCBI lineage: Eukaryota > Metazoa > Chordata > Actinopteri > Siluriformes > Plotosidae > Plotosus > Plotosus lineatus. The sequence goes on from CM045731.1 coordinate 70,844,118, forward strand.
AGGCCATCTCTGAGGTCGAGCCCAGACACCCTCCAAAAGGAAACTCGTTTCAGACATGTTTATCTGTGATCTCATTCTTCAGGTCACGGGCTGTCCTTGTCTGATATTAAAAATGTTCTTCCCAGCACTGTTTTAGGAATCAGTGCCAGTATAATTCCACATGTGCAGTGTTTACTGCTTTTCAATCAAACGCCAGTGATGTTTTTTCCAGGTCAGAACACAGTCCGGTCCTGAAGTTAAATACCTGTATGTATCAACAGAAGCTCTTGAACAAAAATTAATCACCACCAAAGTGAAGGAAAAACCAAAGTGTGAAGAAAAAAAAGATCTGCTTTGAATCCGAACGAGGGCTGAAGCATGGTGTTGATAGTGCCAGAGGTTTGGGCTTGTACTGCTCTGTCAGGATAATACAGATTCAGAGGTCTGCAGAAGCATTCTGAGGACAATTTACAGAGAATTGGATCCAATCTAAGTGAGAGAAAATTCATGGACTCAAAGCACACCATCAAAACAACACACGACTTTAACGGTAAGTGGCTTTTCAACTTCCTGTGTATCGGAGTCCCATTGCCAAATTATCACACATGGGCAAGATCATGTCTCCAGTAATACTGCTTTGTTATTGGTAGTATTGTTGTAGACAGACGCAGAACAAAAACAAGATGCAGTACAAGTGAATAAGAGATACAAAGCTCATGAGTTGGAAACCTTTATATTTTATATTAATTGAAAATTAACTGCTAATGAAAGCTCTGATATTCACTATTTCAAGCGAGAGAGAGAGAGAGAGAGAGAGAGCGAGAGAGAGGGGGGGGGGGATTCTTGTACATATACATTCTTAAAATGTATTGCAAAGGCTGCATGTACACAGTGCAGGACTATTAGAGGAAGCAATGAACCTAAAACTTATATTCAGGACTGAGTCATGTTATTATATACAAAGGTGACAAACAGAGCAATCAGAGCAGTGCAGGACATCAGAACATTTACGTTAACGAGGTCAAACCAGGAGGTAAACCACGCATACACACACACACACACACACACACACACACACATATATATAGCGAGCGGGGGTTCAATCTTACACACCAATAGGGAAAAATAAATGACATCTGAAATGGTACAGATCTTCCATTACTTGGTGAAGTGAAGAAAGAGGAACCGTCGCAACCAGAAATCTACATCATAACATATATATATATATATATATATATATATATATATATATATATATTTTTTTTTTTACATTAGTGAGTCCTTACCAGAGTCTCAGTCTCGGCGGTGTCAGAGAGGACTGAGGCGTCTTCTCCGTGTTCCTCTATACTCTCACTCACTTCTCCTTCGCTGGCCATCACCGCCTCCTCTTTTCTGAAAATCACCTCTTGCCCTCCTACTGTGTAACTGTTCTCAAACTCAACAAACCCCTCCTCTCTGTCTCTCTGTCTCTCTCTCTCTCTCTCTCTCTCTCTCACACACACACACACACACACACACACACACACACACACACACACTGTGGCAGGTCTGAGTCTACACTCACTTCCGCCACACACCACCAAAAGTGAAAGACAGACACACAAAAACAGAGAGACAGATACAGTACTTGTTACCGCCCCAGTTTCCTGCTCACATGTGAACAAGAGGAAGGTCTACATCAAGTCTTTTAACATAGACATGTACTCGACACACATGCGCGCATACACTCACACTCGACACATACAAGCACCCTGAGCTCACACACTCAACTTACACATGTACAAAGCAAGTGCATGGATAGGTGGATTTCAGAAGTTAGAATCAACGTCGTATTAACTGCATCACTTCCTGTTGTCAAAGCAAAAGATCATTGAATAGCAGCACCCCAGCGGTGCTGTAACTTCATAACGGTTTCATCATCACAGGTTTCATCCATATGGATTTAAATTTGATTTTATTCCTGTTTTAAGATTTTGATATCACTGCAATGAGACATTGTCACTCACATTAAGAGTTATTACGACCGGCATACACCATGATACACAGGTCACATGGTGTGTGTGCGTGTGTGTGTGTGTGTGTGTGTGTGTGTGTGTGTGTGTGTGTGTGTGTGCGTGCGTGCGTGCATGCATGTGTGTGTGTGTGTGTGTGTGTGTGTGTTTTGAAGGATTAATGTGGGTTAAGTTGCGGTTATAAATACCTTCAGGTTGTTTGATTGTCTCTCTCTCTCTCTCTCTCTCTCTCTCATAGTCTCTCTCTCTCTCTCCTTTCACATGGCATCCCTCTCACTTTCTCACTCTCTCTGTCTCTTTCCCTTTCACATGGCATCCCTCCCTTTCATTCTCTCCGTCTCCCCCTCTCCTTTTCACAGGGCATTTCTCGATATTTCTCGTACTCTCTCTCTTTCTCCTTTCTACTTCTTTTTCATCTCTTAACTCAGAACCTCCTCCAGGTTCAGTATCAATACAAACATCCCCCATTTTCTTTCCTTTGTTTCGTGCCGTTACAGGTACATGGTGTGAACAGACGTGTAGGAGGTTTAAATTGCTCACTATCATATTAATACATTATTTATTACAAGCCACCCCTTTAATGTTTTTTTTCGATAGCACGTGCGATCAGGTTAGACATCGATCAAATACTTATTTTTATGTTAGCTGCCAATTTTTTAGCCTCATCACTTTGGTTTGTGGGAGAGATGTTCCGATACCACAGTTTCATTTCTGATACTGATATCAACCTGATTGTTTGGTTTATCTTTGAGCAAACAACAATTAGCATTTACTGTAACAAGGGAGGGTCAGCTGAGCTCAGTGAGCAGCACTATATGTCGGTGACAGCATCAGTTTAGCCTTCTCATAGTCTCAGAGTTTAGTACATCCTCCACTGAAATATCACTCATGCACCATGTAACGGTGTGTATTATACACTACACAGAAAAACAATTCAAGCTTTTCCAACTTTACAGTGAGATAATTATGTAGGTGATCATCACAAACCATCGTGAGTATCTATCCTTTTCGATTCAGGGATTATGTTATGGTCTGTGTTGGGAGTGGCTCTGAATTTGGCAGCTTTTAACTCTCTTCACTCTCTTTATGCACTGCAGGCGCTGGTGAGGGGTGTAGCTGTCATACGTGGGCGGAGTCCGGAGCACACACCTGATTCCGCTCAGCCATCACCAGGCTATACAGATGAGCAGCGTGCTCCTCTCAGCGCTGGAAGATTGTCCCTCTTTGCGATCCCGTTTCCCGGTGATCTCTCTGGCTCCTGGTTCTCTGCTCCGTGCTCGACCAGTTCCCACTTTGATGTTTCCCTTAGTAATTTTGGTTTTCGTGTTACCCCTCACCTCGACGGTGACTACGATTTTTCCATACCCTAGTGCCTTACCTGTGTACAGTAAACCTCATTTGTATCATCATACTCTGTCTCCTGCATCATTGGGTCCAAATAAATGCTCCCGGTATAACAGATTATCCACTAATGTTTTTAATCCCCAGACAGCGAACCAGTCAAATTACAGCATTCCCGTGTAGTATATGCTAATCATGTTTCCCGAAGAGGTAATGTACAGTGAGCAAGATAAACCCCGACAGATCGATCTGGATTCTGCCCTGTAGCACAGTAACATGCTTACTACCAATTATTACACATGTGCATTCTAAAGAAATTAAATACTTTAACAAAATAATGATATAGTTCATAGCAATAGTCTACTATACATAACATCAAAGATGAGAGAGAGAGATATAACATAACATAAAATCAACGTGTGAGAAAGCAAAAACAATGCCCTGATTAACCAATCAGAATAGTAACACACACATATATATATATATATATATATATATATATATACACACACAGTGGTACCTTACGAAATTAATCAGTTCCAGAAGTGGTTTCGTAACCTGATTTTTTTCATAAGTTGAGCCGCATATTACATGTAAAAGGCCTGATTCATTCTAAGGCCCCCAAATACTACCCCCTGAACCCTTTAAAAATGATAAAAGTATATCTTTTAAGGCCTCCTTCTGCTTCAATATTGTACCGATGGTAGACGGGTTTGGCCCAGGTCACATGTGCACAACAGGAAGCAAACTCTAATGGTTATGCTTATATGACTGTGCATCAAATTATTATTTAAAAATTTTTTCACCTCTCTGACATCTACTGGCCGACAGACTGATATCATGGATTGGATCAGGACATCACTAGGTTCTGGGACATTAATCAAGGAGCTTTGGAAAGCACGTGTGGCACTAGAAGCGAGATGTCCCAGTTGTTTTCATTTATTCGTTCATTCAACGGCACTTAAGCTAGTAATCACAAAAACCAATCATTGAATCATCCTAAACAAACCACTAATCTCACGGTAAAAGACCAAGGTATTCACACTGCAGTTGCTCCGAGTCCTGTGATTGGCTGTTGACTATACATCAACAGCCTCATAATATTTCTCTTCTATTTCCAAATCTTACCTTTGAATTTAACAAGAGCATGAAGTAACATGTGGTTTATTCCTCAGATAGAAGTGACATGGCATTGTGTGTGTGTGTGTGTGTGTGTGTGTGTGTGTGTGTGTGTGTGTGTGTGTGTGTGTGTGTGTGTGTGTGTGTGTGTGTGTGTGTGTGTGTGTGGTGACTACACCCCTGCCTTGATGTGTACTTTACAGGCTCCATATACAGCTCTGTTTATGCATCGTGTGTGTTACTCATCAATCGCCATTGATCCACTGCACCCTTACTCCTTTACGAACGATGCATTTCTAAACTGACTTATCGGTGATCAACGAGAACTCAAGGAAAGCGAACTTCCATCAGGTCGAAAAAAGATTACAGCACCCCCTGTTGGACCCACCATAATACCTCACTTCCAGTCCTGCTATCTCACAATGTTAAAGAATACTTTAGAAAATTTCTGTATCCAGAATGTTATCAGGATCTTCTCCAAAAGCTTATGGAGACTTCTTTGTTAAAAGCCCTGCCTCTGGAAGAAATATGAAAATCTGTGCATAACTTTTGGAGTAATCCAGCTAAGAATTATACGCACCCACCCACATATACACACACACACACACACACACACACACACACACACACACACACACACACACACACAGATACACCAACAATACAAGTGTAAAACATGACCTACAAGTATAAATCTTATACAGAGGTGAATAAAGTACAGGAAAAGTAACACCCACACACCGGATTTTGCCTGAACTGCAAGTCACTGTGGATCAAAGCGCCTGATACATGAGTATATTTAATTAAAATGAAAATTCAGACCCAGCCCTGAGGCTGTCATTAAACTTTCTGACACAATCTCTAATTTACTGTTTCAATCATTACGGCCTTTTGTAGCTCGCACTACATGAGAAACTCATATGGAGCACAAATGATTCATTCATTCATCCTTTCATTCATTTTCTGAATCGCTTAATCCTAATTAGGGTTGCAGAGAGGCTAGCTCCCATCTCAGTCGACTGTGGGCGAGGGCAAAGGACTCCCTGAACAGCTCACCAGGCCATTGCAGGGCAGAAACGCACTGATGGCTATGCAGCTCCTCTTTACAAAAGTCAGCAATGGCTCCTTCACATTAATTTCCACCACAGACAGTGACAGACATGGCTGGCCTTTGATAATCCAGTTAGCTGCAATGGGGGGACAGCAGTGAAGAGCTGGTGATAGTGGGGCTTGAAACACTGACCTTGGGATCAGTAGCAGGTGAGCCAACAAGAGTCGAAAGAAAAGGTAGAGAGCTGGCTGACATGATGCAGAGGAGAAATGCTGACATACTGTGTGTTCAGGAGACCAGGTGGAAAGGTGGCAAGGCTAGAAGCTTAGGAGCAGGGTTTAAACTGTTTTATCATGGTGTGGATGGGAAGAGAAATGGAGTAGGAGTCATCTTGAAGGAGGGGTTTGTCAGGAATGTTCTAGAAGTGAAAAGAGTGTCAGACAGAGTGATGAGTCTCAAGTTAGAAATTGAAGGCGTGATGTTCAATGTTGTTAGTGCTTATACCCCACAGGCAGGATGTGAGCGAGAAGAGAAGGAGATATTCTGGAGTGAGTTAGATATTCTGAAGTGATTCAGAGTACCCCCAGAGCTGAAAGAGTGGTCATTCGTGCAGACTTCATGGACAGGTTTGGTATCCAGGACAGGAACACAGAAGCACAGATGTTGATAGATTTTGCAAAAAGGATGGAAATAGCTGTGGTGAATAATTTCTTCCAGAAGAGACAGGAGCATAGGGTGACTTATAAAAGCGGAGGTACGTGCACACAGGTAGACTACATCTTGTGTAGACGATGCAATTTGAAGAAAGTCAGTGACTGCAAAGTAGTAGTGAGAGTGCTGCCAAACAGCATAGGATGTTGGTGTGCAGGATGATGCTGATGGTGAGGAAGGTGAAGAAGGCAAAGGCAGAGCAGAAGACAAAGTGGTGGAAGCTGAAAAAGGAAGAGTGTCGTGTTGTCTTCAAGGATGAGCTGAAACAGGCTTTGGGTGGTCAGGAAGTGCTTCCAGATGACTGGACAACTACAGCTAATGTGATCAGGGAGACAGGTAGGAGAGTACTTGGTGTGTCCTCTGGAAGGAAAGTAAATAAGGAGACTTGGTGGTGGAATGAGGAAGTGCAGGAGCGTGTACAAAGGAAAAGGTTAGCTAAGAAGAAGTGTGACATTGAGAGGACTGAAGAGAGTAAACAGGAGCACAGGGAGACACAGCATAATGCAAAAGTAGCGATGTCAAAGGCCAAACAGAGGGCGTATGATGACTTGTATGTTAGGTTGGACAGTAAGGAGGGAGAAAAATTATTTATACAGGTTGGCACAGCAGATAAATAGAGATGGCAAAGATATGCAGCAAGTTAGAGTGATAAAGAACTGAGAGGGAAATGTATTAACTGATGACAGAAGTGTGCTGGGAAGATGGAAAGAGTACTTTGAAGAGCTGATGAATGAGAAAAATGAGAGAAAAAAACAGTAGAAGAGGTGACCGTTGAGGACCAGGAAGTATCAAAGATTAGTAAAGGTGAAATGAGGAGAGAATTGAAGAGAATGGTCGTAGAGAGTGAGCAGATGCCGGAGGAATGGAGGAGAAGTGTGCCGGTGCCCATTTTTAAGAACAAGGGAGATGTGCAGAGTTGTGGCAACTACAGAGGGATAAAGTTGATGAGCCATATGATGTCGTTATGGGGAAGAATAGTGGAAGCTAGACTAAGGGCAGAGGTCAGCATTTGTGAACAACAGTTTGGTTTCATGCCAAGAAAGAGTACCACAGATGCAGTGTTTGCTTTGAAGATGTTAATAGAGAAGTACAGAGAAGGTCAGAGGGAGATACATTGTGCCTTTGTGGATCTGAAGAAAGCATATGACAGGGTGCCATGAATAGAATTGTGGTATTGCATGAGGAAGTCTGGAGTGGCAGAGAAGTATGTTAGAGTGGTGCAGGACATGTGTGAGCGATGTAAGACAGTGGTGATTTGTGCTGTTGGTGTGACCGAAGAATTCAAGGTGGAGGTGGGACTGCATCAAGGATCAGATCTGAGCTCCTTCTTGTTTGCTATGGTGATGGACAGGCTGACAGACAAGGTTAGACAAGAATCTCCATGGACTATGATGTTTTTAGATGACATTGTAATCTGTAGTGTGAGCAGAGAACAAGTGGAGGAAAATCTAGAGAGGTGGAGATATGCCCTGGAAAGGAGGGGAATGAAGGTTAGCCTCAGTAAGTCAGGATACATTTGTGTGAATGAGAAAGACCCCAGAGGAACGGTGAGGTTAAAGGGAACAGACATAATGATGGTGGAGGATTTTAAGTACTTAGGTTCAACAATCCAGAGCAATGGAGAGTGTGGAAAAGAGGTGAAGCGTGTGCAGGCAGGTTGGAATGGTTGGAGAAAAGTGTCTGATGTGAGGTTTGATGGGAGACTATCGGCAAGAATGAAAGGAAAAGTGTACAAGACGGTGATGAGGCCAGCGATGTTGTATGGTTTAGAAACAGTGGCCCTGGGGAAAAGACAGGAGGCAGAGCTGGAGGTAGCAGAGATGAAAATGGTGAGGTTCACACACACACACACACCGTATTCAACGTGATAAGCACCCAGAGCGCTTAAAAAAATATATATATATATATATATATATATATTGGAGTTGGTGGGCACTTATTAAAATATTACCTCCGGAGTAGCCGTCACACTGTTCCTTTAAATACACCCCCCATGTAAAATCGAGCCAATCAACATGAATGTCAACTTTAGCACATGGCACTTTGAAAAGCACATGGCCAGGAAGTTAGTAAGCAGGAAGATCTGGTGAAAAATACTCGTCATCACTTTCTGATAGGTCCATATCGGGCTTATGGCTCCATTCATTCAGAGCATCCGATAGTTCTGCTGTAGCAGTTTCTAATGGTTCATCTTGTTGGACATTTGCCAAGAGAACACAGCAAAATATTTTCCTGTTTTTAAAGCACGGCGGAACGATCAAATGTGTTGTTACTGATGAACATTTGAGACCAGGGGTCACCAACATGGTGTTCGCAGGCACCAGGTGGCCTGCAGGGGCAACATGAGTCGCCCGCGGGTCTGTTCACTGCTATTTTTAGAATCGGCCAGCAACTCCATAGCGCCATTCTCTATTGAGCTGCATCTAATTTTTTTGCAATTTTTTAAATCAAATCAATATCTTCGCATAGATGAATATCATTAACTATTTATTTTAAAACATATAATTAAAGGTAAATTGAGCAAATTTGTTATTTCAGAAGTGTATATCTTCCTGATAGCCCTTTGCATTAATTGGTACCCAAGAAGTAGCTCTCAGTTTCAAAAAGATTGGTGACCCCTGTTATAGACATTGCCCAGGGGCAGGGGGTCTTGAAATACCGTGTAAACTCACTTTTACAGGCAGTGAATGCCTCATTTTACCGTTACAGAGACTGATCGAATACATTTGGTGAGTTTGATCTACCATTTTGCTTCCAGTACACATGGGCAGTTATTAGACATAATACCAAAAACACTGGGGGGATGTGGGGGTTTGCTTATTGGATCAGGGCACTTATTACGTCGAATATGATATATATATATATATATATATATATATATATATATATATATATATATATATAGAGAGAGAGAGAGAGAGAGAGAGAGAGAGAGAGAGAGAGAGAGAGAGTGAGAGAGAGAGAGAGAGAAAGACTTGTTTTTTGTCTGTGGGAGGAAACCAGAGTTCTAAGGGAAGCCAACACGAGCCTGGCGAGAACGTCACATAGAAACGACCCGAGCCCGGGAATAGAACCAGGACGTGCTGACCACTGCACCACCGTACCACCATCACTGTGTATAATTAGGACATAAAGTAACATTCAATTACAGGTAATGTTTTATATTTTATGAAATTATAATTACAGCATGACCAGATTGTTCCAGAGTCTCTCTCTCTCACTCTCGCTCTCTCTCTCTCTCTCTCCCTCTCCTTCTCTCCCTCTATCTCTATCGCCCTCTCTGTCTCCCTCTCACTATCTGGCTCTCTTCCTCTCCCTCCCCCTCCCTCTCAGCCTTTAACTCTCTCTCCCTCTCCCTCTCACTCTACCTCTCTCTCTTTCTCCAGCTCTCTCACACACAGACTCTCTCTCTCTCTGTCTCTCTGTCTGTCTTTCTCTCTCTCTCTCTCTCTCTCTCTCTCCCTCTCAGTGCCCCCTCTCCCTCTCACTACCCCCTCATTTTCTCTCTCTCTCTCTCTCTCTCTCTCTCTCTCTCGGCTGAGGTCAGAGAAATATAAAAAATAACCATCTGACTTTAATGGGCATCAAAAGGAGATTAAAAATGATTATGAATGCAGGGATGAAGGGAGCACGAGCGAAGATAATGATTATCTTTGCTTCCATCAGCTCAAGTATGTGTGTGTGTGTGTGTGTGTGTGTGTGTGTGTGTGTGTGTGTGTGTGTGAGAGAGAGAGAGAGAGAGAGAGAGAGAGAGAGAGAGAGAGATCATCAGTGCATGTTTTCCATTCTGATTGAGCTTTACCCATCAGCATGTGTGTACATTAACATTCAGAAGTACTCGTGCTTAGCTTGTATTATCACACACACACACACACACACACACACACACACACGCACGCACGCACGCACACACACACACACACACACACACACACACACATACACACACACACACACACACACACACACACACACACATACACACATGGGATTGGAGAGAAACTGGATTGCTTCTGTGGTTCTTGAAGCAGAATGAGGATTGAGAATTGGCGTGCTTAAAGGGGTTTCTCAGTCCAAGACAAAAAGAAAAATTAAATCTGATGGAAGATCCAGGCACAAATGTTTCTGATGAAAACTTCTCTGATTATCTGTACATACATTTCACCTAAGCAACAAAATCCATATCAATCATTTCTCCTAAGGTTCTTTCTTGTAGATATCATTAGCACACATGCTACAAGCTACTAGCTAGCTGATGTCATGGTCCCTTCTGAATGTGTGGTCAGATTGCTGTCTAAAATTATTTACTTTGCAATGTATGTTATGATGTATTTAGTGTTTATTACAATAAAAATGTTAAAAATAGCTGTCAGCATCTTAATAATTTCAAAAGGCTACATAAGGAAGTGATGTACAGTAGGCCCTCGACATTCGCGGTGGGTTCGGTTCTGAGCCCTTCCGCGAATCGAGATAATCCACGAGTTCTGTACCCGGAAGTAAAACCCCATGTATCACGTCACATGCACGAATGAGCAGCCGGACACGGTCTATAACACATTCTATAGACAGTCTTACTCATTAATTCAGTATTAATGTAGTTAAATGTAGTAATGATTAAGAAAAACCTTAATTTTTTTTCACCGTGATATTGATTGATAATAAAATATAAACATTATTCAGTATACATATAAAGACACATTTACATGCATTCTCTGAAAAACATACAGCAGTGTAGTTTTCAAAAGTGCCCACTAGAGGAACGTACTGTATTGCTTTAGTCATAAGATGACTGAATTCAGGTATTAACTGCATTGAGTCCGAGCAGCTCAGCCACGCCACTTAGCCGAAGCAAAGAGTAAATAGTTAGAGGCACAGCGCCAAAATTAAAGTCCCCCAAAACACACACCATAACAAAAAGGACATAAAAGAACAAGAAATGTAATAAATTGGATAAACAAAACAAAATGAGAAACACACTACACCACAGTCAATAAAATATTACACACAAACATTTTAAACATTACCTTAGGTCATGTACTGGAATAATAATTGAAAAAGACTTTAATAGTGGACTGTTTTACAACAGTTCAGACGATTATTCCTCTTCAGGCCGATGGCACTTCAAAGGAAACTGTCGTTTCTTCTGGAGAAAGTCTTATTTCTTCAGAAGAGACATCCAACGTCATTACCATTTTCTGGTGCTTAGCAGGAGTGACATCATAGAACTTAACTGGTAATTAAAACATACTTAAAAAAAGGCTCATTGTCAAGTTGTGGGCGAATGAGGGAAAAGTGTTGTTACATCATCTCAACCAATCAGCAGGAAGGAGGACAGCCATTGGCTGAATTTGAATCACGTGCGAGCTGCTCGGCAGTCAGCGAATACTCAAACCGTGAGTGCAAAACCGCGAATAGTCAAGGGCCTACTGTATAGTGAAGTATATCTCAGTGTTTGTAGGGAACACCGTTATGACGGTTGAAACTTACGGTATAATACAATGGTTGGCCAAACTTGTTTAAAAAAGATGCGGTAACTGGGTAAAATTGCAGAATTGTGCAAAATGCTGGATGATTGGTTGAATTTACATGAATTGACGCAATCACAACTTTATAGATTGATGGAGGGACTCCTGCTTGTAGAGTTTATAAAGCATGGTGTAAAAAACAAAAGCATCGGCGGAATGGCAGGTCTGTATGCAGAAACCTTGTTGTATACACAAACTGTTATATTGGTTAAAATGGTCTTTACACCGACAACAATCAGTAACTTCAAAAGGTCCGAAAAAAATATATCACCTGTGAGCACCATAATACAGTTAAAACAACAACCAATCACTGCCTCATGGTCTGCTGCAAAATATCCAATCAAATGCTTCCATGTCTCTCCATTCATGTGTCATCCTACCAGTCAGGAACCTGGAGTCAGAGCGCATACTGAGAGCGCATGGGTTCAGAAGGACTCTCGAGGGTAGAGGAGGGTTTAGCTGGAGCCCTGAAGTAGCATCTATTTAAGAATTTTCTAACATTCAAAATTACCAAACCCAGCTTTAAGGCTGAACTATTTCTTTAATCGGCGAGAGCTGATGTGAGGTGTATAAGCTACATGATGCTCTTGGACGTAGAGATTAAATTCTGCTGGAAAATGATTTCACTTTCTTCCAAATCTGAAGCAGCAGAACCTCACGCCACTCCTCCTCCTAAACAAACTTGCTCATGAATAATTCATGTCCAGTTCCAGTCACAGTGCCGTCAGTTACACAAGTGACAGGTAATGAATATCAGATCAGTTCTGACGTAATGTATGATTGGCTGTGTCACGTGACCCAGTTAGCAGAGTAAACAATCCTTCTGATCTTTGTACAGAGCAGATTGTATTTAACTGACTGTTTAACTGATTGCTGAGTGAATAAGTTACACCAATCAGGAACTGGAGGATATTTCAACTTCTCTCAAAATGCTCAATGACTATCCATATATCCTGCAATCCATCCATCCAGCCATCGATTCTTCTATCCATCCCTTCACCTATCCATCCATCCATTGATTCTTCTATCTATCCCTTCATCCACTAATTCATCCATCTATTCATCCATTCCACATTTGTACCACTTAGAGCTGGAATATATTTGATACTGTATTATCGCTATCCCAAATTTTGATGTGACCACTGGCGTAGTAGGTAGTACATCCAACTCACAGGAAGAAAGTCCTGGATTTTAATTCAAGAGTCAGTGAGGGCATTTTTAATAGAATTTAAATGTTCTTCCTGTGCTTGCCTAGGTTTCCTCTGGGTACTCCGGTTCTCTTCAACAGTCCAAAGACATAAATATTAGGCTAATTAGCTGTTCCAAATTCCCCGTAGATGGCGGTGGTTTTGGTAGAATGGTTCACAACCTCCTTCTGTTGTGGTGTAGGATGGACACCTGTGGTGGCAATAAGACTGGTCCTGGACCAGGACATGACAACACATGCTGCAGCCAACTAATCTGATTAGTTCCTGACACAGATGGTAGCTGTGCGTGTTAATAAAAGAGTGAACACACATGGACAGCAGACGTGTGGATTTATAATGAGCGGAGGGGCAGACGGTGGGAACATCCTGAGAAATGTTTCACTCTGCGGATCGATACGGAGTCATTTACTAAAAAGCAGAAAGAAAGCACAAGATGGAACAGGTGCATCATGGGTAATGACAGGCTTCTTACCAGGGTGATCATGAAAAATGAATGAGTGTTCGGAGGGAAAGAGAAAGCGTATGAGACTAGATGAAACAGAGAATCTGATGGAAGATGAGTGAAGGCAGAGAGAGAGAGAGAAAGAAAAAGAGAGACAAAGAGAGAAAAACAGCAACAGAGAGAGAGAGAGAGACGGAAAGAGAAACAGAGAGAAAGATAGAGACAGATAGAGACAGATAGAGAGAAAGGTCGAGACTGACAAAGAGAGACAGAGATACAAAGAGAGATGAAAAGAGACAGAGAGAAACAGAGCCAGAAAGCGAGAACGAGAGAGAAAGAGAGAAACAGAGACAGAGAGTGAGACCGAGAGAGAGAAAGAGAGAAACAGAGCCAGAGAGCGAGACCGAGAGAGAAAGAAACAGAGACAGAAAGAGAGAAACAGAGCCAGAGAGCGAGACCGAGAGAGAAGGAGAGAAACAGAGACAGAGAGTGAGACCGAGAGAGAGAAAGAGAGAAACAGAGACAGAGAGCGAGACCGAGAAAGAAAGAGAGAAACAGAGACAGAGAGCGAGACTGAGAGAGAGAAAGAGAGAAACAGAGACAGAGAGTGAGACCGAGAGAGAAAGAGAGAAACAGAGACAGAGAGTGAGACCGAGAGAGAGAGAAACCGAGCCAGAGAGCGAGACCCAGAGAGAAAAAGAGAAACAGAGACAGAGAGCGAGACCGAGAGAGAAAGAGAGAAACAGAGCCAGAGAGCGAGACCGAGAGAGAAAGAGAGAAACAGAGCCAGAGAGCGAGACCGAGAGAGAAAGAGAGAAACAGAGACAGAGAGTGAGACCGAGAGAGAGAAAGAGAGAAACAGACAGAGAGTGAGACCGAGAGAGAAAGAGCGAGAGCAAGAGAGAGACTGATCACTACCTCTGCAGTACACCAGAGACCATGTTTATGTCCTACACACCTAGTTGTTGATGTGGAGGTATCTAGGAATTCCTGAAATTTCCCACTGAAGGTTCTTGCAGCAGTGAAGACCAGAGATCTCTTAAATGTCATGTGACACCCTCTCCATCTCTCACTTTCCTCCAAGCAGAAAGAAAGTGACGTTGTCCCACTGGTTGTTTGTTCCTTTCTTAATTTTTTGTTTTAGATCTTTCATAACACTAACTTTACCGAAACTACTAGTACATTGAGCAAATTACAAAACCATCAGACATCTCCACCATGTTCTGAATAAATGCAGTAATTTGATCTCTTGCATTAATAACCAGGGAAGAAACGGTGGCATGGTGGTTACCCAGCCCGCCCACTTTAATAAATCCTCTGAATATCAATGGCAGGGAAGATCTCAGTACAAAAAATATGTTGCATCCATCAGAACACTGATGTGTTTTGGGGTCATTGGTACCACCACGTCCCTTCCCTTTCTTCAGCAGACCATAATAACACCTGTCCAGCTGTCCAGACGTGGTCATGGTACAATCACATCACTGTCTTTAGACCCCTCTGCTCTCGGGACCCTCATTTTCTTCACAGTAACTGGGTGAAGATGGAGGTGGAAACAGTCAGGGCTATTAGAAGAGCAGGACCACAATAGATACCATAAACCACCACGTGCACTCTCCGTCTGCTCCGATCAGATGCTTACTTGATCTAGAATAGAGAAATTGATTTTACACAGCAGGTTTTTAATGTACCCGAGATAAAACCTGAGGGATGAAACACAGATGTGTACATCAGCTACTCCTTACTATCGACTTCTGAATCCCTGTCACTCACGGCCGAGGAGCAGACAAGCTACAGGGCTGATAATGCATAAGGTAAGTCTGTTGGGTTTTTACACCTGAGCCTCGTGGCTCATCAGTGCTTATCCCCGGTTGTGCCGGTGCTTATCCCCGGTTTCCGTAGAATGAAGTGACCAGGAGTTGAACTCCCCCTGGATGGGACGCTAGTCCATCACAGGTTCCCTTCCCAGTATATTTTTACTGGTACCCATTTATACTGCTGGGTGAACAGAGGCACACTTGTGGTTGAGATCTTGCCCAGGGGTCTCAGCACAGTGAGGGTCTCAGTGGGATTTGAACTCACAACCTCCCGATCATGAGCACAGCACCCTAACCACTACGCCACCGGCCCGACAACTGATAATGTGTAAAAATAGCCATTGCACAAAAAAAAAAAAAAAAAAAAAAAAAGATTTGGAATTCTCGATTTTGATTGGTCAGAGGCTGTTCATTAACTCTCTGTAACAGTCGCTCGAACAGCAGGTTTCAATAGTCACAGCTTGTTCATATTGACTTGCAGGACACACGAGCAACACAAACAGAGCACCAGAGGCATGGAACACACTTTAATGGTTGTCCCGTGTCCGTGCCTGAGTCAATGCTTGAGCAGAATGAAAAAAAAAACAAAAAAAAAACACAAATTCTCATTAAACGGATAATTAAACTAACAAGACACATTATACAAATTAAGGCAGAAATCAGAGGATGAAAAGTCGTGAAAAGAAAAGTCGTGAACCTTTCCTAATTTCGCTACAGACCGCAGTCAGGAAACTCAGGGCAGATTTAATTATTTATGTATTTCCTTAAAGGAGCATGCTCCTCTTATAACTTCAGCCTTGGGCCCTATCAGTAGAGCTATCAGTCAAGATTTTTTTTTAATTATCTTTTTTTAGTGCTTTTTGTTGTTGTTGTTGTTACAGTCCGAGCTAAAGCTGCATCTTTTCATGTAACGCATCACGTCACAGAGTGTAAGTTGAGACACAGCCAGGGTGTTGGTCGACATACTATAGGCATGTTGTTAAAATTAACAACCAAAAATCAGAACATATTCAAGTCATTCAGGTCGCTATGGTTTGGTTTCATGTCCACCTGATGTACCACCGTTGTTTAGATCCTGGACACAACCATAACTGGTTCAAATCAGGGCAAGAAGACAAGGTCAATTCAAAAAATAAAAAAAGAGCTTTATATTCATAAAATTGTGTGTGTGTGTGTGTGTGTGTGTGTGTGTGTTTAAGTAATATTTATAATACTCAGTCATACAATACTGCTTTAAAGAAAACATGGCAGCTTTGAGAAGAGTACCAAACTCATAAAGGTACTTGTCGGGTCGTACTTTCTCTTTCAGTGGGGCCGGTGGTGTAGTGGTTAGGGTGCTGCGCTCATGATCGGGAGGTTGTGAGTTCGAATCCCATGGAGACCCTCACTGTGCTAAGACCCCTGGGCAAAGTCTCAACCACAAGTGTGCCTCTGTTCACCCAGCAGTATAAATGGGTACCAGTAAAATATACTGGGAAGGTAACCTGCGATGGACTAGCGTCCCATCCAGGGGGAGTTGAACTCCTGGTCGCTTCACGCTATGGAAACCGGGGATGAGCCACGAGGCTAAGCCACTTGGCTCGGGTGTAAAAACCCAACAGACTTTCACTGGTCCCAGTTACACAAACCTAAAAATCAGACTGGATTATAGGGGGACTTGTGATGACACCACGTCAGCGACAAGAAGAAAAAGAAGACCGCTAAAGGGAATCAATCACTTTCCAACTATAATATATTAAATAAACATGTACAGGGCTCCCTCACGTTCCGCAGTTAATTGGGACCAAGATCCCCATGCGACCGTTGAAATCCGCAAAGTAGGACCACACACCCCACCCCCTGACTGACATATGCGTATATATATATATATATGTGCGTATATAAGATAAAAATAAATAAAAATTCAAGCAATAAATGCTTATAATAACAAATAAGCATAAAAAAATAACACAAAATGTAAATACAGACGCTCCCCAACTTAACCAACATTCGTGTCCAAGGTCGGCAGGCTTGATAGATTGATGATGGCAGAGATGAATATGAGGATAGAAGAAAGAAGGAAAAAGGAAACCTTCAAGCCAGGACATGTTAGGCACCTTGGGTTGACCATAATTGGCCTTGTTTTTGTGACATTTTCCCTATTCTTCCTTAATCTCCTTAATTTTTTAATTCGATGAACTTTTCCTGTCATAGTTCTAACATTCAAAGTCCCTACTCTCAGTCCTGGACTCGTGCCTTTCCTCTTGTCTCTCCGCCTACGGACATGACTCCCATCTCTCCTTCTTCGACCAACAGTAGTCCAATTTCCACCAGCACCATGTTGGTTAACCGCACTGATGGCGGTCGTTATGAACCCAGGCCTCGACCCATCCGATATGAAATATGAAATTCATAATTCTGGTCATTCGCATAACAATTTTGGCAGAAGTTTTACGCCGGATGTCCTTCCTGTCGCAATCCTTGTGCCCCTCCCCTCACAGCTGCATTGATGATTTTTTTTTTTTTAAACCGCGATGCACTGAAGCCGCATTAATTGAAGCGTGAAGTAGCGAGGATCCCTGTAATACAGTGGTACGTCCTGGAAATAAGAAGAAATCGGCCACGATGCCTTTCTGAAACCATTTGTTTCCTCCTGTAAGTGAGTTTCAATGAAACCTGAACCGGCAGACAGAGCGCAAAAATAAATGCGGAGCAGGCCACTAGGGGGCGCCGTAATTCTACATCATCCACCACCGTAACTCACATAAAGACCAGATTGCACTACTTTTGTGGAGGTCTGCACATTTTGTGTTTGTAGTTTCTCTTGAAATCCTTTTTTTTTTTTTTTCTTAATGTTTATTAATGCTTCATCTCAGACTTTCACACATTGGCGCTCATGTACAAGATCGTTCCTCCAATCGAACGGTATTACAATTGTCATTGTAAACAGACATAAAACTAAAACAAGATGTAGAAGAGATGACTAAGACAGTAAGCCAAGGAGCGGGGATGGTTTCACCAGGAAACATATATTCAGTGAAATAAAATAAAAACAATTTCACTAGTGCCCATTTAATCAATTATTGAGTTTATAACATAATAAGAGACCGTCGCACAGAATGTTGTTGTTGTTGTTGTTGTTGTTGTTGTTGTTGTTATAAAGATTGAGGATTATTGCTAAATGTTTAAATGTTTAAATGTTTAAATAGTTTACCTGGACTGGATCAGTGATGTTCGCCATTTCAGGTGTCCTGAATTGAAGAATTTCGGTCGATTTGGAACTAATGAGGTCCTCCTGTGACCCTGAGCAGGTGATACATTACCTTCTGTATCAGCTTACAGTGATAAACGTGCAGAAAATGACAGGAAGCTCCAAGACAGGTGAGAAATTGGGCATTCTGACAAGGTAAGGGCTACCACGGAACCAAAGAAATAATAATAATAATAATAAAATAATAATAAGAAGAAGAAGAAGAGGAAGAAGAAGAGGAAGAAGAAGAAGAAGAAGAAGAGCCCTGACGCTGGTGTTCAGTTAAAAATGTCCCCTGCGCTCGCTGTCTCCAGGGTCTCCATGACTACATCCCAAACCCGAACGAGCCTTTTAAATAAGAAAACAAAACAAAACCATCAGTTCAGTTTCATCCCAGTGATGGAGCCATTCCGGTTTTTACTTATTTACATCAAATAAAATGAAAACATTCCGGTAAACTGCTGCTGCTGCTGCTGGAGTTCTGATCGGTACAGTTACCGGAGATCACCGTCCTCTCGCATGTTGGACTCGCAGTCGATCCCCGAACCAAAATAAAAAAGAAACACACGCACACAGAGAGTCGACTCTTTTAATCCGGGATCGAACAGTTGATTCCGAGTCACTTGAGTCGATTCAACTCAGTGAATCATTTTTGTCGCACATTTGGCTCACATCTGTCTCAGACATAATTTTTCACACTTTTCTGCACAACACCACAAACCAGGAGCATTAAATTTAAGAAAAGACATTAAATTATTGATTTATTTTATTATATATATATATATTTATTGGTTAGTGTACCTTATTATACTTGTTGGAATTCATGTCAGTTGCTGGGTCAGTACCCTGTACGGTACTTATCTGTCCCGTTTATTATGTCCTGGGCTCGTATACGTACCATTTTGTCCTACATTGTCATCATATCCCAAATAGATACGTTAAGGTCCAATAATGACGCCAAGAAGGTGGATGGTTTCCTGGAGGACAGCTCGCAAATCCATCATAGGGCCAATTCATACACAACCATCCACAAACACGCACACCTAAGGGCAACCTGGAACAGCCAGTCAGCCTCAGCTGTATGTCGTTGGACTGTGGAAGGAAACCAGAGTACCTAGAGGAAACTCAGTCCATAAAGAAACAACCCTCGAACCTTTCATGCTGTGAGGCAGAGATTCTAATCAGAACGCCTTATTGATCATTCATTTGCTAAATGGCTGAATCCTAATAGGGACACAGGAGGCTAGGGCCTGCATCAGTCAACTCTGTAACGGTGCTGTGCAGTCTGAACAGCTCACCAGTCCATCGCAGGGCAGCACATACAAACACACACACACACACACACACACACACACATACACACACCAAGGGCGTAGGCTGGTCTGACCGTGGGGGGGGGGGGTGTGCACATCTTGGTTGACCGGAACTCGAGTCCCGGGGGCTATAGGCCTCCGCCTGAAAGGATTATAGAGAAACACAAGAACTAATTGAACACCAGATTGTTTTAATTTTATATACATATATATTAGGGTCATAATTCAAATTGGCGTAGAAGTCTTATAAATGATGTTATACAATTATACAACACTAATGAATCTCAATGCACCGGAGTTACACTACACACTACAATTTAACAAAGATGTATTTACAGTTCAAGTACAAAAACAATTAAATCTATTTTACAACATTTGCACTTTATAAACACTTTCACATCATCTTGCACATAATTTTATCAATTTAATAAGTTGTTGTACGAAGCACTTTGGGGGAACCAGGTAGACCCGTGGGTACAATTTTAAACTTAAAAAAATGTCTGTCTATACAGGGGTGAACTGCAATCAAATATTATAGTTCAACCAAAAACATTCTCAAATATATTTCAAACTACATCTGCAAGTACATGTGATAAAAACATTTACAAATCAAGCGAAAGTTATTTATCTTTTCAAAGGCACAAACAAATATTAATAGATATTTACAGCACAAAAACATACTATTAATGTTATAAAAGTACTGAGCATGAGGCTGCAGATCCAGGCTGGATGGATTATGATTATTTTATCCATTCATTCTCTGTGCGTTAATGTTTGTGTTCTAACACATGTGCAGGAGCCGGAGGCGGGACTAACAAACTGTGCTTTATTCTCACACTCGCACTTTGTTTGATTGCCCTCCCAAGCCAGACCGCAGTATCTGCAATTTTAGCCAAATTGGCCTTTTATGTTTTTCTGACTAAGTGCAATCAGCTCCACCTAGTGGGCTCAATTTTCTCAGTTTCATGATTTTGCAGATACTGCGGTCTGGCTTGAGATGCTCCACCAACAGGCACTTGTCGTTGATTGTTGATTGGTCAGTTTGGGCTTGCACATGCGCAGTTCCCATTACAAGTTAACTTCCGGTGTTAACTTCCGGTTTTATGAACGCTGAATTTATCTCCGACTTTCTCTTCAATAATAGTCATTAAATTTATTTATACGATTTTGAGTACACATAATTTCTTGTCCAGCGGAACTCAACTCCTGCTGTGGGGGGGGGGGGGGGGGTGCACGTGCACCCTGTGCACCCCCCAGCCTACGCCTTTGCACACACACACACACACACACACAGAAACATTGACAGACTCAGGGCAAATTGGAGCAACCATGTGACCTAATGTGCAAGGCTTTGGACTGTTGGAAGAACGCAGAATCTTCTTCTTTTCCTTTCGGCTTTTTCTCTTTTTTCAGGGATCGCCAGCAGAACACTGTATAAGGAAATACAAACACAGAGAGAATATGCAAACCCTACACAGAAACGCCTCAACAAGCTCGGGACTCGAACCCAGGACCTTCTTCTTACTTCATGACTCGATTGGACTCCAATCTGAGTTTTGGAAGCTGATCAACTTTAAACCTCATTTTAAGGATGGTGATCAACAGGACTGGAAACTGCTTGGAGTCTCAAACCATTTTATTTATGTTCCAGTCGCAGCAGGTTTCCCCAAAACCTTCTTAGTCTGTTTAAAATACCGTGTGTTTGGATGTTATTATTATTGTTTAGGTGAGAGCACCACCTAACGGTCATGATGAATATTTTCTTTCTTTCTTTTTTTTTTTTTTTTTTGTCTCCTTCTTCTTCTTTTTCTTTTCCTTCCAATTGTTCCCTTCAGAGGTCGTCCCAGCAAATCATCTGCCTCCACCTCAGCCTGTCCTCTGCATCTTCTACTCCTACTCCAACTATCTTCAATATGAATCATCTCTGCTACCTCCAGTTCTGCCTCCTGTCTTTTCCCCAGTGCCGCTGTTTCAACACAGAAGCAGAGAATCAATGTCGATGTTTTTTTTTTTAATTATTATTAATACGATAAATAACCTGTAACAAAATGATTATTAGCGAAACCACAGAAGACTCCACGTCAAGCGGCAGAAGTTTTGAAATGCATCTTTCTATCCTATACAAGTATCAGCATCCAAGGGAGGGATGAAAAGTTCATCAGATGATGATCGAATTTGACCGAATATGTTTTTTTTAAACGCAGCCTCACCTGCTACCACACTCTTCCTCCCTCGGTGTTGCAGCGGTTGCATCCGCTTGGTACAGAAGCTGATAGTGATAGTGACATGGATTATTTGGTACTTGTCAGTCCACCCTCGTAACGATATCTCGATATATATAAATACTAATAACTAAGTGATATGCGCCGCAGTTTTAGCCACTTATCTCTTAAAATCTTGGCGGATAGCGAACAGGACCCTTAGGGATAAAATATTACAATACTACTGTTCCTTCTTTTCTTTTTCATCCCTTTGTACCTTTTCTGATTCTCTATTCTTGGTCACTTCACAAAACTGAACCTTTGAGGGAACATTTTTGTATGTACAGATATGTTCTTGTCTCAGTTCAGTTCATTTTCTGTACCTGCTTAATCCTAATTTGGGTCGCGGGGAGGCTGGTGCCCATCCCAGCCAACTTCGGGTGAGGGCAGAGTACACCCTGGACAGCTCGCCAGGCCATCGCAGGGCGGAAACACGCCGACGGCTTTGCAGCCTACTCTTGTCGAAAGTCAGCAATGGTTCTTTTACATGCCTCACACCATAGACAGTGAGAGACATGGCCGGCCTTTGATAACCCAGTTAGCTCCACTGGGGGGGAAGAGACAGTGACAACCTTGTGGAAAGTGGGACTCGAACCCCCAACCTTTGGATCAGCGATCCAGCGCCCTATACCACTAGACCACCACTGCCCCGTGTTCTTGTCTCGTTCCTCCATTTTTCAGAGTGTAAATGTACTAGTATACACATACAGAGAGAGAGAGAGAGAGAGAGAGAGAGAGAGCGAGAGAGAAACCAATGAAAGATAAATAGAATTACACATTAATATTAGGCAGGAAGGAAGCAGTCAGTTCTTGAAGTTGACATGATTGAAGCAGGAACAGTCATCAGGTCTAACTGATCGGAGCATCTCAAAAGCAACAGGCCTTGTGGAGGTCACGATATGCTTTTGTACCTTTCAGATGTTGGTACAAGGAAGAACGAATAGCGAATCATCAGATTTACGAGCACCTCGTTTTCAATAGCCCCAGAGAAGAGTACAAGTTCCTGAAGAGCGGAACGTTGGCTCGGATGGAGAGACCGAACACACAGTGTGTGTGAGGCTGCGTAATTGTAGAACAATTGCACATGCTTGGCTTCCATTTATTGAAATGGACCATGGAGGAAGGGATGAAGCTGGACTGATGATTCATATATTCTTCTACAACTTATGTGCAGCCAGAATGTCTGCCTGTCAGCAAGAAGGTCATGGGTTCAAGTCCTGCTTTCAGCAAGGGCATGTCTGTGTAGAGTTTGCATGTTCTCACTGTGTTTTTTATATTCTTCCTCCCTTGCCCTGCCGAGACTTGAACCCAGGACCTTTTTTTCTATGAGTAGACATACTAATCATTATGCTCCTGGGCTGCCGATGGATGGGGGTAAGGGTGAGGTGAAGAATGTCATTCATTCATTTTCTGTAACCACTTAATCCTCATTAGGGTCGAGGTGGAGGCTGGCACCCATCCCAGCCAACTGGGCAGAGTACACCCTGGACAGCTCCGAGGCCATAGCATGGCAGAAACACGCTGACGGCTGTGCAGCCTACTCTTGTCAAAAGTCAGCGATGGTTCTTTTACATGCCTCACACCATAGATAGTGAGAAAAGGCAGGCCTTTGGTAACCCAGTTAGCTGCACTGGGGGGGACAGTGACAACCTGTTGAGAGTGGGGCTTGAACCACCATCCTTAGGATCAGTGATCCAGCACCTTTACCACCAGGCCACCACTTCCCTGGGTGAAGGATGTGTTAAAGGAAATGGTGTAAGCATGGGTTCCCAACACTCATCGTGGAGAATCTCCTGTTCTCTCACGCACTCATTTGCTGAATCACTGAATCTTATGAGGGTTGCAGGGAGTCTGGAACCTTAACCAATGCTGGGTGAAGGTGGGTACACCCTGATCGGCTCATTTGACCATTTCGGGGACAAATACAACCATTTACAATCATACTCACACCCAGGGGCAAATCTGGAACAGCCAATTAGCTTAGAGTGCATGAATTTGGCCTGCGTGAGGAAGCTGGAGAACCTAAATGTAACCCGTATGAGCCTGGGAGTAGAACCCAGGATCTTTTTTGCTGTGAGGCAGACATGCTAACCATGATACCCCCCCCCCCCCCCCCCCCCACACACACACACACACACACACACACCCACCTCTCCTAACAGAATGAAATCTGAGAGTTATGGGATCTGTACCTGTAGATTGAGATGGTTTGGACATGTACGGAGGAGGGATAGTGAGTATATTGGTGGTAGGATGCTGAGGTTGGAACTACCAGGCAGAAGGCCTAGAGGAAGACCAAAGAGGAGATTTATGGATGTGGAGAAGGAGGACATGAAGGTAGTTGACGTAAGAGAAGAAGATGCAGAGGACAGGGTGAGATGGAGGCAGATGATTCGCTGTGGTGACCCCTGAAGGGAACAGCCGAAAGGAAAAGAAGAAAGAAGATGGGATCTGGACCTGCAAACCTGAGCTCAGGGATGTGTCGCCATTACCCCGTTCAGCCTGTAGGTGGCAGGACTGTAACATGGGAAAAGCTGAAAAAAGGGCTTGGTGTCTTTGTGCCGCACAGGTTGAATGTGGACCATCAGAACAAAGAAAATTCCAAAAATTATGAACGCTTAAAGACTAAAATTCCACTTGCAACATTTTAATCGGGAAAAGAAGACATGAGCACTGATAATCGACCCTCCACCACATTTTGATAAACATGGAACAACTTCACAGATTTCTTTTTCTTCCAAGCATTAGAAGATGTTTGAGAGCAAACTGGGACCGAGACTGAAATTCCAGTCAGGTAACTGTGTTCTGTTGAATTCTGGTCCTTACAAGTTTATTAGGCGTCAGGAGACCTTGCCAGTCAACTGTGCCTGAAGGCAGGGTACAATACACCCTGAACAGCCCACCAGTCTATTGCAGGGCTAACAGACACACAACCATTCACACTTACATTCATAACTGGGGCGAACGAGAGTACAGTATCCAGTTAGTCTAAAGTATACGTCTTTGCACTGTAGGAGGACACCCATGCTAGCACATGATGGTAAGGTACGTCTGTTGGGTTTTTACACCTGAACCTTGTGGCTCATCAGGCCAGTTTCCGTAGAGTGAAGCGACCAGGAGTTCAACTCCCCCTGGATGGGACGCTAGTCCATCGCGGGTTACAGAATAAATGTGGTTTTGTTTCAGCATCATTAGCTTTCAGGATGAGAATAAAGGAGTCTCTGCTGGAGGAATGTTAACAATTGGTGTAATGCAAATGATAAAGCAGGACATGTGTGTATTTATTAATCCAGTTTACTTGCGATCACTGATCACCGATCATGTGATCTCCTACAAGGGACAATTACCAAACATGTAGTCAAATTGCTTAATATTACGAGGGTTGAGGGGAGGCTGGAGTCTATATCAGCCCAGCCTGGCAGAAGGCAGAAAAGAATGCATGGCAAATCAATACATACACACGCGCACAAAAAAAATAAATTAAAAAAAAAAAAAAAAAAAAAAAAATTCACACTCACACTTAGGGGCAATTTAGAAAAAATAATAAGCCTAACGTGCATGTCTTTGGCCTGTTGGTGTACAGCAGAGTACGCCAAGGAAACCAACAAAAAAATTTGGAAGAACATTCAACCACCACACAGAAACAGTCTTGCTGAGCCTGGGACTTGAACCCAAGGCCTTCTTGTTGCGAGAAGGACGTGCTAATGATGTTTGGAAAATATCAAACAAACGACAGAAGATATGCAAGTTCTCAGAAAATAGTTATTCATAAACATATCTTTTTAATGTTTTTTTATTATAAACAATACAAAATTCACGAAATAATTCTAAACAAGCAAATAGATAAATCAGTAGAAACCAGTAAAAGTAATCTAATGAGTCACTTTTTTGTCCTTGGAGAGAACTAAAGGGCTTTCGGGTTGTAGGGTGCGATTTGGGACTGGCCCCAGTCCGCAGTCCATTCTCTCTTTCTCAGGCTTTGTTTCCATCTCTTGTATCTTTCAAACTGTTGCCATGACATCATCGGTAACCCCGGGAAACCTATTGAGGCAAAGGGACCCAGGAAATGAGGTAATGGTTGTGGAATGTTGGGAAAGGACATGGAACAGAAACCCTCCCTTTTCTAAAAGAGTGAGAGACAGTGTTCATCCATAGCATCTTATTTTCTCCACCCTGCAGTCATTAGTGCAGTCATTGTGTCTGAAGTGCTTCTCAGCCTTCAGTGGTCGTGTCCCTTTTCTCATAAACCGAACACAACAGACTCAATAGACTCTGAGATCTCAGAAAACCAGCGATCCCGTTCACCCAAGAAAGCTCCAATTTAAAAATAAACTTAAAGAATACAGTACTTCAGTTTGCAAAACAAACGAGGCAGACAACATAACCAGACACCGTGTTATTCACAAGCAAGTATTTTCACTCCATTCAGTCCATCCTGGGTTCTTACAGATAAGAAAGGGTTGATGAAACCGTTGCGTTTCCTGTGGTCAAATCATTATTCGCTTAAATTTAACAAAAACAACAGAACTAGGTGGAGGCATATATGCAAGCACATGCTTCCTGTGTGCAAAGCGATCTTTATAAATGAATCGCACTTGCGTATTCAGGATCAGCCCCAACACGAATGTAGGGAAAGCTCTATCTGTCCCATTGTATTTGTGAGCTCACAGACACCGAGGCTGGTGATTGCTGTAATTGACAATAAAAGTCTGTTGGACTTTTGACCCTGGAGTCTAGCGGCTCATCAGGCCTAGTGCTTATCCCCGGTTTCCGTAGCGTGAAGCGACCAGAAGTTCACCTCCTTTTGGATGGGATGGATGCTAGTCCATCGCAGGTTACAGTATAGTCCTTCCCAGTACAGTATATTTTACTGGTACCCATTCATACTGCTGGGTGAACAGAGGCACACTTGTGGTTAAGACCTGGCCCAGGGTTCTTAGCACAGTGGGGGTATAACTAGGATTGGAACACACAACCTCCCGACCTAACCACTATGCCACCGACCAAAGAAAAAAAAAAAAAAAAACAACCCAGTAAGGTGGGTGTAAACCTCGTCTTCCATGAGAGGCTGGACAGTTAGCACCCATGGATTCAAACTCACAATCTCCCAGTTGAGCACCTTGTCAATGTGGCCTTTCAAGGACCCGACCAAGTTCCTTTTTATATGTGGGTTTTAATGATCAGTGACCTCTAACCTTCATAAGGTAAGGTAGGTAAATTCTGTTGGGTTTTTACACCCGAGCCTCGTGGCTCATCAGCCCGGTGCTTATCCCCGGTTTCCATAGCGTGAAGCGACCAGGAGTTGAACTCCCCCTGGATGGGACGCTAGTCCATCGCGGGTTCCCTTCCCAGTATATTTTTACTGGTACCCATTTATACTGCTGGGTGACCAGAGGCACACTTGTGGTTGAGACCTTGCCCAGGGGTCTTAGCACAGTGAGGGTCCCAGTGGGATTCGAACTCGCAACCTCCCGATCATGAGCGCAGCACCCGAACCACTACGCCACCGGCCCTGGCCCCACAATCTTTTATAAGGGTCAGGTGTAAAACAAAGCAAAGCATCGATGATAGCTGGAGAGTTTATTTTGATTGTTTTCTAAATCCCACCATGAAGGTGTTTCCAACTGCTGTGGACCTGATCTTATTGGACCTGCGTCAAATTCCATTCAAAACATTTTGACTTTACAGTCCTGCCATCCTGTCGGGGTCTCTTACCAAGAAAAGTGCGAATGATGTGGGCTGATCAGTCAACTACAATCCAAATGACATGACATGCTTGAATTACCATCGTATCATAGTTATAATAATAATAATAATAATAATAATAAATGTTCTACGTTAAGAGTGTATGATAAACATGAACGGAGCTACAGCGGGTGGACAAAATAATGGAAACACCTAACATTTTGGGATCATCATCATCTTTGAACATAATTTAAACAATAAAACTTGGCATGTGTTATTATTTTTTGTATAATAATTTTGTTATTTGATATGTTGATGTAAAATAAATGCTTTTTTTTTCCCTTTTTCAGATATTGAAAACATTTTAAAACAGGCCAAATTGTTGGTGCTGGTATGGTCGGCGCTAGTGTAACAAAAACTGCCCAAATGTTCAGTGTTTCAGGAGCCGCCGTCTCAGAAGTAACGATTGGCTTTGAAAGACAGGGAAAGACGTCCTCAGCAAAGCACAAGTCCGCCATCGTCTCTAAAAGAGTTGGACGGAATTCTAACTGAAGAATGGCTTCAAATTCCTTTGGAAGCAATTCACAAGTTGTGTGAATCAATACATATGCCGAGTTTTATTTATTTAAATTATGTTCAACGATCACGACGCCAAAAATGTTTTGTCCACCCCCTGTACATCTTACACCGATGTGGTGTTAGCTTGGGTTTAGAAAGTCTAAGGTCATTCAATGGTATGTCTCAAGCTCGACAATGGTCCAGTCACCCTGTGGTGAGCTTCCCCATGTGGGGGAATAACTGCAAACCGAGGTGATGGTGGCTGACGCATGGCTAATTTGGTGCAGGATCTGAGGCCAGGAACTACTCTCCAGTGGATTGAGAGTGCCCCCTCCTTGCCCAGGCAGATAAAGCAATGGTGGGCAGCCATCGTCCTCTTTGAGCAGCAAGGCTTGGTTGATAAGCTTTTGCACCACATCCACCTTAGCGTTCCAGTCATGTTCACAATGACGTGATTGGTGGTTTCCAGTTGTTGGAAGCAGAGACAGCTTGTTTAGTTTCTCTTGCCCAACTCTGGACTCTTTCTTTAGTGAAGTATTGCTCTTCTCAACATATTCATCTTCGTTCGTCTCCATGGCTTCATAGATGGTACCCAGTCCATGAGAGGCGGAAATCCGCTTGACCGGCTGCACCTTCTGCTGCCTTTTAAGTCTCTGCTGGAGCTCGAGCTGCCACTGTTGCCTGTGCTTCTGATGAAGATGAAGCTGCAGAAGTTCGTGCTGTTGCCTCTCCAACTGCTTCTGCCATTTCATTCTCTGCATTTCGTGCTTCTGCCACTGCCGTAGAGTTTGTTGCCTCTTAAGCTGTTTCTGGAGCTCTTGTCGCTGCCTCGCTCCCTCCAGCCATAGACGTTCTTGTCTCTCCTGCTCCTGTCGCTGCAGGATGTGGCGTAGGAGGAGCTGGTGCTGCTCCAGGCGCCTCAGCTGACCTGCGCGGTGGGCTTGAGGCACACAAGCCACAGAAAGCCTTCCGAGTTCTACCACCCACCTGGCTGGTTGCTTCTGCTGAGGATGAGGTAAGAGGGACTTATGGTGCCGATATGCATTCTGCACCGGAGTGAGGTAGTGATTGCCATTGACCTCTGGAGGACGCGATGGTGGGGTGCCATACTTCATTTCTTGGTGGTGTGCTAGCTGAGGGCTTTTGTACCCTGTGGAACAGTCAAAGAGCACTTGCAGTATTGGTTACTGATCGAGGAACATTTAACAGACAGGGGGGTTTGACCAAAGGGAGCAGAAATAGGAATAAGAAATGAACTGAAAGTGGTCTCGAGACCGTGGGGAGAGAAATGTGGTCAAGCAACACTGAACATTGTTAACTACGAATATTAATTGAGTATTAATTTCATTTACCAATCCAAGTTAACCTATCAGCCAACTGAAGTGCACCGTGAACAAACAACATGCTGGACCAACAGACACACAAACATTCATACTCGCACCGAGGGGCAATCAAGAAGATCCAATTAGCCTAAAGGGCATAGCTTTGGTCTGTGGGAGGAAATCAGACCACCTGGAGGAAATCCTCTATAACATCCTAGTAAACAATAAAATAAATAAATAAATAAACATTCATAGGAAAACTATGCTCATCAAGCCTGTTTGTCTACTTCTCTCACCACGACCAAGTCTGTAAGCAAATCTTTACTGAAGGTGAAACTGATCACAATCAAGGTTTTTTTCAATTCCTTCCTTCTAACATACTTATCAAGACCTTCATCATTAGAGCCGTGCAATGTCTGTTGAATTTAGGAATAAATTATTCTGGCCCATCCTTGCTTCCTGTGTAACCTGTTCTTCATGCAGTTACCAATCAGATGTGGGTTTCCATGCTGGGCTGTCTTCCTGAAGGATAACTATTAATTTGCTTTTCAGGAATTTAATCCAATACAAAAAGCAAAATCAGATCAGAAAACTTTCCGAATGCGAGCCTCCAGCCTTTTATCAGGAGCCCTACTCAGCAAACTAAATTACTAGGCTCACAGCGGACCGATGCAGGACTGCCTTCTGTAGAAATGACTTACATGGGATTGCATTGAAAGCAACAAACCCAAGACCTTTCTATTTCAAGAAAAAGTACAGGTCCTCAAAGGTCCTGGTTTTAACAAGGACCCACTTTTCTATAAACTGGCACTTAGTTTATAAAGCTACTTCAGGACAAACGTATCGTTATTCTTCTTATTTCATTTTGGGAAACACTAAAAATACACACAGGTATATTCATGCACGCGCTAAACTGAGGATGAATAATACATTGTTTTTATGCAGACTACAAGAAGAACCAGAGTTTGTCGATTGGTATTATGAGGTATTTGTGGTGAATGAAGGTATGCACACTATGGCAAATCATTAATGGAGAAAAATGTATGAAAGGGAGAGGATGAGGGGAGGCATTAAGGCAGAGTAGACTGGTTTAAGTTGATGCTGGATTGTAACATTCCTCTGGGATCAGTCGACAAACAGGATGGACAAGGACTAAGTGTTTATTTGGACATGTCTGGATGTGCAGACTCTTAATAGGGTGGGATGGCATTCTACTGGTAGATCAAGTTACATGCTGGAGATGATGGTTGTGGATGGACACTAGGACTAGCACACTGTCATTTCATCAAAATTCCATTAGGAGTTAACACCATTCGTGTTCCCAGTCAAACGCCATGAGAATGCACCGATGGGAATAATTCATAATACAGTGGGACTTAAAAAAAATACAACAACAACAACAACAGAAGGACCGATTTTTAGCACCATGCAGGAAATAAGAAACAGGAACAGACGGCCTTGAAATGATGTTTAATGGAATTTTGGAAAACCGTATAATTAGTGTGAACCATGTTATATTCTTTGACCAGCCTGACATATCAGGTCTTGAACAGTATTACAGTAATGCAATAAGTTGTACATGCAATTCCCAAGTCAAAAAATGTCCATTACTCACCAGCCACATTCAAGTGTGGTTTTTTTTTTTTTGTTTGTTTGTTTGTTTGTTGTTGTTTTTTTTTTTTAAACACGAGTGACATTTTTCTCCTCACCACATTCAATATTTGAGCCAAAGTGAAAATGTCCAACTACTGCAAATGAATAGAACCAGATCACTGCTTAGTACTTAAAAAGCTGTGGTATGTGACTTATAAAGTTATCCTTCACAAAAATGCACTGGATTTTTTTTTTTTTTTTTTTTTTTATGA
Organism: Plotosus lineatus; assembly: GCA_024760905.1. Taxonomy (NCBI): domain Eukaryota; kingdom Metazoa; phylum Chordata; class Actinopteri; order Siluriformes; family Plotosidae; genus Plotosus; species Plotosus lineatus. Next base: position 70,875,556 of record CM045731.1, read on the forward strand.
GGGCAAAAAGTAAAAATAAGACATTGCTTGCCATCTTACATTCCAACAAATCCCTACATTGAAAAAAAAAAAAAAAAAAACAACGTGTGAAGCCTCTGGAAGAAAATCTATCATTAATTAGTGCTAAAACAGTTAGTTGTTGACACAGGAACAAGTTTATATATAAAAAAAAAAAAAAAAAAAAGTACATCTACAGTGCAAGAGAAGATTGGGATCAAAAACAAACGAAACAAGTATATATAAAAAAAAAAAAAAAAAAGTTGACCTTTGCTCGGTAAAAACAGTAGGATAAATACAGAGTCCCGTCCACGTGATCCCTTTTCTTTTCTTTAGTTGTTTTTTTTTTTTCCTTGCAACAGTTCAGTCTATTATTCCACGTTCAGGGGTGCTGTAGTATGCAGTGTTATTTAATAGTACATTCTAATAGAAAATGAGCATAGCTATTGTACATACATGAATTTAAGCCATACAACCATAAACATGACTATAATAGTAGTAAGAAAGGAAAGCAGCACTGATAAACCTACAGTCCCATCACCCTATGTCCAATTTATACCCCGTCTCATATCACCATCACCTGGACAGGTAAGAAAACAAACGACAAAAGGGAAAAGGGGGTGCTATTTTGGACAGAAGGGAGGGGTGCATTCCATTCGGGGCCTTTATACATTACCTGCCAGAAAGCTATCAGTATTATCACATATGGTAGAGTAGTAAGGTGGTTGGCCGTCGGTGCTGTCCGCGTGTTGTGGAGACAAGTGCATTGGAGACTCGGGGTCAGACTCATTTAGAGCACTAGCTCCCGTCTTCCCGCACAGCAGATACTGCTCATCAGGATTGGAGTGTGACTCCCCTTGCTGGCTGAGGGGAAGCAGGTCAACAGGACAACCCAGTAGATCGTCAGCTTGAGCAGCTGCAGGAGGCGAGGTCAGCTCCTTAATAAGTGAGGGATCCTTTGCCTCTTCTGGAAGCTGGTCTTCGTTTTCCAGTGAGAAAATACCAGGGCTCTTCCCACAGCTCTCAGCAGTGGAATGAGCATTTGAATTGGATACTGAGCAGTCAAAGCCATAGGAGGCTACAGAGTTGGCAGACTGTGGGGTCCCACCATCTTCCTCTCCAGTGTGCATGTCAGTGGCCTCCTCATCTTCCTCCAAGGCAGGGAGATTTCGGGAGGCAGTGGGACTGTCTAAGGCTGCAGTGTCATTGGCTGGAGCATCAGGGTCATTAATTTGCATCTCTCCTTCTGTATCACTTGCCTCATCACCAGAAGTAGAAGGTGATGATGGAACAGATGCTGGAGCAGTTGGAGCATCACCCAGGATCTCATCTGCTGGGAGAGTCTCTGCCTCCTCTTCATCTCCATCTCCTCGCTCCATGTGAATCCCCAGATCCTGTTCCTGGTCAGGCTGGACCGTTGGGACAGGTGTATGTTGCTTGTCTGAACGTGACTCAACACCTGAGCTGCTGTCGTAGTTACGCAGCTCTTCAGGTGTGCTGGTCTCGCTACTGCTGTGGGCTGCCAAAGCTGTTCCACTAAGAGTACTTGACTGGGACATACCAATTGCAGGTGCACACAGGTTAGCACCATCCACTGGGACCGTGCTCCCTGTTGCTTCACGGACCTCAAGATGTGGTTCTGCCAAATGACCTAAAGGTTTCTCCAGCCAGGCTTCAGCAGGGGACTTTATGGGTTCCTCAGGATCAGCTACCTTAATTTCTAAGGGACTGGATAATATATTGATAGACGTTGGCTGAGTCCAAGTGTCTGCAAAGGGGTTGGATGGGCCCCAAGCTGCAGTCATGGGTATTGAGGGAACTGGTGCAGTGCGGTTCAAATTGTCTAGATATCCTTCCTTGTAGTCATCCTCCTCAACATTTCCATCATTCTTGCTTCCACTCTCCATCTGGCCTTCACTAACCATCTCAACATCATCATCCTCATGTTCCTCCTCTTCTTCAGATTTGAGGTGAACATCCATGTGGTGATCCCCAGCTTGCTCATGGCTAAAGTTCATGTGGTCCTTTTCAATATGCTCTGGACCAGTGTCCATGTCTTCTTTTTCTTGATCCTCTTCTTCTTCCTCCTCTTCATCTGAAAAAGATTTGACCCCAGGTGGACCCATAAATGGCTGCTCCATTTCTACTCTTTTAAGTGAGAATTCCTCTTCATCTTCATCACTGTTATGACTGTCCATTTGAAAGCATGGGGTCTCTTCTACTTGCTGTTGCTGGATGAAATCAGCCTGAATTACAGCATGACTAGAGCTGCTGAATTCTGATAATCCAAACCTATAGTCATCCTCTTTCTCAGGCACCGCTTGAACTTTTACAATCTCCTTCTCCTGCTGCCCCACATCATCATCATCATCTTCCTCCTCATGGTCATCCTCATTGATTTCTTCCTCTGCTTTTTCCACTGCATCCTCTTTCTCCATACTAGGGGATACAGGAGACACACTGCTAAAGTGCTCCATATGGGAGCTACTCAACAGGTCAGGTTGCATTCCAAGACTGAATGGTTTCCCAACATCCACAGCCTCCTCTTCTGCAGACTCCATGGTGGTCTGGAGATCCTCCTGAACCCTGATCTCTTCTTGCTCCAGATTCTCTGTGGTAATATCACTTGAGAACATAGTCTGATTCTGTCCCCATACAGTATTGGCGGCATTTGCATTTTGTGACGGAGAAAGAATCTGGGGTTCTACACATACAGGAGACTCTCCAGTAGGGGAAGACGGTGGTGACAGGACGGTCGTTCCAAGAGTAGAAGGTGCATTTTGGTGCTCAAAATGAACTAGATTCAGCTGAGCTGCCAGCTGTGGTACCACCTCTTCGGGTGTTTCTTCATCTGTATCTGATGGAATATTCTCAGTGTCTGCTGCAACATCCTCGACTGCAGAAGCAATGAAAGATTCAACTGTGGGTTCTGGCACTGTTGCAGGCAGAGAATCGGGCTTAGTTTCAGGTTCTGGGTAAAGTTCAGTCTCGCTTTCGAACAGGAGTTCTGTCTTAGATTCAGGGGCAATTTCAGACTTGGCTTCAAATAGGAGTTCAGTCTGGGATTCAGGAGCAATTTTAGACTCGGCTTCAAATAGGAGTTCAGTCTGGGATTCAGGAGCAATTTTAGACTCCGTTTCGAACAGGAGTTCAGTCTTGGATTCAAGGTCAAATTCAGACTCCACTTCCAGAAGGCGTTCAGATTTGGGTTCAGGTGCACTTTCAGACTCTGCTTCCAGAAGGCGTTCAGATTTGGGTTCAGGTGCACTTTCAGACTCTGCTTCCAGAAGGCGTTCAGATTTGGGTTCAGGTGCACTTTCAGACTCTGCATCTAAAGGGATTTTAAAATTGGGTTCAGGGACAAATTCAGACTCTCCTTCCAGTTGTAGTTCAGACTTTGATTCAAAGGCATAGTCAGACTCTGCTTCCAGAGGGAGTTCAGACTTGGGTTCAGGGGCAATTTCAGGCTCTGTATCCAACTGTAGTTCAGACTTGGATTCAAAGGCAAATTCAGTCTCTGGTTCCAGAGGGAATTTAGACTTTTGTGTTTCTGTTTCCAGCAGGAGTTCTGACTGGGGTCCAGTGGCAGAGGGAAAATTAGAATTAGTTTCAAGCAAGAACTCTGTCTTCATTTCAGGTGTAGATTCAGATTGTGTTTCCAGTGGACCTTCTGATTGGAGTTCTGGTGAAATTTCAGTTGTAGTTTCAACCAGGTCCTCAGCTGTGTATTCAGGTTCACTTTCTATCAGGAGTTCTGATTCGAGTTCAGGCACAATTGCCGGCTTGGGTTCAGGCACAAATTCAGATTCATTTTCCAACAGGATGTTTGATTTGGGTTCAGGATCCAGCTCACTCTTAATTTCAGGCAGGAGTTCAGATATAGTTTCAGGAATATTTTCAGACTCCGTCTCAGATACCAATTGAGACTGGGTTTCCAACAAGAGCACTGAAGCAGGTTCGGGTGCAGCTTCGCGCTTGACTTCGGGTGTAACCTCAGGCAGGAGTTCAGTCTGGACTTCAGAACTACTTTCTGTCACTGCAATAAAGGTACCAGCAGCTGTGGCAGCAACAGCCGCAGTGGCAGCAACAGCCACGATATCAACAGTATTGTCAAAAGCAGGGGCAACAGTCTCTTTCTCTTTCTGTGGCGCTTTGTGCGCACGCTTCACTGGCATAGGAGTGCTGCTCCCCACTACTTTCTTAGGGCTAGCTGTCTTGGCTGTGCTGTTCTTAGCACTAGATGTTTTCGCAGCAGCACTTATTTCCTTTGATGGAGTTGGTTTGCTCTCCTTAGGCTTACTCGTCTTGGCGTCCACTGCTGGCTTGCTGGGGGTAGAAGATTTCTTGGAGACAGACTCCGATTTGGCTGGCGTGGTTGCCTTCACATTGTCAGGTTTGCTATTCTTTGTTGAAGGAGGGCGTGTGAGAGTGGAGGCAGTTGACTTCTTGGCTGCTGGGGCAGCTGGCTTGCTCGCATCTAAACAGTTATGCATATGGCAAAGGAAAGAGAGTGTTTGCAGTGTCAGATAGTGTGTCGTATATAAATATTTAATGTAAATTATTTGCATCTAAAATGCTATGAGAATGTTATATCCTGTATAAAACAGTAACAAACATGTAGGTCAATAATAAGCGCCAAAGCCAGTTAGTTAATAATTCCTGTTGGTTTTCATCTATTTTTAATTTGGATAACTGTCATTTGATTATTAAACATTTACATCATGTAGCAACCTCTTCTTCATCATTACTCAAAGCAACAAGTCCAAATACTTTTTGTATTTGGAATTCACACAATTGATTTATAACATCTTAAATATTTAAACTCGTCTCAGTCATAAGAAAAGCTACATCATGTACAAAGACAATGCTAACCTTCCCTTACAGAGTAAAAATGCTTTGATTTTGAGACTATAATTATAAACTTTACATTTTTTTTTTTAGCTACCTTTCTTGATGGGTGTAGGGCTCTTTGTGGATGTGGATGGTGCTCGCGAAGCAGAGGGAGTTTTAGCAGGTGATGGTTTAGCAGTAGAAGCGCTTGTTTTAATCGCAGATGGAGTGGTCTTTGATATGGTTGTTGGTGTCTTGGATGCAGCAGGAGTGGCTGACTTTGGTGCAGAGGAAGCTGGGCGAGACGTTGAGGAACCTGTGGTAGACCTTGAGAAATAACAACAGAAAGAATACATACCTTTAGTATTCAAAGAAAAAAAAGAAATATTTTAATACAAAAGAGTAGTGTAATATATATTTATCCAGCCATGAGGGGGGGCACAAGCAAGTGCTCTTTCTCACGCCGGTCCCAAGCCTGGAAAAATGCAGAGGGTTGTGTCAGGAAGGGCATCCAAAGTAAAACCTATGTCAAATCAAACATTCGAACCATTAATATGAGTTCCAAACCAGATTGGTTGAGGCCCGAGTTAACAACGACGGTGCTGTTAACCAACAGGGTGCTGATGGAAACTGGACTACTGTTGGTCGAAGAAAGACAGGCGGGAGGCGTGTCTGAAGGCAGAGAGAGACGAGGAAAGGCATGAGGCTAGGACTGAGAGTAGGGACTTTGAATGATGACAGGAAAAGGTAGAGAGCTGGCTGACATGATGCAGAGGAGGAAGGTGGACATACGGTGTGTTCAGGAGACCAGGTGGAAAGGTAGCAAGGCTAGAAATTTAGGAGCATGAAACATGGTGTGATGGTAAGAGAAATGGAGTAGGTGTCATCTTAAAGGAGGGGTTGGTCAGGAATGTTCCAGAAATGAAAAGAGTATCAGACAGAGTGATGAGTCTCAAGCTAGAAATTGAAGCTGTGATGTTCAATGATGTTAGTGCTTATGCCCCACAGGCAGGATGTGAGCTAAAAGAGAAGGAGAGATTCTGGAGTGAGTTAGATGAAGTGATGCAGAGTAACCCCAGAGGTGAAAGAGTGGTCATTGTTGCAGACTCCAATGGACATGTTGGTGCAGGGAACAGAGGGGACGAGGAAGTGATGGGCAGGTGTGGTATCCAGGACAGGAACACAGAAGGACAGATGTTGAAAGATTTTGCAAAAAGGATGGAAATGGCTGTGGTGAATACTTTCTTCCAGAAGAGACAGGAGCAGAGGGTGACTTATGAAAGTGGAGGTAGGAGCACACAGGTAGACTACATCTTGTGCAGGCGATGTAATTTAAAGGAAGTCAGTGACCGCAAAGTAACAGTGGGTGAGTGTTGCCAGACAGCATAGGATGGTGGTGTGCAGGATAACACTGACGGTAAGGAGGGTGAAGGAGGCAAAGTCAGAGCAGAAGACAAAGTGGTGGAAGCTGAAAAAGGAAGAATGTCGTGTTGAGGGCGTATGATGACTTGTATGCTAGGTCCAACCTATGTGTGGCAAGTTAGAGTGATTAAGGACAGAGAGGGAAATGTATTGACTGATGACAGAAGTGTGCTGGGAAGATGGAAAGAGTAGTTTGAAGAGCCGATGAATGAGGAAAATGAGAGAGAAAGAGTAGAAGAGGTGACCGATGAGAACGAGAAAGTAGCAAAGATTAGTAAGGGTGATGTGAGGAGGGCATTGAAGAGGATGAAGAGTGGAAAGGCAGATGGTCCTGATGACATACCTGTGGAGGTGTGTAAGTGTCCAGGAGAGGTAGCATTAGACTCTTTGACAAGAAAATTCAACAAAGTCTTAGAGAGTGAGCAGATGCCAGAGGAATGAAGGAGAAGTGTGCTAGTGCCCATTTTTAAGAACAAGCGAGACATGCACAGTTGTGGCAACTACAGCAGGATAAAGTTGATGAGCCATACAATGAAGTTATGGGAAAGAATAGTGAAAGCGAGACTAAAGGCAGAGGTCAGCATTTGTGAACAGCAGTTTGGTTTCATGCCAAGAAAGAGCACCACAGATAGTGTTTGCTTTGAGGATGTTAATATAGAAGTACAGAGAAGGTCAGAGGGAGCTGCATTGTGCCTTTGTAGATCTGGAGAAAGCATATGACAGGGTGCCGAGAGAGGAACTGTGGTATTGTATGAGGAAATCTGGAGTGGCAGAGAAGTATGTTGGAGTGGTACAGGACATGTATGATAGATGTAAGACAGTGGTGAGGTGTGCTATCGGTATGACAGAAGAGTTCAAGGTGGAAGTGGGACTGCATCAAGGATCAGCTCTGAGCCCCTTCTTGTTTGCTATGGTGATAGACATACTGACAGACGAGGTTAGGCAACAATCTCCATGGACTATGATGTTTGCAGATGGCATTGTGATCTGTAGTGAGAGCAGAGAACAAGTGGAGGAATGCCCTGGAAGTGAGAGGAATGATGGTTAGCCTCAGTAAGATAGAATACATGTGTGTGAATGACAAGGACCCAAGAGGAAAGGTGAGGTTACAGGGAGCAGAGATAAAGAAGGTGGAGGATTTTAAGAACTTAGGCTCAACAGTCCAGAGCAATGGAGAGTGTGGAAAAGAGGAGAAGAATGTGTGCAGGCAGGTTGGAATGGTTGGAGAAAAGTATCCGGTGTGATGTGTGATAGGAGGGTATCGGCAGGAATGAAAGGAAAAGTGTACAAGACGATGATGAGGCCAGCAATGTTGCATGTTTTAGAAACAGTGGCGCTGAGGAAAAGACAGGAGGCAGAGCTGGAGGTAGCAGAGATGAAAATGTTGAGGTTCTCTTCGGGAGTAACGAGGATGGATAGGATCAGGAATGAGTCCATCAGAGGGACAGCTCATGTAAGATGTTTTGGAGACAAAGTCAGAGAAGCTAGTTTGAGATGGTTTGGACATGTACAGAGGAGAGATAGTGAATATATTGATAGTAGGATTCTGAGGTTGGAACTACCAGGCAGAAGGCTACCATTTTGGTCCCAGTACACATAGGTGGTTATTAGACGCAAGATAAAAAATGCTCGGGGTTTATTGGAGCAGGGCGCTTATGTCGATTACAGCGTGTGTGTGTGTGTGTATTATATATATATATATATATATATACACACACACACACACACACACACACACACACACACACCCTTCTCAAAAAATTAGCATATTGTGATAAAGTTCATTATTTTCTGTAATGTACTGATAAAAATTAAACTTTCATATATTTTAGATTCATTGCACACCAACTGAAATATTTCAGGTCTTTTATTGTTTTAATTCTGATGATTTTGGCATACAGCTCATGAAAACCCAAAATTCCTATCTCAAAAAATTAGCATATCATGAAAAGGCACTCTAAACGAGCTATTAACCTAATCATCTGAATCAACCAATTAACTCTAAACACCTGCAAAAGATTCCTGAGGCTTTTAAAAACTCCCGACTGTCGACCTGACTGCTGTCCAGAAGGCCATCATTGACACCCTCAAGCAAGAGGGTAAGAGACAGAAAGAAATCTCTGAGCGAATAGGCTGTTCCCAGAGTGCTGTATCAAGCCACCTCAGTGGGACGTCTGTGGGAAGGAAAAAGTGAAAGAAGGGCCGATTCCAGACCTTGGGGGACCTGTGGAAGCAGTGGACTGAGTCTGGAGTTGAAACATCCAGAGCCACAGTGCACAGGCGTGTGCAGGAAATGGGCTACAGGTGCCGCATTCCCCAAGTCAAGCCACTTTTGAACCAGAAACAGCGGCAGAAGCGCCTGACCTGGGCTACAGAGAAGCAGCACTGGACTGTTGCTCAGTGGTCCAAACTACTTTTTTCGGATCAAAGCAAATTTTGCATGTCATTCAGAAATCAAGGTGCCAGAGTCTGGAGGAAGACTGGGGACAAGGAAATGCCAAAATGCCTGAAGTCCAGTGTCAAGTACCCACAGTCAGTGATGGTCTGGGGTGCCATGTCAGCTGCTGGTGTTGGTCCACTGTGTTTTATCAAGGGCGGGGTCAATGCAGTTCGCTATCAGGAGATTTTGGAGCACTTCATGCTTCCATCTGCTGAAAAGCTTTATGGAGATGAAGATTTCATTTTTCAGCACGACCTGGCACCTGCTCACAGTGCCAAAACCACTGCTAAATGGTTTACTGACCATGGTATTACTGGGCTCAATTGGCCTGCCGACTCTCCTGACCTGAACCCCATAGAGAATCTGTGGGATATTGTGAAGAGAAAGTTGAGGGACACCAGACCCAACACTGTGGATGAGCTTAAGGCCGCTATCGAAGCATCCTGGGCCTCCGTAACACCTCAGCAGTGCCACAGGCTGATTGCTTCCATGCCACGCCGCATTGAAGCAGTCATTTCTGCAAAAGGATTCCCGACCAAGTATTGAGTGCAGAACTGAACATAATTATTTGAAGGTTGACTTTTTTTTGTATTAAAAACACTTATTGATTGGATGAAATATGCTAATTTTTTGAGATAGGGATTTTGGTTTTTTCTTTACTTTTTTGCCAAAATGATCAATATTAAAACAATTAAAGGCTTGAACTACTTCAGTTGTGTGTAATGAATCTAAAATATACGAAAGTCTAATATTTATCAATACATTACAGAAAATGATGAACTTTATCACAATATGCTAATTTTTTTAGAAGAACCTGTATATGCTCTGATATTCATATAAACAACTGTGGTTGTAATCATGAGGCCCAAGTGTAGCGGTACACAATTATGGGCCTTCTGAACACCCATCCTGCACATTTTTGTTCTTTCTCTGGTCTCTTAAATGCCCTTGAACCCTAGAGTAGAGATCATAGGGGGCCACTTTGAGAACCCTCTACCCTAGAGGACCAACACCACCATGTACGGAACAGGGAAAGAAGACATGGTCTTTTATTTATATGCTGCTCAAAGCAGGAATGCAAGATAGCATCGGGTCACCTGTATTCGTTTTTGAAAACTGGGCCAAGACTTTTGAACAATGTAAATGGAAGATGTATAAAGAACTCCGAAACTATGTTACAATCTTATGGGTATACAATGAGATGTGCTGCTGGTCTCATTAACCCAGTTTATATCACCACAGGTTCTATCATACAGATTCACCAGGGTGTTTGGTTTAATATGGTCTCCATCACAGAATAGGAATGACGGTGGTCATAAATCTTTTAAACTGCACACAATGGATCAGAACTTATTGAGCTTAATGTACATTCAATACCTCAGAGAACAGTAAGGCACTTTGTAAGATTACGAGAATTACTCACACTCGCACATTCGTATAAAACACACAGAAATGCTTTGTGCTTCCTTGAAATCCTTGTACTAATCACACAGAAAGCATGTGTCAGTAATCCTACATTCACACTACAACAAATTAATCTGTCATGGACATCAGGGAAACAGAGCCAGGGACGGAGCAGCCGACAAAGCAGTAGTGTGAAATCTGAACGGAGATGTTTTTAAGTCTACGCTTATTAACAATGATGTGGTGAAGTCAGAAATACACATGACTAGATCAAAGAAATCCTCAGATTTCATGTCTGAAAATTCTGAAATGTCTCTGCGCATCGCTTTAGTTTCTCCTATGGTTTACAATTCAAAAATAAAAGAAAACATTCACTACACGCATGGAACTGAAACTGAATAAGATGAGTACGTTTTGAACAGTAGTGTAGTGGCGAGTGCATCTACGTCACAGCAAGAGGGTTGTGCATGAAGTTGAATTTCAGTCCTTGGTGACGGAATCCAAGCATTTCTGGGTGGACTTTACATTTTGTCCCCATACTTGTATGAATTCTGCCAGGTTCACCGGTTTCCTCCCACAGAACAAACATTTGCACGTTGGGCAAAATTAGCTGCTTCAAATTGCCTTTGGGTCGGAGTGTGAACGGTTGTGTGTGGGACCTGGGATGGATGGACGAGCTGTTTAGGGTTTACTTTGCGTTTGCCCAGCCGGTTGAGATAGAGTCCAGCTTCCATGCAACCCTGGTAGGTTGAGGTGGTTCAGTAAGTGGATGAATGAATGAATGAACGAACAACAGATGAAGTTCAAGCGACATACTGTAATCAATTTGATTTGAGTCCTGGACATTGTCCTACTCGCTGATTAGCGGCTGTGCTAATTGGTTTTGTTCTTTCCGGCTCAAAACCAGACGTACTGGTCTGTACTCATTATTAAATCCCTGTAATCCATTTTTAATTCAGTGATAATGAAGCAGAATTCACTCTCCAAACACATAAGAATGAAAGAATCCTGCGAAACCGGATAAAAGTACTTCACCTCTAAAACTGTTCGTCTGTCTCCAGGGCAACCTGCAGGACCATATGACTAATGTTGTGTGCTGGGTAAGTGGTCTTGTAAGGGCAGGGCTTCGCATCAAGGCTGAGAGAAGCAACTTGGAACCTGCAGGCATGTCAACAGCAACTGATTTCCTTAATACTCGCTTCACCAGCGGCCAGCTCTAAATAAAGATTCTGAACCAACAAGAGCGCCAACGAGGATAACGGAGTTCACTTAAATCCGTAATTCTAAAAAAGCACTGGCAAAAATAATCCCTCTTGTGTGTGTGAAGGCAAAGCGCATGACTGGTGAATATTGACCATGTACTCTCGTGAAAGGAAGGAAGAGAGAATGAGAATATTCTAGATATGACATTCATGTCGTACATGGAGACACGGGTATAAAAGTCTGGTTATAGAGAGATTAAAGAAGAATAGGCTCAGCTCAGCAGTGTGGATGAGAAGAACGGGGGTGTAGCTTATTTTATTCAGGAGAGACGAAGTTGGTCAGATGAGCATCAGTCATTGCACAAGAAAGGACTATGAATACACTGTGCAATCTGGTAGAAGTGTAAAGTGGATAATTCTGTCGTTCGGGTTGGTACGCTTATTCTGAGCCGTTTAATCCCAATTAGCATCAGGGGGAGGCTGGCACCCATCTCAGTCGACACTGGACGAGAGCAGAGGACACCCTGGACGGCTCACCAGGTCATCGTAGGGCAGAAACATGCTGACAACTATGCAGGCCCTCTATGAAAGTCAGCAATGGTTCTTTTGCATGAACCTCTCACTGCAGACAGTGAGAGACCTGGCTGGCCTTTGATAACCCAGTCAGTTGCAGTGGGGGGGCAGCAGTGACAAACCAGTGATTATGGGACTTGAACCCCCAACCTTGGAATCAGTAATCCAGCACCTTGCCATCGGACCACCACTGACCCCCTAGAAAAAGCTGATAAATAATAAGGAATACATTGAGTGTGTTTTTTGTGTGGACATTACATGTTCACCTCGTGCTTATGTAGGTTGCCAGTGACAGTCCTAAGGCTAATTGGCTGTTCGAAATTGTCCCGTGATGTGAGTGTGTTGGTCCAGCAATTAACTGGCGAGCTGTTGAGTGTGTACCCCACCTTCACCCAGAGTTGGCTGAGATAGGCTCCAGCTAATCTAACCAATCTCTGGTCTGGACATGGCCTGACATGCTAATTAGCGTATGTGATTGACTCTCAGCATGCTACAGTACAATGACCGCCATTAACAGCTCAACTGAATAGAAAGGTCAAGAATGAATGTGTAATCCTTTAACTATTAATGTTACAATGAAAGCGTTTGTTTCTAAATGTCGACGTATTTTGGTACGAGATGTCGGCATATAGAATCTCCGGACCGATCCACACAACAGACGATAGCATCTTATCTACGCAAAACTAAACCTGACAGAAGCTTGAAGAAGGATCATGGAATATTTATCATGTTCCTGCACAAGAGTGGTTGGGAATTGTCAGGAAGAGTAAACACGGCGGCTTATCGTTGAAAACATTTACAGCTGCAGCAACTTGGTGAATTGGCATCGCTAACTTATGTGTGGACTTGTAAGATCTGTGGCATCGTGATGTGGCACATCTGTAGGGTGTGGGTCGGCCTTTGATTGTCCCCAACATGTGTGTGTGGTGTATTGATCCTGTTCGGGCAGGGTTGCCATTGGAAACACGCATATGTTGGACGAATCATCTTGTCTGGGATTTTACTGCTGAACAGGAACAATCAGATCGTTTTGGTCATTTGTAAACACAATCAATTTACATTCATCCAAAAATAACCACAAAACTCAACACTGTTGTAATAATAATGAAAAAAATTCATATAAAATTTTTTTCACCATTTTTTTTTTAACCTGGTTATGTTTTTGGTTACGTTTATGCTTGTTCACAGAATTACGCAAAAACAAGTAACACTCCATTAGTTCTGCGAGATGATCCGTATCAAATTATGGGGTCTAGGAATATTTCACGGATTCCTTAACATTGTAAGATAAGCTCTTTTTTTCTGGAAATGTTGCATTAGAGCAGCGGTAGTAGGAGGTGCTGTATATTTTATTTTTCAGCACGGTAGAAGCTTGCGCTCCCTCTGCGCTCTTCTACAAGTGACATCACTCTGATGAGTGGTGAAGGCAAGGGCCTTGCTCAAGAGCCCAACAGTGATGGTACTGGATACTGAACTCCAGACCTTCAGATTAGTAGCCCGTTGTCATAACCACTGAGCCATAACTGCCCTTAAACATAAGACAGAGAGAAGAATAAGAGATGAACCGCGAGTGGTCTGACATTCGGGAGGAAACTTCCATGGGTGGTACATGATATAGAGGAAGAGGTGGCAGAGGCACACCAAAAAACACCCCAGCTCAAACCACAAAACATAATCCGCAGTGACAGATCTGACTCGATTTAGATTGAGACAAAGAATTCATGGCTGCTTCTCTAAATGTAACATGACAGATAGAAGAAAAGGCACAATACACACTCCTCATCATCAAATTTCATATTAGTGCCACTTCCCTGTTGTCAGATGATGCCCATGCTTTTTATTTGTAGTGCACTAGATGTTGTGGATAGTGTTACAGGGAAGTGGGTTAAACTAGGTCACTCTTTTCATATTTTATGAAACTATAAAAGTTTGATGTTGCCATTGGCGAGGCTATGAGGATCAGTTCCTCAGTTAGGGGCAAAGGTACAACATTTGTAACATCATCTGAAAAATAAAAATAACAACAACAGGTTTAGAGTACAGAAAGGCACACACAAACTCACAAAACACAAACACACACACACACACACACACACCCACACACACACACATACTTTAAAGTTCATGAACATAGCCCTGGGCTTCTTTCTACAAATAACACTGACTCATTAAGCATTAGTCATTAAGTGTGAATCATTAGGCATTACGTGGAGACTCTTTTTTACTTTTTTTTTTTTTTTAAATAAACCAGTAAACAAAGCAAACATTTCCGCTGAATCGTCCCTGAACACAATCGAGTAAACCAAGACAGAGACCTCCACATGAAGCTGAAGAGAACTGGCAACGAACAACCGATGAAGTTTTAATTAGACAACCGGGACTCTTTAGCCTTTTAAACCAATTCTACTAATGCCTCGATAAAAGCACCAAGACACGAGCCTGGCTCTGGCTAATAGGCATTGATCCAAACTTAAACATCTCCCCTGTGTGGACACTTCTCAAAGCAAGCAGATACATGGAACTGACTCATAATAAAAACAGACAAATCCCATCATGCTTTAAAAAAAAAAAAAAAAAAAAAGCAAGCTCCAACAGTCCAGAAAGAATCGTCACGATCTCAAACAAATAGTCTCCAGAAATGTTTTCCAAACAATGTGTAAGGAAAATTTAAACTTTTAATGCTGATAACGCTCGGACCGCTTCGGAGCAGCTTCTCACCTGATTATGTTTACCTGAAATTAAAGCGTCCTTCTAGTTCCAGAACAAAACCACATCACTTTAACCTACAGCAAATCTTTAAACTCGTAGGATCTTGATGTGCATACTGGAATCGGATTCGTTCTTAGATTTTATGATGCAAAATTTTCAGTGATGATTTCACTTTTTGCCACCAAAGGCAAATAAAGCACGAGCTATAGAAATGTGTTCAATTCGTCTGCCCATTTTGTACAGGTTCCCCTCAGCAAGGACTTGGTTGGGATTTTATATGGGTGTCTTTGACCTTGCTTAAAGGTCATAGGAGCTAAATTAGTGATTTTTTTTATATTGGGCTTGTGAAGACTTGTTAGTGTGATAATGTGAAGGGGAAATGACAAAGGATGGCCACATTTGTTGCATGGGTTGGGTTGCCTTCAGGAAGGTCTTGCATGGGATTGTATATGGGCCACCTTAAGCTTGTTCCATATATAAGGTACAGCATGACTTTGCAATTGATGTTTTTCTTTGCCTAAGACTTTGAGTATCATTTAAATTTGTGAATTGTCTCAAAGTTGTTCATAAACTATTTGTGTCGCACTATATCGACATCCAGCAAAACCAGTTAAGCAAAATCTCAAAAATCTGAGATTCAAAATACTTTATAAAGGAGTGCTTCTCAATTATTTTCTGTGACGCCTCCTCTAGGAAAAAAAAAAAATAAGAAAGGAAAAAAAAAAAAACATTTCAACACCCCCCCCCCCCAAATTACTATAAATAGTATTATTTGCCTAATCCTCTGCATAACACTGTATCTTTATTAACATTAGAAACAAAAAAGAAAGAAATATAGTTCAATTTAAAATAAAGAAAAACTTCATTAAGATTTTTTTAATCTGTAACAAAAAGATTTAAAGTGCATCAATTTGCCTGGAATTTAAAAAAAAATTATATATATATATATATATATATATATATATATATATATATATATATATATATATATATATATATATACATACACACATATACATACATACATCCTTATTTAAACTGTAAACATTTTTGACCAACTTATTGCACCATTTGATATTGAAAAATAAAATTAATAAAATCAATAAATAATAAAGCAAATTCAATTTTTCTATGTTGTTTGTTGAGGGGTTGTTTACTGCACTTCATATCGTTTGCTCTAGACGAAAAACCTCTCCACTGTAGCGCAACAATGAGAGTGCCACTGCCAACTACTGTAGTGGATGTGCAATTACATTTAATTCTAGTACAGTATGGCAAAAAAGCATGTTCCCCAGGGTCATACACCCCCCCCCGCGTATCACACCGTGCCCCCCACTATTTGAGAAGCAGTGTTATAAAGGACTATAAAAATCTCTAGGTTCAATACTAGTTATGAAAATATTTTTAAAAATCCAATCACTTAATTTCTTATAAATGAGCAATTCTAAATTTCTACTCATTAAAAATTGCCCACGATATCAGAGATATCCCTGATGTGCATAGTGACATCCCCGTATAGATAATTACTGAACGTATTGGGTAGTTTACAAGTGAATCTCGTACTGATATATGTGCTATACGAGTGTATTTGTGTTTGATATGAAACCTGAGGGTCTTTGTGTAAAAACACAAACAGGACGAACAGTGCGACGCCGCATGACTCAGTGAGATCTACTGGACCATTCACCACTGCAGAAAACAGGAACTGGGTGTCTGTACAGATACCAGCCACACACACAATGAAGAAAACTGGCCAAGAAGGTAAAAAGTGTGAGGCAAAGTGGAGTATTAAAATAATTAATCAACCTGAAACACACACAGCCCCTGACACACCCAGCTTTCCTCTACTGCAAAATCCATTTGGTGATTAGATGCAGTGCAGTGGCAGGAGGGGGGGGTGAAAAATAAAAAGAGGAGAGGGAGACAGGAGGAGAAAGTGAGGGAGAAAGAAAATGAGGGGTGGTGAGAGAGAGAGAGAGAGAGACAGAGAGGAGACAGGGAGGAGATATGGAGAAAGGATAGAGATAGAGGAGGGAGAAGTGAAAGAACGGGAGATCGAGGGGGAGGAGAGAGAAAAAGGAGAGATGGAGAAAGGGGGAAGGGTAGAGATGAAGGAGGGAGGAGTAATAGAAAGAGAGAAGGCAACAGACAGAAACAGATAGTGAGGGGGAGAGAGAGAGAGAAAAACAGCAAAAAGACAAAAATAGAAAGACGAGAGTGACACAGCAAAAGAAAGAAAGACCGAGAGAAAGAACCCAATAAAAGGAGAGAAGAGAGATGGGGAAAGGGGATTTTTTAAGAGACAGAGGAAAAGAGAGAAACAGACAGGGATATCAGTGAGGTTATAAAAGAGACATCTACACACACACACACACTCCATAGAGACAGAGCGATTGTGCAGTGTAATATGAAGTGGCTCACTATGAGCTCACACATAGCTGAAGGCCACGCCCACTGCATCAGTGTCACTCGTTTATCTCATGTGAGTGTTAATTAAAACTCCACACGCCCTCGAGATGCAGGGTTACAACAGGTTACGGCTCATCAGTGCTCATTATAACAGAGCCTCTTTCTCTCTTACACATCACACACACACGCACACACACGCACACAAACACACACACAGAGAAATACCAAACACCCACAGGAAAACTGAGACATGGATTCCAATATACAGACACAGAAATGCGAACATTGTGAAGCATGCACAGTCCCACACAAACACATTCTCTCTCCCCCTCCCTCCCTCTCACTCACACACACACACACACACACACACAGCTACGTGTGTTTGTTTCTATGTTTTATTCATGCATCACTCACTGTATACATTGCAGGGGCCTGGAACTACCTACCATTCAAGCCTACACACACACTGAGGGACAATCTGGAACAACCAATTAGTCTAATATGCATGTCTTTCTTCTGTGGGAGGAAACTAGGGTACACAGAAGAAAACCATGCAAGCATGGGGAGAACATATAAACTCTACATAGAAACGCTCTTGCCAAGCATGGGACGCAAACCCAGGACTGCTACACCACCATTCTCTATACTCTCGATGAAAAACATCACAGTATCTGTAAATACAGCATCTAGAGCCGAACAAGGCAAAACATCTGTCCTGCACAAACGTTCTAAGAATCAGAAACGGCAAAGTCAGAGCAGAAGTGTGGCCCGGCCAATAAGAAGTGATTTAACAGTGGATGCAGGTCCAAAAACGGCACCTGATTGGTAGAGAGAGGAAGACACAGAGCTTAATTAATCCTACGATCCTCCTCGCCGTCTGTGAGTTGGGGTGATGGTGAGGGGGTTGCTTTCCTTCACAGACAGGAAACAGCACACAGTGACACGAAGGACAGGAAACCACCAAAAATTAAAAACACTGGAACAGCTTTCTCTTTAATCGTTGTTTTTATCAATAACAATTAAATGCCAACACACACACACACACACACATGCACGACATCGAGCTATGTGGACTGCCAAAACACTACAGGATAATTCCTTCTCATGGCTCGGCAACATAGTCATGACTCATTCAGGTGCCAAGCGGCCATGCTGGTTTCTGCGAGATTGACACGATACACGCCTGACACAGGTATTCAGAAAAAGCTGAGCTGATCGCTAAATCACCACCCAAACACAACAAACTGTCGCTTCTGTCTTTCATCTCAAGGCCTCATCTTCTCAACGGCCTAATTTCTGATATGAACCCTGTGGGTCTTGGCCAGACTATCAGCTTCCTTATGGCAAATATTTCCAAAGAACCCATTATCCTGTCCACATGCTAAGAAGCTAAATGTTAAGGCTAAATGCTAAATAACATGTGGGCTGAAATTAAACGAGAGAGAGAGAGAGAGAGAGAGAGAGAGAGAGAGAGGGAAAATGCAGGAGGGCAACAAAACAGCACATACTCCAATCCTAATTAACACAGTCCATATGGCAGCTTGCTTGGTAACATCTGTACCAATCAGAGGCCTACCTGGTTGTCTTGGAGACAAGTGGCTTGTCGGTTTTGGGAGAGGACATCATGCTGGGCTTGGTGGTAGTGGCAGAGACAGGTCTGGTGGCTGAAGCTAGGATGATAAAGCAATTTAAACAAACATTTCCATGGATGCTAATATTTATTTTTCGATAACCAGCTCACCAATAACAACCACCAAATAAAACATGGTAGCTAATGCTAATTCTTAGAAACTTCTTTCTTAGATGGTACTCTTTTAACAGTACCTCTTAATCTTTACCTGTAGGTTTTGGTTTGGCTTTCTCCCCATTCACGGATGTCTTCTTGGTCGGCTGTGAGGTGCTGGTTGTCTTTGGTGCCCCAGTGGGCTTCTTCTCTGTCGTTTTGTTGGCAGTCTTGGTGGTCAGTGACCCTGCAGGAGCTACAGGCTTTTTTGACGTTGCCGCGGCTGTTTTCTTCTCGGCAGCCGTGCCAGAGGTGGTCTTCTTGGTGACGCCGTTGGTCTGTGTCGGCTTCTGTACTCCATTTGTCATGCGGTTCTGAGTTGGGTTGGGACGAGCACTAGTGGCGGATGTCTTTGTTTTGATGGCACCTTTTGTCTTTGCTTTCGTATCTGAAGGCTTATCCTTGCTGGGCTCTGTGGCGGCCGCCGGTGTCTCAGTTGTCTGAGGTTCCCCTTCCGTTTGAGAAGAGGGCGGCGCCTGTTCCTGACCTT
The DNA here is from genome assembly GCA_024760905.1 of Plotosus lineatus. Taxonomy (NCBI): domain Eukaryota; kingdom Metazoa; phylum Chordata; class Actinopteri; order Siluriformes; family Plotosidae; genus Plotosus; species Plotosus lineatus. Next base: position 70,894,815 of record CM045731.1, read on the forward strand.
CCCCAAGTGGCTCACCCTGGATAACAGGATCAGCATCTAGTGCTACCATTGGCTCTGTTGCTCCGGAGTCAACCCCGTCTGGTTTCATCGTGGTAAACAGGGAATTTGGAACTCAGCAAGGCAGTCAGTTAACGACTATCAGGTAAGACAACAACCTACAAGGGGGGAGGGGGTGAGAATCATGGCATCAGTAATCAAGTTTGAATAACAAATAAAACTTTGCAGTGTCAGATTGGAGTCTGGGAATGATCAGATTAGGCCTGGCTTTTGAGATTCATTCTTATGATCAGGGTCAGAAAATTGGAGCTGGTGTGAGAAACGCTTATTCCTGTTATGGTCGCGGGTAGGCTGGAGCTTATCTCTGATGAAGGCAGGGTACCTCTGTCACCAACTCCATCACAGGGCCAACATACACAACCATTCAAACTAATGTGCATGGCCTTGTACTGTTGGAGGAAACTGGAATAATGGAGGAAACCCACTCGAGCACAAGGAGAAAAAGCAAACGGCACACAGATAGGCCCTCACCAAGCCCGAATACATGAACCCAGTATTTTATTGCTGTGAGACAGACATGCTAAGTGGGATGCCATGCTGCCGCCCTATTCATTGTTCCAACTGGGAAAAAGAAAGCGAAGAAAACAGAACAAGCTGAGCTCCACTGGGAGCTACCAGTTCTTACCAAGATTGTTTGTGTAATCAGGATTTTGATGGGAACATGTTGGTAATTATCAGCAGAGTGAAAAGACGTGCACTGTGTTTCACTGTTAAGACAGCATGTTAATCATATTGGCCCTGATGGGAACTAAAAAAAAACAAGCAGATCGTAGACCCTTACTGCAGACTTGTTACCCATCATGGCTTTCTGCTGCAGATGTTTTGTGTATGATTTAAGAGCGACATAAATGCATCAGGGCAGCCAGACAGAGAATATGGCTTGGCCCACAGGAATACATGGGGGAGTAAGTAAGTAAGTAAATAAATAAATAAATAAAAGGAGCAGCTTGAGGTCCCGCAAGACCCAAGGACGAAGACTCTCAGTGTTTTAACATCCACACTGAATATTTCTTTCCCACCCACCATCATTACATCATCATGGTCAACCTCATCTCATCCCTCCCCCCCCACTTCCTTTTCAAAAGGTCTTTAAAGGCAAAATGTACTTCCCCAAGCTGCTCTCCTCTCACTCTCCCCTCCTTCTTCGTTCTGTCCGAAAAGACCTGTACTAGTGCTCTGAGGAGTGTTTGGACAGATGGTCTTAACAGCTGAGGAAACCCAGAGAAAGAGAGCAACGGAGAAACAGGCAGATTGGATAGGGCACGAGAAAAAGAAGCAGAAAGAAAGAGAGTGGGACAGAAAGAGACAGAGGCATAAATTGAGGGACACACAGAGAGAGGCGAGTCAGAGACAGCATGTACAAGTCGGGAGAGGATCCCTGTTGTACCACTACTGAGTAGATGTGTCTCACTTGAGTCCATTTTTGGGTGCTTGCAAGCAAGAGAGTGAGAGAAGGAGGGGAGGGAGAGAGAGAAAGAGAGAGAGCGCATGAGTCTGAGCCTTCTCAGTCAGTTGAGCTAATCTCATTCAGTCCCCTCACTGTCTGCACATCCACAGCGACCTCTGTGTATGTAAAACATGTCATCGGCGGCGCCCTTACAGTCCCATCGTCTTCCTTCTGGTTAAAGGGCTTTGGTGTGGATGAGGTCATAGCGATGTGTCAGAGCAATAAGTCACACACTCCCAACAGGGAGAGGAGCTGGAGGGTTTTTCCTTTGCAAAGAAAACTATCTGGATGTCCTGAATCTGGATCATCATGACATGAACTTGGGATGAAGTATTTTACAATGGTGTCGGAGTGTAAATCTCAAAAATGTAATGTTTTTTCCCCCGAACAGGCTCCACGTCCTTTTTATCCTGACCAATTAACACATCAGCCTCATTCGCAGCAACACCTTATATCAACCCTGGACTGACAAAAAGTTAAAATAAAATGAACTTGTGCCTCTTTAGCCGTGGCACGGTGGCACAGTGGTTAGCATGTCTGCCTCACAGCAAGAAGGTCGCAAGTTCGAGTCCTGGATGTTAGAGGCCATTGCTGTATGGAGTTTGCATGTTCTCCGCACACTTGGATACGCTCCCTTCAGGAACTCCGGCTTCCTCCCACAGTCCAAAAACATGCACATTAATGTTTACTTGCAGAATAGCTTAATCCTGTTAGGGTTGCATGGAGGCTGGAGCTTATCTCGGCTGACTTCGGGTAAAGGCAGTGTACACCCTAAACAGCATGCCAGTCTATCCAAGGGCAATATGTACGCATGAACAAAACACACACAACAATTCACACTGACAATTAGGAGCAATCATGAATATCCAATAAGCCCGATCATGTCCGAGTTGTTGGAGGAAACACTACGCAGAGGAAACCCATACAGAGAGCATGCAAACTCCACACCGAAACACCCTCACCAATCCCAGGACTTGAACCCAGAACCTTCTTGTTGTGAGGCAGACATGGTGCCCCATTAGGCTACATGGTGGGTAAATGTACCCCGCCCTTACCCAGAGCAGACGGAAATAGGCTCCAGCCTAAAGTAATTCAGTAAATGGATGAATGAACGAGTCTCTCCTATTTGAGTACACCAGTTTCCTTTTTGGTCATCCTCCAACACAGCGAAGCTCTTCAATCCTTTCCTCCTGGATGTGAGGCCAGGGTCCTCTGGGAACTGCCACCGTCTGATCAGACCATCAGCATATTTTAAGGGCAATTTGCACTCTGCTCTCATGATTCCAGGGCATGAGTGACTCAGGGGTATATACAAGTATGAATAAATGCATTTTAGAGCAGCTCCTTTTGCCTTCAGATGTGCTCTAAGTGGTACAGCAACAGTGGAGCTGTTTTGCATGAGCGCCGAATAAATGAACAAGGAAGCCCAGCAGGATCCAGCAAGAATCTAAAGCCGTCCAGCTCTGGACGTACTGCGCTAGTGGTTTGCACACAGCATTTAACAATCTGACCCGAACTGCTAGCAAATAAACAAACGAGCCAGTGCTAATAGCGCTAATGAATAGCTCGCTGTTGCAGACCACAGTGTTTGGGGTTTTTTTGGCCTGTAAGTCTCTGTGGCTTTTCTTTAAATAGCCATCGATGGAGGAACTGAAGGGGGGAGGGGGGTGGTTTGCATGAAACAAAAGATGATGCAGAAATCCTCAGCTCCATGTGACTTGGTTTCTGGGAAAGAAGCTTTCATCAGCTGTTCATTTCTCCAAGGTTTCTGGTTTGGCACTTTAAAAGGGTGCTGCTAAAGCTTTCTGACCCAGTAATCATCAGCAATTTATCACTGTTTGGCATTTTTGCTGAGACCAGACTGGTCTCGCTAATGCACCATGGTGCCTGTAGAAACCGCAGCCAATCCCCCAATGCTAAACTGAAACAATACAGCATCTCTATCCAGCATCTCCACACGGTCCATGCCCACCGGAGGCAGTAGTGACCCCCTCCCCCACGTTCCGAATCCTAAATATAAAAGGACACAGGTCCCCTGTGTTAAGTCCATTCAAGTCCATTCATTCAAAAAAGTGTACCAGAGACTCTTATTACATCTGGAAAAAAATGATTGACGAAGAAGTCATAGACCAAAACAGGCACCATCTACATGACCCTCCCTGACCCTGAAACAACAGATCAGCAGATGGTACTAATGTAATCAAGAATGACAATTGGACGAGTAACCAAATCCTTCATTATACTCATTTTGAGAGATTGGTCTCCCCCTCCCCCTTGCCTGGACATGCTCAGACTGGAAATCAAACCAGCTGAAAAATCATTATTTTAGGAATGAATACATGTTCATAGATTACAGAACAATTTTCAAGTGTCAGCTTATCAAATCCCACCCACTTGTCTTCTTTTTGCAGGCACTGTGGTATAATGGTTAGCATGTCAACCTGAGAGCAAGATGGTCTTGGGTTTGAGTCCCAGGGTTTGGTGAGAGCATTTATATGTAGACTTTTGCATTTCTCCTTGTGGTTTCCTCCATGAACTCCAGTTCCCCCCCCCAGTCATTCACACTAGGCCAGTTGATTCTTGAAACTGCCTAGGTGTGGGTGTGAGTTTAAATGGTGGTGTGTACTGGCCAACCCTAGTAGGAATAAGGGGGGGGGGGGTGTCAAGCCTATGAATGATGAATGAATAAAGAAGCCAAGAATTATTAATGCTACTAGTAGACTGTAATGCTGAACATCTGAAGATATTTTAACTACTTTTGAAAAAAATAATCTCCAAGAAATTAGTACTTCTGCTGTAGAAAGATGATATTTTCTCACATGAACAGTCAACCCTTGAGAGCTCCCTGGAACAGAGCTTTCATTAACGGTGCCTTTAACAAACAGGGTCTTTCACAGTCAAACAAATACTCCACAGGCTGTTTGTGTCCAGGACGCCAACAAGCTTACTTGACACTGTTGCTTTTTTCTGTTTCGGAGTCCACCACCGTTAGCATACCAAACTGACACCTTCATTACATCATCCGATACATCATGAGACTCGAGAAAGAAGTGCTGTTATATCACTACACCTAGAGGGGAGGACCAGTGCACATGATGCTCTGTGTGTTCATACTTTCAAAATCCGAAGACATTCTTAATACGCCCTCGGGCCACAAGGTCAGGAAGCGGCCTTGGCTGGACGCACAGACAAACCGCTGTGAAACAAAGCTCACTGGACTCCAGCAGATTCTTCCCAGAATACATGCATAGATAGGAGGGGGCCAAGAGGAAGGAGTTGGGATGCCTGTACAGGTGGTGATGTCAAACCATAACAAATGCCTTTTTGAGGCCATTGGTTTCTGGAGAAGTGGGGAAACAAATCTGAATCACTGGGGGGACGCCAAGGGCTTTAGAAAGAAGTGGGAGGTGGTCGTGAGTAAGGATGTACCTTTTGTTGTATTAACTTGGCTGGTAGGCCAAAGGCTTATGTGAGGTGGGCACATAGGCTCAGTCCAATTGTAGGATTCCAGAGCTCTAAATAGGTTAATACGGGTTTGTTTGGGTTTTTTTTTTTTTAGGAAAAGAGGTAACCCATGTGGAATCAGTGAAAGTCATTTCAACTTTCCCAGAAACCTTGTGTTCTAGCAAAAGAAAGTTTAGGGAAATTAACTGGAAATCACTGGTACTCTTCATCCAGTCTATTTGACAGCATATTATTCTGCCCGAGGTGATGCACATGCCCCCTCATCCCACCATTTCTAATAAATGTGTAAGCCATGTCCACATGACATACTTGCCGAATGCGCATGAGTCATAATGGTCATAGGCTCTAGGGGGTGGTTAACCGCCCTAGGGCAGAAAGCTTACCACAGGACAGGGCTCGTTAACCCCGTACAAAGCCCGATGCTAATCCTGCTTGATCTGCCTGGCCATCCATCCTCCTGCCTATGGGGCAACAGATCAAAAAGAAACAGAGAAACAGAGAGCTAGTGTACACCAGCAAACAAACAAACCCCACAAACCACACCAGTCAATGCCACACATGTCGCCATTTTCATGCACTTCGGTCCTGGCTAGCTGGAGAACCAGTGAGAGCAGTTACAAAGGCAGCGTTGTGGTTTGGGGAAAATGATTATGCATATGTGCGCTTACTTTATACACACACTAAACTCTACAGATTTCAGTGTACTTCCTGGGATCGGTCAGGAGAGCAGGAAGTTGAAAGGTGTTTAGATGATCTCAAGAGACATTTGTAACGTGAAGACTAAAACCCATTAACCGGCTCATAGTGAGAGCTTCTGCCGCTGGGCAAATTAGATAAGTGGTGATCAGGAGCAGCTGGTGAGGTTCAATAAGTAGCGCTGGACTATGTATGTCCGTGTGTGCACGTGGTCACTTTCTTACACACATGCACCATGATGTGTAGAGATAACATCTGTAGCAGGCCGTCAATATGGATAGGGAAAGGAAAGGTGCGACACGTAGTAGTCTATCTAAAAGAAGATGACCCATCCCTTCTACCAGGCCAGGCATGGCACAGATGGAACACACAGGTGCAACATACTGTGAGCGAATACACAATAACGAACAACTGAATCCACTGGTGCGCTTTAGACTATCTGCAGCAAACAGACAGTCGATGGTGTCCTTTAATTCAGTGTCCCATTCACTGTAGAGCCATTCAAGCCATTTTTTTCCTCTCAGCGTTTGACTGTAAACAGATGTCATATCCACTATAGAGCCCTTGTTTGTGCTGCACATGTGGCCCTGTTATTAAGAGTTTTTGTAGATAAAATAAATAAAGCTGAACCACATCTCTTGCAACGGGTACAAGCGGCAGGCGTTTCCAAATCCCTTCGCTGCAAGTTCAATGTGACGAGACATAAATCCTGCTCCAGAGCAACTCTGAATAGAACACGGAATGATATTCAACTGACTTAGCATCAGTGAGTGTGCAGTTCTGATCATGTGACCAAGATTCATCCAACCAGATCACATGGCAAGAAAGTACACCATTCACCATATACACCATATACTCAACCATAATATAGTACGAGTTCAGTCTTTGATGTCCGTTCAAATTTTTTTTGACATTTTGGTGCATATCGGGGATTGATAAATTTGGCAGAGGTTTGCGCTCTGCAAAAGGCTTTAGTTAGATTTTACAGTATTTTATATTTGTCTGGCACGTCATGATGTTGTACTGGTTAGCATGTCCTGTGTTCAAGTCCTGAGTTGGTCCCCTTTGCCCAGAGTCAGACAAGATAGGCTATTGCCGCCCTGGGACACTAATAAAATTAAACAGCATGGCAAATGGATAGGTGGATGGAGGGATTATATCTATCGTGCATATATTTAAATTAGAAAACTCATTGATCAGCATCAGACTAATGGCAGCGGAAATAATCGTATATCAGAGAGAGAGGAAAAAAAAAAAAAAAAAAAACTACAAGGAATCCGCTCACTCACTATTTTTCCAAACTGCTTAATCCTATTGGGGTCATGAGAAGGCTGGAGCCCATCTCAGCCAACTCTGGGTGAAGGCGGGGACACCCTGAACACCTCATTAGACAACTATTTATACTCACATCCACACCTAGGGGCAATTTGGAACAACCAGTAGGTCTAATGTGTATATCGTTGGACTGTGAAAGGAAACTGGAGTACCCGGAGGAAACCCATGCAAACACGGGGAGAACACGCAAAGTCCACACAGAAAAACCCAATCGCAGGAATCGAACCCAGGACCTTCTTGCCATGAGGAGGACCTGCTAACACATTGTGCCAATATTTTCGCAAGTCATGTTTTAGCTGGATAATTTTCATAGAAGTGTTTGAATTAAAAAAAAAAAAAAAAAAAACAGATACAGCACCAGCTGGGTATCGGTATTGGCTGGTATTTAAAGTCGTGTTGTCTGTATCTAAATACAACATGGTGATATCGTGTTCTGTGTACTCCACTGTATTAAACTGATCCTCCAACTTCATGGCTAAGTGTCAAATCTTTATTGTGAACAGGACCAAAGCAGGAAATTGTAATAAAATGAGAAGGAAATGCAAATCCCCTCCAGTCATCTGACTCCCAACCTCAGGCTCACTGATAATATCTCACAAAGAGTTTGGGTCTTTGTATGGAAACAGCCCTTATAACTGATTGTTAAATAATCCAATATATAAACATCTATTTCCAGTGACATACAAATTGGACCTGAGCCCATTTTTTGTGAGGTATTTTTCCCGAGCAAGCTTGATGTTACAGTGCGAATTGTACTCCAGTAAAACAGTCTGTAAATCACAGTACGCAGTTATACACGAGAATCTGACCTCCACCAAAAGGTCACCTCCAGCGAAAACAATCCAGAGCACACAAAGTGGAAACGAGCCCGATGCTGCCCTGAAAAGCCCACAGCCAACAGTTGTGTGTGTGTGTGTCTGACAACTGCACACAGCCTGTGGAGCCTTTATCTGTACCGCAACAACAGCATAGCACAATCTGAGAAGCACATAAGCAACTGCAAGGAAACCACAGCTCCGTTTCTGGCACGGCCATCTTGGGAAAAGCCACACAGCGGTCACCCTGGAGAGTATCGATGGCTACTGTGGTTCAGTTAATCGCTCCGTTGCAGACGTGGGTGCCAGCTATGACGATTATTAATGGAGGTGGTTGTGACATCCCTGGGGTCATTCGGTTCTTTCCCGTAATTATTCCGGGAATTAGGGAGATGGACAGCCAGTCGGAGTGCGGAGAAAGAAGATGACTGAGTCATGTGCCTGATCTCCGAGCTCCAATGGTGGCTATTAATCATGGCACGATGCACGGGTTATTGTTGTCTCCCGAAATATCAGGCTTTCAGACTGAACAAGAGGAAAAACATATGCTAAAGCTGTAAAGCCATGACCTTTGACCTTACACCTACTTGAGATATGTATATGCTATAATATGATAGTGTAGTGATTAGCACGTCCACCACACAGATCCTGAGTTCAGGTCCTGTCCTTGGCGAGTGTGTAGAGGCTGCATGCTCTCTCTGTGTTTACATGGGTTCCCTCCAGGCACTCCGGTTTCCTTCCACAGTCCCAAGACCTGCACATTCAGCTAACTGGCTGATAAAAATGGCCCTTAGGTAAAAGTATGAATAGTTGAGGGTGTGTCAGCCTTGAAATGGACGGGTGAGCTGTTTAGGATGCAACGACTCGGCTGAGATAGGCTCCAATCTCTGCTGCACATACATTATGCTGCCTCTTAATACAATAGATCCCACATTTGATATGGACTGTGTAGCACAAAGGCACATCCACGGTAACACAATAATATACTCTAAACATCAAGGCGTGGATGACTACTACAGTCAGACCAAGGCAATGATGTGTGGAGCCGACATATCAGGAACAGCTGGAAAACATGAGCAGACCGCAACAGTGTCCTATACACCATAATGGACATTAGGATGATTGCAGTGTGGGTAGATTACAATGCTACAGCATCCTAAAGTCATTAAAGAGCGACATAGGTGGATAGAAATATCGGACATCTCGGATCGTTTGTTTGGAAAGACAGTAAATACTGCACAGGCTTTGATATCGAGATCAGAACCTCGAGCTGGGCCAAGACTTCTAAGGTATTGTTCGAATTGGTACCATTATGACATTTTCACGCCGTTGTCAGAATCAGTATGGATCTTGTGAACCAGAGCGTAACCCACGAATCGAAGCAATAAAGGCGTTTTCTGTCTCAAACATCACGATGAAGATATTTCTTCCTGCTCTGATTGCATCACCGTGGCATGACTTATCCGATGTAGGACATGATCTTGGCGAATACGGCGGGATCATCATAATTACAAAGAGGTAGACGTCTGAAGTGACGAGCCTGTGTCTTTCTTCCGTTTATCTTTCTTTCTCTCTACCTCTTTTGCAATTTGTTCCGACAGGAAAAGGAGACGATACGGATCATAGTGTCTGCTTTTTCCGTTCTGATTTAAATTTATTATGAGAAATCCAGATCGACACATCATTAAGGGTCTGCTTTCAACATGGACACAAACCACAGATCCTGTACGGATTAGAAATTGTTGACTGTTGAGAGGCTGAAAGAAAGAAAGAAAGAAAGAAAGAAAGAGGAGGAGGAGGAGGGAGGGGGGGTGGAGAAAGGAGGAGGACCGGTCCTATCCATCCGCCTCACTACAGAACAATAGAACCCCAAAGTGATGGATAGAGACATGGGGAGGGGAGATAAACTGTGTGGTGGTGGTGGGTGAATAACTTTAAGCCACCTGATCACTAAAAGTAAAAATTAAATATCAGACAAGATCAATATCTATTTGTTCATAACAGGACATCCATCAGTATGAGCCAGAGACATGGATGCAGAAAAACAAGTTATTCATTTTGTTTCATGTGATTATTTCTGTGGGTTCACTGGGTGTTAGTTGATGGGGAGTAATAGTACAAGTCAAAATATTAGGAATATAAAGGATGAATTTACATGTGTTATGGTTACAGCTTGTTTAATACCTTCCATATGCAACAAGTTCACACAAATCGAGACAGAAATTAAACATTTATATTTAAATATGAATAGGCTTCAAGACCAACAGGTTTATTTCTACACAAATAGATTTTTTTTAGATTAGATTAGATATCTGGCCCTGATTTATCTTCTCATTTCTGTCTTTTTTTTCTGCAATGTGAGCTTTGTTTTGTGTTGTGTGGTTAGCACACAATGGTTGATATGGATCTGCATAATAATAACAACAGCTTTGTGGAAATACCATCGAGTCCCTGAAACATAATATATATATATATATATATATATATATATATATATATATATTTTTTTTTTTTTTTTTTTAAATATATATATATATATTCACTCACACGGATTTTATTATACCGTCCGGGCCCGGGTTCCTTCAGTAAAACAATGAGTTAGGGACAAAAGCCAGAAGAAGAAAAAGGGAAAAGGGTGTTGGTGATTGTTACAGAAACGAATGGAGTTAATAAGCGGCCACCTCTTGAATAAATGTAATAAATATAATAAATAAACGCATAAAAGTCTCACCGAGACACTCAGGCACTGCTGCTTCCTCTTCCAGCAACGCCCAAAACGGAGCTCGCGCTTCTCCTCCAATTTCCACACAGATTCTCTCCACAGAAAATAATGAAGAGAGGAGAGGAAAACGACGAGAACGAAGAAAAGAAGCTGCTCGCGCACTCAAGGGAAGGTGAAGTGAGGATACCGGTGAAGCTGAGACTTCCGACGGTTTTTCTTCTGGGAGACTGGAATCGGTGTGTAACCGGCTGGAGGAGGAGGAGGAGGAGGAGGAGGGGTGAGGGAGAGGGGGAGGGGAGGAGGGAGGAGGAGGGGGATGGGGGGAGATGCTACATGAAGAATGGACAGACGCTAGTCGTCGTGTCGCTCTCAAACACACACACACACACACACACTAAATAAACCATCACTACACACATCCTTACACCGCTGCACTTACTACTACTGTATATCGAAAAAGAGGCTCGTGAGCCGGTCAAATTAAATTTGTCGCCATGACAACGCCCTAAAGCGCATACTTCCGGTCTAGGTGATGCATAAATGAAACTCAATCACGATACTCTATTATATACTGTACTTTGCTATACTACAAACTAAGCTAATCTGTGTTCTACCATACTATGCTACAATATAATATAATATAATATAATATAATATAATATAATATAATATAATATAATATAATGTAACACAACATAATATAATATAATATAACATAACATAATATAACATAATATAATATAATATAATATAACATAACAATATAATATAACATAACAAATATCATATAATATAATATAACATAACATAATATAGGGCAGTGGTGGCCTGGTGTTATTGATCGCTGATCCTAAGGTTGTGGGTTCAAGTCCCACTCTCTACAAGGTTGTCACTGTAACCCCCCCAGTGCAGCAAACTGGGTTATCTAAGGCCGGCCATGTCTCTCACTGTCTATGGTGAGATGTTCATGTTAAAGAAGCAATTCTGACTTTCGTCACTGCATCACCTTTTGCATGTTTCTTCCCCTCGCTAAAGGGTTGTGTCAGGAAGGGCATCCGAAGTAAAAGCCTATATATATATATATATATACCAAATCAAACAAATGAATCAGATGATTCCCTGTAGTGACCCCTAAAAAAGCAGGGGAAATCCGAAAGAGAAAGAATAATATAATATAATATAATATAATATAATATAAGATAAGATAATGTAGACGTCAAGGTGGCAGTAATTCGTATCTCCACCTCACAGCAAGCCAGGGTGCTGCACTCATGATCAGGAGGTTGTGTGTTCAAATCCCAGTTAGATCCCCACTTTGCTCAGACTCCTGGGCAAAGTCTTCACCACAAGTGTGCCTCTGTTCACCGAGCAGTATAATTGGATACCAGTAAATAGAAAATATAGGGAGGGTAACCTGCGATGGACTCGCGTCCCATCCAGGAGGAGTTGTACTTAGTTGCTTCATGCTACGGAAACCGGGGATAAGCATCGGCCTGATGAGCCACTATGGCTCGGGTGTAAAAAGCCCAACGGACTTCACCTTACCTACCTCACAGCAAGTAGGCCCGGGTTTGATTCCCAGGACGTGTTCTCTCTGTGCTTGTGTGGGTTTCCTCTGGGGACTCTGTTTTCCTCCCACAGTCAAACAACATGCACAGTAAGCTGATTGGCTGTTTCAAATCACCCCCAAGTGTGATTGCAGATTTGAGTGGTTGTATGTGTGTTGGTCCTGCAATGGCCTGGCGAGCTGTTCAGCATGCAAAGAACCCTACTTTCGCAGAGTTGCCTGAGATCAGCCTACACACAACGTTAATTAGGATTAGGTGGATTCGCAAGTGAGTGATTTATTTTCATCATCATCATCATCCATCATCATCATCATCATCATCATCATCTACTTTACTATAACAGACGTTACTTAACTATGCTACACTAGACTAGACTACAGTCCATACAATAGAAGAGAAAGAACCAGTATTATCAACATTTATTTATCTATATACATGTATACACCCCCTATTACATGTATGTGTGTCAGTAGTTTTACAACAAACGTTGCTATAGCAACCTGTTTAGCTTGAACAGTTTCTGATATACGTACTTATTGGTTTTGTTTAATAGTACAGTATTAGTATTTTTTTTATTATTCCAGCCAATCAAAGCGCGCTCCAGATTTATTCAAATGAAGGATGATGTCATTTACACATGTCTGGGGAAGGCACGCGGCCCCGCCCTCTCTTCCTCCGCGCGCGAGTTTTTTTCTTTTTCTTTTCGAGCCCCTCCCACGTTTGAAAGTTCCAAATCCTTCCACGCGCTGTGCCCAGTTCCCGCCCTATTCTTTCTTTCTTTCTTTTCTCTGTCTGTTCTTTTTTTTTTTTTTTAATTCGAAACTAATAAAAGACATGTGAAGAATACACGAGGAGGGATGAACGTTGGTTCTTTCTGTCTTTCTTTCTTTCTTGAACCCTTTATCCACTGTAAAGGTGTGAATGTGAATGGAGGTGATGGAGAAAAATGATGTTCCACTCATTTATTCATTCATTCATCCATTGCCGAACCTCACAAACAGGGTTGCGATGAAGGCTGGAGCCTAACTTAGCCGACCCTGGACGAAGGGAGGGTACAGCCCGAACAGCTCCTCAGACCGTCACAGGGCCGACACACAAACACACATAACTATTCAAACACACACTTGGGGGGCTTTCGAACAGCCATTCAACCTCATGTGCATGTCTTTAGACTCTGGGAGGAAACCCATGCAAACGCCACACAGAAATACCCTCACTGAGCCTGGGATTCGAACCCAGGACCTTCTTGCTGTGAAGTGGTATGCCAACCCAGATTATTATTATTATTATTATTATTATAAGGTTTACATGCTTGTTTATGTAAACTAATAATGGTGATATTTTCCATTAAAATACAAAATGAAATGTAAAATCCGAGCACTCAGGCTGTGTTGGGGTTTCAGGGTACCGCAGCTCAATCTTTTGTCTTCTGGTTTGTTTTATCCAACATCTCTTTCTCTCTTTCTTTTTCTCTCTCTGTCTGATTGGCACTTTCCCACTTTCCAGACTAGAAGTCAGGGTGGGTTCTGGCATCTCTCTCTCTCTCTCTCTCTCTCTCTCTCTCTCCTTCCCCCCACCCACCCCTCTTGTCTGCATGTCTGTCTGGAGAAACCGGTCCTTTGTGTTCGTTCGGATTTGTCCTCTGTCTAACACAGAATAGGTTCCTGCATGGTCACCTCCTGTCGAACGCTCCTCTGGACCAATTAATGCAGACGGCGGTTCCGACGGCTGATGCACTGATGGGTTGTTAGTATACAGCACACACGTACTGCATACTCTTAACACAGCTCTAACACACGAACACACCCTAAAGAGCACTCGAGATTAGTAACAAAGCAAACACTTCTCTACAGCATTAGGCTCGGAAGAGGCCATGTCTTTTTTTTTTTTATGTAATACAGTACTGTATTTATATCTTTTATACTTTATGTATTTTTTGTCAGGGATGGTAAGTACCAGTTACATCCTGAATATGAACTGTTGTCACAAAAACTACAAAGTATTTTTAAATTATTATAATTTCCTCTATTTTTTCATCCAAAGTTTACTTTCACATTCAAGTGAAGCCAAATTTCCATTTTATTCTTACTCAAGCTGCTTCACTTTCATTTACAGTCGTGCAATTTATTTTCTGAAATCTCTTATGTAGTCCATACAAGTGGCATTCAGCTTTCCCAGTGGTCCAAGAAGCTGTTTTTTTACAATAACCATTCATCACCGGTTCTTCAAACATTCAGCCTCTTATTGTTGTTCTAAATGACCAATCATTGGTCCCCATTCTTTCAGACAATCACTGATCTCTGTTGGTCTTGACAACCAACCTCAATGATCATCTTTGTTCACTAATCAGAACTGTTCCAAATATGACTAATTACTGATCACACTGTTTCAGACGACCTATTTCTCTAAAAAAAAAAAAAAAAAAAAAAAAAAAAAAAAATCAATGATCATCCTTGTTCTGAGTAACAAATCACTAAAAACAATCACTGATCACTACAGCGTTAAACGAAAAATCAATGATTACAATTGTTAAAAAATCATTGATCGCTATTGTTCTCAACAACCAATCACTGACTGTCTTTGTTCCAACCAATAACATCAGAATTTCTCCTAAAGACCAATCAGTAGTCACTATCTTTATATTTCACTTTCACTTCTTTGTAGTAACAAAAGTGAATTATTTTATCCGAAACAGACAAAAGTGTCTTCAGAAAATCTTTCCTTTGATGTTTTGACATGCAAATGACCAAGACTATTGAAAAAAAATGCAAATTGCTCTATGACATCATACGGAGATGTCTAGCGACTATTTCGATTATGCGTTCGTGACTCTTCCATGTAACGAATGCTTGACCCTATGTTCGGGACACGCCCTTAGCGATCTCGTTCGATAACCCCAACGTTGTACTCGGATCCGGTTGCTCTCTTCCTCCTCTCCTCCATTTTCTTTCACACAGCAGTGGCCATGGTCACACCACATCAACAGGACGAACAAGAGGGAGTAGAACACAAGGCTGGCATTTTAGAGGATGCCGGGACAGAGATGCTGGCTCCGCTCGGCCACCCACACAAAGAGAGGAAGCGTACTGGTAGCAAAGAAGTACTGTAGCGTACCCGAGACGCAGGAAGGGGCAACGTAGCCGAGCTGCAGCTTATTTCCCTCCACTTCCTTTCCCTTCCTTAGTAGAAACTGTGTTGGAGGAGTAGCGCCCAAGTCTGCAGCTGGCCAACACAACACAAAAGAGCTGGCGCACGGTCAAATACAGAGACAAGCACAGACACACAACCACACAGACTCTCACTACACACACACACACACACACACACACACACACACACACACACGCTATCAAGCCAAGAGTTGGCACTCAGACCAGTCCTGAAGATGAACTCACTCACCCCCAACACACACACACACACACACACACACACACACACACACACATACGTGCACACTCCGTGTCAAACACAGAAGCATCAGGTATCTCAGAACACACCTGCATAAGACATGTTCCTGCAATTTCACCTTCTGTGACACACACACCCACACACCATTCCACTCATTTCAAACATACAAAGGAAATATGTAAGTGTGTGTAGAGATAGAATCATACAGCCACACCCATCATTAGGAAACCACTGGATTTCAGGCCTGTACATAAATAATCGAGGCAGTTCGAGCCGAAGCAGCTGCAAGCTGAGGGTGATCATGTGAAAAGAAATCAAACACCTTGCAGGTTAGCGCTCGTGCTAGCCCGGTTGCCTCTCAGGGAGCGTGGTTCCCCTGGAGACCAGAACTTGCCAGAGCAGCACCTGATTAGCATAATTCCCATTAAAAATATTACAGAGGTGCACGCCGAGAGATACACGCTAATCCATGCTAATAGCGAGAAGTGGTCCGAGCAGTTAGATATCGGCGCTCTTTCTCGGACGCTAACACAATGAAAACAAAAGCAACAGCAAAGATACCAATGAGACACGAACAAAGACAAAGACAGAGACAATTGTAGCAGATCAAATTTCAGATTCGGGAATTTTTTAAAGGATCCTTTAACATTAGACTCTCACTAGTGACGTTATCCTGTGGTGGCTCTGAATGAGAACAACACCACAAGACGAATGGCAGAGTGTTATAAAAAAACTAACAAAAAAAATAACCCCACCTCACTTAAGCCCAATTTTTTTTTTTTTTTTTTTCAAATTTTAAATAAAAGTAAAAACCAAACAAATAAAGACAAATATATAATCCTTCCATGCTATAAACTGATTCAGTTGTTGCTATGGCTACATTAACATTAACATTCTAGCTGATGCTTTAATACCATTTGTTTTAACTGGAGAGCGGGATGGTGGAGTAGTGGCTGGCACATCCACTTCACAGCAAGAAGGTCTTGGGTTTGAATCCCGGCGTTGGGTGGGTGTTTACATCTGGAGTTCGCATGCTCTTCCTGTGCTTGTGTGGGGTTTCCTCCATGTACTCAACTTTCCTCCTGCAGTCCAAAGTCATACAGAGTAGGCTGTAGGAGCTGTGATAGTCTGCTGAGCTGTTTGGGGTGTAGCACACCTTCACCCAGTGTCAGCTGGGATAGGATTCAGTCTTTCCACGACCATAATAATTAATTACAAGGCTCGATGTCAATCGCTGTCACGCTTCCATTCCGACACGAGGAGCACTGATTTAAATCCAGGCCAGATCTACCTTCAAGTCGTGCTGGTGGAAGGAAATAAACCAACTGATCTCATGGACTTCTTGTGGACACAGACATCTGATAATGTGATCTTCTCCGATTTCTTCTTCCATTGAATTTCCTCCGGTTCTTTTGTGCTATGCATTTAAACGATTTCCACGGCTGGGATTTTGGTATGGTGAAGAGATCTTTTACATGGTAATGTTCCCGACCATCAGTTTTTAAAGCGGTGCCTTTTTAAAAATTCTAGACTGACTCAAAGTTCCCTTTCCTTTCATCAAAATCCAAGAGTTCAATTTTTTTCACACAGTGACAGAGATAATAGCTCCTCTTAAGGCTTTTACATGACTCAGTAAGATTGCTCTTTCAGGAGTAAAGAATGGAGGATTAGTGCAGAAAGGCCGCTTTAGATTAAATATGCAGGATCGGGACGACAGACTGACAGGTGATGAGGCACTTTTTAAAAGCACAGCAACACTGAGACAGGCTTCCTGACGCTCCAGTGCCTGTGGAGTTCGCTTCTCCCCTGGGGACAGACTCTCAGCAGACTTGGGAATACACACACACACACACACACACACACACACACACACACACACTTTCTCTTTTCTCTGGGGTCACACGGTAAGTGCTTCCTGTGTCCTTTGGCTCCACTGTTCTGTGAATAATAGATGTCAGGATTGAGGGCCTCGGACACACTGCTGTCCTGTCCATGTATCAAATACCCTGATTGGGTGATCAGTGGTGTACACATATGTAAAATTTATTCTTTCTTCGTCCACTTGTGCAATCTGATTGGATAATGTATTAATAGAGTTTCCAGAAATTTATTTTTAAATGTTCTACGCTAGGTACCCAGACTGATGATAAAAATAATAATAATATTTAAAAAATCAGGTTTTATATAAAGCAGAGCTGGACTATATACAGTCACGAAACAGAAGGAGGACATTACAACAAATTCTGAATTTAAAGCATCCATTCTTCCCAGATCTGTTTCTGAAACCATTTGTTTCTTTCTATTGGTGTCAATGATCCCTGAACTGCCCACCGAGATACAGTATTAGCAAAAATTACCAGCTTGAGGCGGGGGCATGGTGCAGAACTATCACCATAATGAAAATGGCGTTTGTCAGCACAGACATGGATGATATATCACTGCATGAGATCGTTCCGTAGGGTCACACGGGATTAATATTTTGCAATCCTTCTTAATGATCTCGTCACAGTGTAGTAGTGTACTATACTTATTCTATCAGAACTCTTTATCCAGTCGTTCAGCTCCAGCTCCATTTCCTTCAGCAATCCAGCCCTTTCCTCTTTCCTCCTGTCGGTGTGGTAATTATTCAGGTTTCAGTCTCAGTGTTCAGCACTCCCCCTGATGCACTGCGTCTGCTCTTACACTCGGCTTCACTCCTCTTCCAAAATCAGCACCGATCCAAATTGGTGGTTTTCAGAGCAGCCAGAGACACAAAGCAGCACGCTGGCAAATAACACTTCTGGTGAAATGACTTCCTGTGCAGCTGTGTTGGGTTTAATCGCTTTTACTTAGGAATCATTTAAAAAAAAACAAAAAAAAACAAACAAACAAAAAAACAGCCCCAGCGGACAAAACAAAAGAATTAATCCGACACTAAACACCCGTCGTCCGTTAATGCTAATGGCTGTGGCTCAGCAGCACTGTCTGGTCTGATCTTTAAGAGCAGCACAAAGAGACATCATTTTTTACTGAAAAAAGGGAAAAAAGACATAAAACATACAACAGATCTGATCATCAAGACATACAACTTAGTCTGAACACAATAAACCAATTTATATTTTAGTCTGAACACAATCAATTTTAGAATATATATTCTGAGTACACACGTATGTATGTGCATATACAGTCTTGCCCTGTGACAGCCTGTGAGCTGTCCAGGATGTAGTCTGTGCTCTGTCCTCACCCAGATATATGGGCTGGATGGATGGATGGATGGATTGATTGATAGAAATACACACACAGCTCGATCTCTCTCTCCTTACACAAACACACACACACACACACACACACACACACACACACACACACAATATAAGATCAAGCAAACCTAAATATTATACAACGATAAAAAACAAGTAGACAAAAAAATGCAGTTTTCAATGCCAATTGCATTTATTAAGGGGGAAAAGACATCTGAACCTACAAGAGCCTGTGTGAATAAGTAATTGCCCCCTAAATCTAATAGCTGGTTGAACCACCTTTTGCAGCAATTACTGAAGTCAAGTGTTTGCGATAAGAGATGATGAGTCTTCTTTCATATCGCTGTGAT
>CM045731.1:70918916-71001416 GCA_024760905.1 Plotosus lineatus
TCAGATGGGGATTACTATGCTTGGCGGAGGTTTGCAGTCTTTGGGTGCTTTTCTTTCATTCTATAGATCTGGATCCTGAAACAAGTTTGTCGTCCAAGGCAAGATGCGTGCAGAACTCGACATACAGCAGCGGTAACTTTCATTTACAGTATTTGTTGCCTGATCTCCAAACGAAAGGCATAAACATTATACTGTATAGATTTAATTTAGGCTTGATTAAGACAAAGAAAGATGACTAAGCCCTGCATCGCTGCGGTCCTCCGGCACCGAGAGCTGCTCCTTTACACAACGCGTCCTTTTCATTAATCTCCTTTAATGTACATTTTTGAATTTAATCGAGTACATTAAGCCGAGCGGACACACTGTAAACCTTAAAGGCCTCTGGCTTCATGCTCTGCGGCATTGGAGAAACACAACCGCGAGCACAGAAGAGAGAGAGTGAGCAAGAGAGAAATGAGAAAGAAAGAAGAAAGAAACCATGGATAATAACCTCCCCCGGTCGGAGTCACTCCCCGTCTTTCTTTCTCTTTCTCTTTCTCGGCAGGGATGGTGTGGATGAAAAGGCCAGCGGTGCCAGACTCCGACTGCGGCTCCATTAAACACATGCTCAGTTCCCGCATATAAATATTGATGCCCTGGTGAAGCTGCAGGCTACCCTACTCCTCTCTCTCTATCTCTCCTCTCTCTTTTTCTCTCTCACACTCTCTTACACACACACACACACACACACACACACACACACACACACACACACATCTCTGGAAGCTTTATTCACAGCTGGCCCACCACTCCACTCTGCTCAGTCTTTGTGGGGTGTATGTGTGGTGTGTGTGTGGTGTGTGTGGTGTGTGTGTGTGTGTGTGAGAGACAGCCAGTACTGAACACTGGTTTGGTGAGCTATTCAGGGTGTCACCCCACCTTCACCAATAGTTGGCTGACCCTAGTAGGAAAGTTAACCGGTTTCAGAAAATAAGGCCTTGTGCGAATGAGAACGTTCTGTCCGTCGCGGTGATCACCGAAGTAGTCAATAAATTCTCTAAGTGCGTGTTTCATGCGCTATGTCTCAAATATTGCGATGCAGGTTTCTCATCCTCAGCTGCATCACTCCAGGTCATATTCAGCCCCAAATCAGACAGATTGGACAGAGCCATTTTGAAGTCCTACCCATACAATTTTGTTTGAACATGTGCAGTAATTTGGTTTCGCTTGAATTTCCAAAATAAATTTCAGAGTCCAAGTAATTACTGAGGACAAAAGAACAAATGCAGAGACATGTCATACATCCTAAAGCTTTATGCTACGTTTAATAACCATCAATGCCCCGCCCCCGTGAAATTTATATCTAACCAGTCAACTCATGATACACATCTCTAATCTCACCCGAGTCTTCAAAAAGTTCCTCTAGTTACTGCCACCGCTTGAGATGGAGTTCTTTTGTGAGTCAGGATTTGATGTTGGGATCAAAGGTCACAGTCAAAGCATGCTTAGAAAACTTTGGACATAGAACACTTACAATTATAACCACGGCGGTGCCGATAAACATAAGCCATATATGGTCTTTTGAATGAGACAAATATCTTTGACCTGCATTGACCGTAAAAGGTCATCTCCAGGCATCCTGTAAATCCTTTAAACAGGACAGCATGATTTCGTGAATTTGCATATGTCTACATTCCACAAAACATATCATATGATAAGTACAAAAGAATACTTCCTACGTTCTCCACGCTGTATATGGAAGTGCCTTACACTCTATAAGTGCACCTCAAGTATCAGTCTAGAACACTATCTGTTTATCCTAAACAACACCTTCATATCCAGTTACATTCCAACAATGGCTGTACATAGTTCAACAAAATTTTAAAAATGCAATAAAACACTTGGAATTTAAAAGTTGCGCATTTGGTTCTGAGCACAAGCTCTTAAAAAATAAAAATGGATCTTTAAAACCTGATTTAAAAAAATTAAATAACATCTTGAATCGCTACTAAAATTATGTCTGCGTGTCCGTATACTTGCACTAACTTTCTACAAACCTACAATTTGTACCCAATGAAGAGTGTCCCTGAGTCAAAAGGGGAGGAGCTTAATTAGAATTTTGAATTAGAACGTGTTCATGTGGTCACTGCCAGAAGAACAGTACTGCTTGTCAGATGGGAAATGTGTTAATACAACAGGGCTGCCAACCCAGGAACGTACCATTTTGTAGTTGATGAAACAAAAATTAGTATTTCGAGCTGAAAATTAGTATTTATAATAAACAAAATTAGTACTCAAATTAGGATTCCACAAAATGACATATACAATGGTACCTTGACTTACGAGTGTCTTTTATAACGAATGATACGAGCCTCGATCCCACCAAAAATCTGTCCCATCCAACGAGCAAAATTTTGATTTACGAGATCTGCTGGGGAAACGGTTTCTCTGGGCCGATTAGCCTTGTATTCTTCTGCGTGTATTCTCCGCGCTCCGAGAACACCTCGGCGTGGTAAATTCCTGGATATCGACCTACCTTGCTTCTGATTAACAAATCACATGATAAAATACAACCGTAACATCCCGTGAGATTATCACAAGACTTGGCTTTGCCAGGAAGGTAAACATGTAAACACGGACCGAATTTGATACAATTCATCAGAATTATAGACAAAATACTGTCAAATAAAATTTAAAGGAGCGTATTTTCCTGAAAGTTTGAAATTCGTATTGCCATATTTTATGTTATTTTTCGTATGAATACGGATAAATTCGTACAGGTTTGCAGCCCTGATACAAACACCGGATGTTCAACTGTGACGTACCTAGCACTTCCTGTACATTCGATGGCCTCTCAATAATGAGTTCAGATGGTCAATAAGTCACACGTCTCTACTAAAAACGCATCCCTGTTTTAAAGCGAGCACGTTTCATGACTGCTGATCCTAAGATACTGATTTAAATTTGATGATATTACTGTCAGGAAGCAGTAGCTACACTAACCAGGGATCTAAACGCATCATTCGCGAGTTAAATGGTTTTTTTAGATCGTTAATATGTTAAAACAATGCCTTGAGATGAATCATTACCGGAACCAGATCGCTAGGACGCTAAAAAGCAACCAAGCGTCACGATTAATGCAATGGACAGCCGAATATATTACGTCATCGGCAGGTTTGTGACAGGCTGATCAACTTAAACTCGGCAGTTTTTTTAACTCAGAGACCTGACACGGCAAACATTATCTGTAAATAAACAATAAGAACAACAGCCAATATTTACAAATGGAAAATAAAACACTAAACACACACACACACACACACACACACACACCCACACACACACACACACACACACACACACACACACACACACACACACACACACACGATTTCTCTGTTGTCTACTTAAAGCAGCAGAACAATGAGCAGGGCTCTGGTGATTCTGGGTTCTGGAACTTTCCTGAGGTGGGCGTGTCTGTGCACTGAGCGATGAACATATGCAGGTCTGACACCTGTGGAAGTTCCTGGGCTTGTTGCTACGGAAACACATACAGAACCATAATGGATGCTTTCACTAAACGGTACAATATTCAATGTACAGGAGGTGATGAGCACGACTAATGACCATGTGACCCCTCACTAGCTCACTGGCTCACTCACTCATTCATTCACTGCCTCACTCGCTCATTATCTCACTGCTTCCCTC
The DNA here is from genome assembly GCA_024760905.1 of Plotosus lineatus. NCBI lineage: Eukaryota > Metazoa > Chordata > Actinopteri > Siluriformes > Plotosidae > Plotosus > Plotosus lineatus. The sequence continues at coordinate 70,922,604 of CM045731.1, forward strand.
GCTATCTCTCATTCATTCACTGCCTTACTCACTCATTTATCCACTGTATCACTCACTCATTCATTCACTGCGTCACTCGCTCACTATCTCACTGCTTCACTTGCTCTCACTCATTCTTTCACTGCCTCACTCATTCATTCACTATCGTACTCATTCATTCACTGTCTATCTCACTGCCTCACTCACTCTCATTACCTCACTCACTCATTTATCCACTGTATCACACACTCATTCATTCACTGCGTCACTTGCTCACTATCTCATTGCTTCACTTGCTCTCACTCATGCTTTCACTGCCTCACTCACTATCTCACTGGCTCACTCACTCATTCACTGCCTCACTCACTGACTCACTCATTCATTCACTATTTTACTCATTAATTCACTGTCTCACTCACTCTCATTGCCTCATTCATTCATTCACTATCTCACTCACTATCTTGTTGTCTCACTCATTCATTCGTTCACTGTCTCACTCACGGTGATAGTGTCGTAGGCTCCAGTGATGAGGGCGATGAAGAGCGACAGCACCATGTAGATGAAAAGTGAGATAAAGGTGTAGAGGTAGAGCTGACTGAAAAGCCACACCAACGTGCTGCTGCGCTCCACCTCCGAGAACGTCGCAAACATGTCGTCCCCATTTATCAGAGAGAACAGACACTCAGACACCGTGGACAGGGAACGGAACTGATACACACACACACACACACACACACACACAGAGGAAGAAGAAAGAAGTATGAAATCAGTACGACACCTCACAGAAGATAAAGTAGAGGTAGTTCTCTCCCGTGTGTGTGTGTGTGTGTGTGTGTGTGTGTGTGTGTGTGTGTGTGTGTGTGTGTGTGTTACTTTAGCATGGTAGGGGCCCAGTACGATCCAGCCGCAGAAGCAGTAGCCCATGTAGATGGTAGCAGCGCAGCAGCAAAAACGCAAGACATTTGGAAATGCAGCTCTCAGAGTCACAATCAGGATCTGCACACACACACACACACACACACACACACACACACACACACCTTCCTGTGTTTATACCGGAGAATATCTGTACCAGATTCACATGTGTTTCTGAACCTTACGTTGTACTTTTGGAAGAAGCTGAAGTAACGAATCACTCCTACCCACAGAAGCAACGTGGACGTGCCCATTAGGATCCCACACACATCATAGGACGCTAGAGTCTACAGTAACACACACACACACACACACACACACACACACACACACAATAAAAGGAGAGAATTTCACGCTACATTAAACACACAGTTCAGTTCATTATGCAAACTTTATTTTTATTTATACACCACAGTAACACACACACACACACACACACACACACACACACACACACACACACACACACACAATCTGTCTGTGGTTAATGGAACACAAAACGACAAGATGCAGGAACCTTTAATAAAATTAACAAATACACACAAACACACACACACACACACACACACACACATCACATTTCCTGGGCCATAAGGTGCACCACAGTATAAGGCGCAACACCAATAAATCACCACCGGATGTCCTCTGACCACACATAAGGCGCACCGGATTATAAGGCGCATTATGCGAAACAGAAGTCAGACAAGTCAAACTTGATTCAACTCATTCACAATACCTCTCAACATTGTTCGGTTGGAACAATATAGAGCAATAAATTCACTTTTTCAGTTCATTTCTCTCACACAAATCCATCAAATTCTTCATCTTCAAGATCTGAGTTTCATAGTTGTGAGATCGCCTGCATGGAGTTGCAAATCAATAGAGACGGAGATTAGGTGGAAAAGGTTTTGCAGGAAAAAGTCTTCCACGTCATGACCTAAACTTCTCACAGCCACTCCCCCTTAAAGCGACGGTGTCATCAAAGTAACAAACATAGCGGTGCTCATTTTCAGCGTGAGTATTGTGTTCACTACAGAACGAAGGTCAATACTCTTAAAGAGCTGTATCAGTGTAACTGTAAATTCAAGAAGGTTAATCTGAGGTCTCAGGAGGACACTTGTAGCAGTGCTTTATCCCGGTGATGAATGGGAGACTCTCATTAAGCCAGCTGAGTGTCCTGACACACAGAAGAATTCTGGTAACAAGACAGATAGTGGGTAGAGACAGAGATTAGGTGGAAAAAGTCTTCCGTTCTCCTGACATAAACTTCTCTCAGCCACTCACGTATTACTCAGTGAGTCACCTGACCACGATAGCAGTAATACCGGAACTTGGACATAAAGCCCGGATCCCTCTAACTTACGACCTGTTGACACCAATGGCCAAGTGGTTGGAGTTCTTTGGTTAATCCACAGGAATGATGGTAAGCTCTGAATTAGTTCACTTCACTAGAGTTTTGCCGGTATCAGTGAGATGGAGTTGCACGACTTCATCCACACAACGCGCACAGGATTATAAGGCGCACTGTCAATTTTTTGGAAGATTAAAGGCTTTTAAAGGTTTTAAGAGTGCCTTATGGTCTGAAAAATACGGTAATGTTAGCGGCAGTTCCAGGTTTCAACACTGACTGTCAGTTATTGTTATCATCAAGTACTATCACTGTTACTTGTGTGTGTGTGTGTGTGTGTGCGTGTGTGTGTGTGTGTGTGTGTGTATGTATATACACCTTGGTTTCAATGCCAATCTTGATGAAGGAAGCGATGATGGTGAGAATGTCACTGATAATGAGAAGTAAATACCATCCATTAATGAACTCCAATCGATCTCCCCAATATACATTACGGCCCAGAGACCGCCTGAAATAGCACACAAACTCCTACACACACACACACACACACACACACACACACACACACACACACACATTATAAAAATAATACATTTTTATGCCATTCAGTTATTTTTCCTTTCATATCTCCACAATCAACTCACTTTTTTTGTATCCATCCATCTCTCCATCCAAAAATAAATTCTGTATGTATTTCTCCATCTCCCCTTTATTTATTCCTTAGCAATCACTTCAAAAACCTCTGCTCCTCTGCTGCCCCATAGCCCGACCCCAGCACACCATTAATCTCTTCACCCACTGCTCCTTAACTCCACCATTCCCTTCATCCATCCACCCCCAACGTACATTTTGCAGGATGATCCCTCGCAGTATGGATCGTCCACACAGCATCAGAGAGAGGACACACACTACCGCCACCAACACGTCAAACGCCACCCACCAGTAATTCTCTTCTAAGTGATGCACAGTTAGACAGACAAAAGAAAAAAAAGAGAAAAAAAAGATGAATGACAACAAATATTTGTTTTGTATCGTATAGATTCGCTGGAAGTGATCTCCGTAAGGCTTTTACAAACATCTGTAAGCGTCAAGAAGTAAAGAGAACAAGACAACTAAAATTATAAGAGAATTCAATGAGGAGCATTCACAGCGCCACCACCAGGAAGAAGTAGATTATTATAACTTTCCTTGGTTATAATGAAATATCTCCCCCTAGTGACCAGCTGATGTATTTTGGTACATACTATAAAATAGGCATTTTTCTGGATTTAAGGTTTTTTGTTACTTCTGGCACAGCCTGAAGAATTCCAATCAAATCTGTGCACAATGTATTTAGTTATCTTGCACACAGTCAAACAAAAAGACACCTTAACAAACCTACAATAGTGAAAACATACCTACCTGGTGAGGGTAAAAACTGTTCCTGGATTTATTTTATTCAGAAATTCATTAGTTTATATTTGATTTGTTAGTTTAATATCTGTATACTGTTATTATTGCAGTTACCTTACTTTACTGTAACTGGCACTTCAATGTCCTATTCTCGCAATTTCGTGCACTCACAAGAATGAAACGGCCTATAAATCGCAGCCTTTTCAAACAGGCTAATGAAAATTACTGAACACATTTTAACAGCTTGCAGCGTCTAAGATGTAAGTAAAAACCACCTAATGATGAAAATCTACATATTTGGAAAGATTTCCTTTCATCTATGGCAACATGCCCCATATGTTCATGCTCTGATCTAAATTTCATGATGATGGAAAAAAAGCTGATGATCACGATCTTATACTAGATTTAAAAATGGCTGAGTCTCATTAAATCCACTTTTAACATCAGAACCTGTAAGATTGTTTTTTTATTTTTAAGATTTATTGAGTTGACATGTGTGTGTGCATGTGTGTGTGTTTTAGTGTGTAATCTTACTGTGTCCTGACACAGTGGGTTCCCTGCACTCTCTGATGACGGCCTGATTACGCAAACTGATCTTTACTTTCCCACTGTGAGCTCTGTTATCAAAGAGGATCTGAGAAAACACACACACACACACACACACACACACACACACACAGAGGTCAGACAGGTACCCAGACCTGCAGGTGTATGAGTGGAAACCCGAATATTATTTATTTAATAACTGATACTTTTGCTGGAATTTTAAATGTTCTGAGATTTTACAAACACAGCTAAAAAAAATTATTAATGTTAACAAGTTACTTATAAACATACAAACAACAACAACAACAACAACAACACAACAACAAAAAAAGGGGCTCACATTAATTTACACCAACCTTCTTATTTTACATCACCTTTATTTTTAATTTTCTTTTAATTAACAAAGTAAATTCATCCTTTCTCCTAAAAGTTCCCCAAAGACTCCCTTTCATTTGCCGTATTTTGCGGACTATAAGTCGCACTTTTTTTTCATACTTTCGCTTACTTGTAATAACTTATACTATTACATATAATTCTGTTTGTCGTAACAATAACAAACATAATTTCACGTTTGTTATTTTTACACTCATAACCACAAAAGGACACTCAAGGCTTGGGCACCAGTAGCTGCTGCTCATCCTGTACCACTGAAGAAATGGCCCCAAAAGAAAATCCTATTCTGCGGATTACAAGCTGCAAGTAGTGAAATATGCAAAAGAAAACGGTAATCAAGCAACGGAAAGAAATTTTGGAGTGAATGAGAAACTTATGAGAGACTAGAGAAAGACGGAGATTATTATTACTGTAATGAAGAAAACAAAACAAGCTAATCACAAAAGGTAGATGGCTACAGCTAGAGGAACAAGCTCGCACATAGGTGCTTGAACAACGTGTCTCAGGGAGAGGCTTGTCAACAGTGCAGTCCATGTCCAGGTAGTTGTCAAGGAGATGAATAGAAATGACTTTGCGTGAGGACTTTCTTGGTGGTACCGCTTCATGCAACGCAACCGCATCTCTAACAGAGCGAGGACCACATCATCACAAAAACTGCCAGCAGATTTCCAAGCAATGGTAGACAGTTTCCATGAGTTTTTGACATCGTCCAGTGTGAATTATAAATGTTTTTTCTTCTTTATTATGCATTTTTTTGGCCAATGCGACTTGTACTCCGGAGCGACATATAGTAAAACACGGTACATGATCATTTATTCATCACGCACTAAAATTACCAAGTTTCTTCATACTCATGTGTCTACACTCAAGAACTCCAATCAGATGCACCAAGCATATTTACAGCGTTTACGTTTAGCCATGATCTCAGATCTCCATAAAAAGCTAAGCGTCACAAATAACTGACAAAATCACTGATGACTTTGCATTAAAACTCCAGCATGCAATTCGACAACTGCAGCACTTCAGCTGCAACAGACAAGGCATCATTTTCCAGGGAGCTCATTCTGTGAGATTGTGAATATGAAACGGTGGACGTTAGCCTTAAAGTGCTGATGTGGAATGAAATCAACAGATTATCATGAACACATTTCTTGTCCACAATCCTGGGAAGTTTTTAAATGGATATACAGTAGGCCGTCAATATTCGCGGGGGTTCGGTTCCAGCCCCTCCCATGAATCAAGATAATCCGCGAGTTCTGTACCCGGAAGTAAAACCCTATGTATCATATTACATGCGCGAATGATCAACCGGAAGTAAAATACTTTTTAGCACATGTAATAGATACACAAACATTCTAAACATTAACTTAGGTACTGTACTGGAATAATAATTGAAAAAGACTTTAATACTAGTGCTGTATATGCAGTATAATGTTTGTTTTATCATCAATAAATATAACAGTAAAAATTGAAAGGTTTTTCTTAATCATGACTATTTGTGTTTGAGATTTTATGTTCTGTAGCATGTTTAACAAACGATACCAAAAGCATCAACTTTATTACGCTTCATGCATTGAACTTGGAGTGACGTCTCCAAGATGGCGCTACCTAGAGGGCGAGGTCGCGGAGTTCTCAGAATCAAATTGATTCTTTGTTCATTTTAAGTTGTTTTATTTGTTGTTTTGTTTGTTCATGTTTTGCACTATGCTTGTCTACGACCGGTCGACCCCACTACAGCTCTCAAAATCGGAGTCTTCTGAAGTTTAGCAACTTCCTATCCTGAGCTAATATGCTATGGTAGCTCAGTGCTAGCCGCACCACGGCTAACAATAAGCCCAGGCGGGAAGGGGCCGAACGACGACTCCAGCGCTTGGGATCGCAGGGGATGAAGGCCGTGTAGCTGGCTGGTGCAATCACCTCGTCGGGTGTACTCTCCTCGAGCCATGTTTCACAGAAACACAGCATGGAGCAGTCCTGTAGATCCCTCTGCGCTGTAATCTGAGCATGAAGCTCATCCATGTCGTTTTGCAGGGACTGAACATTTTCAAGCAGTATGACCGGAAGTGCTAACCTTTTCTAACCAAGCGCCAGGGTGCAGCTAGCATTGAGCTATCATTATATTTACTTTGCATTGCATTATATCAGGGGTAGGCAACCCATGGCCCCGGAGCCGCATGTGGCTCTTTCACCTCTCTGGTGCGGCTCCGTGGATTTTCAAAATACAGTGATACCTCTGCTCACGAACATAATTGGTTCCCAGAAAGTGTGTGTAAGGCGAAAAGTTCGTCTTCCGAACATTTATTTCCCATAAGAAACCATTAAAATGAGAATAATCCGTTCCCAGGTCCCCATAAAACATAATTTTCTACTAAATAAGCCTTAAAACTACACAAAAATATACCTTATTTTATGTATAATAAATGTGCTATTGTATTGTAATTAAAGAAATAAACTGTACTGTATAATAAAGTCGTTTTATTTACCTTTGTGATGGTAGTTGATGGCTTGATGGAATGGAGTGGGAGGAGAAGGGAGGGAGGGAGGGACTTACTGTTTGGAAGGAGAGTTTGGAAACGCCTACTGTTTGGAAACACCCTTAGCCACACACGCACCCTTAATAGCTTCCTTGTTCTTAAGGATGGGAGCAATGGTAGACTTAGCGTACTGGTACTGGGACGCTGAGTCACACAAACGCACACCTCGTTCGTGTTTTTCAATGATCTCCGCCTGTGGTGGGGTCTTTTTCGGTCCCATAATAGCAAAAGTACACTCAATATGGTCCAAAATGTCTAGCAAACACAACCACTTCCGCATTCAAAGAAAGGGGGTGACGAACTGTGACGCTATGAGCGTGTGTCAGCTTCTCGTGGCCGCCACCGTGGCGCTGTTCGACCGCGTGGTTTGATTCGTCCGCCGAAAACTAGTTCGTCAGCAGAGACTATATGCTCGCAAATTTAATGTTCTTGAGGCGAAAAGTTCGTGAGCTTAAGCGTTCGTCAGCGGAGGTTTTACTGTAATGTTAAAAAAGCACATGCACAAAGTGTGCGTGAATGAGGAAAAAGCGGCATTACATCACCTCAACCAATCGGCAGGAGGGAGAACAGCCATTGGCTGAATTTGAACAGTTGCTTGGCAATCCGCGAACATGCGGAGCCGCGAGTGCAAAACCGCGAATAGTCAAGGGCCTACTGTACACCAAATTTGGTGATCCTATCGCAGTTCCTTCCAAAGCTCTAACAGCTCGTACGGGACAGACAGAACCTGTTTGTACAGCTATTCCTCTCTTTCACTGACTTAAATATGTCAATGTGTTGCAAAACTAAACAACAAGGTTCTTCACATCTCCCTTAGAGCTCAGATTTATAGTATGGTGGGTGAGTGTGGAGTCGGGGCTTACCATGACAGAGAAGGTGTAGCAGTTGGGAAGTTCGTTATTGATGATGGTCTGGATATTAATGGCCTTCAGTTTGAACTCTATGGTTACGTTGATCAGCCTACAGAGAAAGAAAAGCACCGTGGAACAAGGACAATAATGCTGGGTATAAATCACCAGGTTGTTTCTGATTGGTCAGAAGGTGGTAAGTAATTGATTCATTTTTAGTACAGCTCTGACACGTTTCTATAATTGTGTTCTGAAGGCTCATTAACCGTACAGTTATATAAATAAAATAAATAATCACAGGCCATATACTTCCACAGCATTTATTGGACAAAAACGTTCAATCCTACAAGGGTTGCAGGGAGGCTGAGGCTATCTCAGCCGAACCTGTGAGAAGGTGGGATACACCTTAAACAGTTTGAAAGTCCATCTTAGGACAACACACACCTAACTATTCACACTCACATCTGGGGTAAATCGAATTAGCCAATTAGCTTACTCTGCATGTTTTTGAACTGCGGGAGGAAACCGGAGTACCCGGAGGAAACTCAGTGAGCACAGGGAGAACATGCAAACTGCACACAGAAGTGCCCGAGCTGAGCACAAGACTTGAACCCAAGACTTTCCTCCTGTAAGGTTGGCACGTTCACACTTCCCTGACATAGAAGTTAATGAGTTCATCCACTAGAGAGCAGCACAGAAATTTTCCAGAACCTTTTATAAAAACATGTTCAGTACTGAGGATATTATGCAAAGAGTCTCCACATTCACTGCAAACAAAAATAAAACAATACGAGACTGGTGAAGGAATGCATGTTTATAGCTGCTATAACGTAACTGAAAAAAGTGAAGAAAACATTTGTAATTGTGATGAACTTGTGTGTGAAGCGCAAGAGGAATAAAACGCTTTGGGATGTGAAACCTGTAACTCCGCCCCTCACTCCATCACACCTCACACACACACCACTCCATCGGTGATTATATTCCTGCAAATATCTCACACCGAGTGTTTTATACTTTACTTAAATCACTCACTCACACACACAACTTTCTGAGAGGATTTTACTTGTGGAATTTGAGAGTGAAGTTCTTGTAGTGATCAGGGAGAGGAGCCGAAGAGTCTGAGGGAGGATCCACGCCTATACAGTCTGGAAGAGAGAGAGAGAGAAAGAGAGAGAGTGAGAGAGCAAGAGCGAGCAGGAGAGAGAGAGAGAGAGAGAGAGAGAGAGAGAGAGAGAGAGAGAGAGAGAGAGAGAGAGATGACTTCATTAGCAAAAATAATTTAGAGAGCAGACACGGACTGATTTCTCTGAAACACAGACACACATGGAAAGGAGAAGCAGGTTTACCGGTGATGACATGAGGGTCAATATTGAAGGTATCGTTGACAGGGTCGATGCTGCCTTTTTTATAATAGTGCTGGCACAGAGAGAGGGCACTACTGTTCAAGCCTGACCCCGACGCATACGCATAGCGACCCACAGCGTTCTGAGGAAGACTCAGATACTGAAAGGAGAGAGAGGGGGAGATAGCGAGAGAGAGAGAGAGTGAGATAGAGCGGTAGAGAGAGCGAGAGAGCGGTAGAGAGCGAGAGAGCGGTAGAGAGAGCGAGAGAGCGGTAGAGAGCGGTAGAGAGAGCGAGAAAGAGCGGTAGAGAGAGCGAGAGAGAGCGGTAGAGAGAGCGAGAGAGAGCGGTAGAGAGAGCGAGAGAGAGCGGTAGAGAGAGCGAGAGAGAGCGGTAGAGAGAGCGAGAGAGCGGTAGAGAGATCGAGATAGAGAGCGATAGATAGATGGATAGGATGGATGGATGGATGGATGGATGGATGGATGGATAGATGGATAGGGAGACAGAGATAGACAGACCCAGAAAGAAAGCACAAGATGAGGGGTGGGTTAGAGAGAAGGAGAAACAAATAGAAACAAAAGTCCAAGACAGCAAGAGAGACAAAAAAGAGTAAGTGGGGAAATAAAGAGAGAAAAAGTTAGAAATAATGAAGGGGGGACAGAGGAATGAGGAATGACAGCGGGGAGAAAGACACATTATTTATATATATATTTTTTTTATCAAGAGAGACAGAGAGAAACTTGTTGAATGATAAAATTGTAAATGATGTTTTTGTCGTTTTAAAATAAAAGAAATTTTACTGAATCCCCGCATCTCATTACTCTGATTGAAACTCTGACTCTGAAAAGCGAGAACATTCCCCCTCCACCCTCTAGAGTTCACTACGCCATCTGCTGGCATAGCAACACAACTACACGATATTTTATTATGAAATCCGAATACAGGCTCCATGGGCGTAGCCCAAAAAGGAGACATGGGTCCGCCCTCCCATGGATCCATCACCCGTGGGAGGAGTTTTAGGGGTCGGGTATAATGTGAGTTGTGTGGCAGCCGAAGGCATGAGTTCTGTCGGACCGATCCTCGGCTACTTACTCTGACCCTCGGGACATGGGATGTCACCTCACTGGCGGGGAAGGAGCCTGATCTGGTGCGTGAGGCGGCGAGATACCGACTAGATATAGTCGGGTTCACCTCAACGCATAGCTTGGTCTCTGGAACCATCCATCTCGAGAGAGGCTGGACCTTATTCCATTCTGGAGTTGCTCATGGGAAGAGGCGGCGAGCCGGTGTGGGTATTCTTGTTGCCCCCGTCTCAGGGCTGACGAAAGGATAGCTTCCCTCCATCTTTGGGTGGGGGGACGAGTCCTGACTGTTATTTGTGCTTATGTACCAAATGACAGTTCAGAGTACCCACCCTTCTTGGAGTCTTTAGGGGGTGTGTTGGAGAACGCTTCCTCGGGAGGCTCATTCGTTGTCTTGGGAGACTTCAACGCCCATGTGGACAACGATAGTGTGACCTGGAAGGGTGTGATTGGTGAGTACGGCCTCTCCAGTCTGAACCCGAATGGTGTTTCGTTGTTGGACTTCTGTGCTCGTCACAGTTTGTCTATCACGAACACCATGTTCGAACATAAGTGTGCCCAGAAGTGCACTTGACACCAGGACACCCTAGGTCGCAGTTCGATGATTGACTTTGTAGTCGTGTCATCAGACTTGCGGCCGTATGTTCTAGACACTCGGGCGAAGAGAGGAACTGAGCTGTCTACCGATCACTACCTGGTGGTGAGGTGGCTTCGGTGGTGGGGGAGGCCTGGCAGGCCCAAACGCGCAATGAGGGTCTGCTGGGAACGTATGGCGGAGTCCCCTGTCCGAGAGACCTTTAACTCCCACCTCCGGCAGAGCTACAACCACGTTCCAGAGGAGGCGGGTGACATGGAATCCGAATGGGCCATGTTTCGTGCCTCCATTGCTGAGGCGGCAGCCTATAGCTGTGGCCAGAAGGTCGTCGGTGCTTGTCATGGCAGTAACCCCTGAACCCGGTGGTGGACACCTGTAGTGAAGGGGGTCGACCAGCTGAAAAAGAAGGCCTATTGGGTCTTACTGGACTGTGGGACTCCCGAGGCAGCGGACAGGTACCGGCAGGCCAAACGTGCTGCAGCCGAGGCTGTCGGCGATGCAAAATCCCGGGCGTGGGAGGAGTTTGGTGAGGGCCTGGAGACTGATTATCGGTTGGCCACAAAAAGGTTCTGGACCACCATCCGACGCCTCAGGAGGGGGAAGCAGTTCTCCACAAACATTGTTTACAGTGGAGGTGGGGAGCTGCTTACCTCGACTGGGGATGTCGTCGAGAGGTGGAGGGAATACTTTGAGTAGTTCGTCTTCATCAAGTCGGGACCTGCAGCTCTCATTGGAGCGATTCGCAGTCGAGTGTGAAGCAGCCGGGATGAACATCGATACCTCCAAGTCCGAGGCCATGGTTCTCAGTCGGACAAGGGTGGAATGCGCCCTCCGGGTCGGGAATGAGGTCCTGCCCCAAGTGGAGGAGTTTAAGTATCTTGGGGTCTTGTTCACGAGTGAGGGAAGGATGGAGCGGGAGATCGACGGACAGATCGCTGCAGCCTCTGCTGTTAAAAGGAGCCTGTACCGGTCCGTCGTGGTGAAGAAGGAACTGAGCCACAAGGCAAAGCTCTCAATTTACCAGTCGATCTACGTTCCAACCCTCACCTATGGTCACGAGCTTTGGGTAATGACTGAAAGAACAAGATGGTGGATACAAGCGGCTGAAATGAGCTTCCATCGCCGGATGGCGGGGTTCTCCCTTAGAGATAAGGTGAGGAGCTCTACCATCCGGAAGGAGCTCGGAGTAGATCCGATGCTCCGCCGCATTGAGAGGGGCCAGTTGAGGTGACTCGGGCATCTGGTTAGAATGCCTCACGGAAGCCTCCCTGGTGTGGTGTTTCGGGCATGTCCAACTGGGAAGACACCCCGGGGTCGACCTAGAACAAGCTGGAGGGACTATGCCTCTCGGCTTGTCTGGAACCGCCTCGGTGTCCCCCCGGAAGAGTTGGAGGAAGTGGCTGTGGAGAGGGACGTCTGGACCTCTTTGCTTAGGTTGCTGCCCCCGCGACCCGACCCTGGACTTAGCGGATGATGATGATGATTCCAAATAAAAAAACTTCACAATAAAAAAAACAGCATCTGACTGATGAAAAAATTATTAATGAGATGAAACTTATTCTTTGTGATGACGTCGTATGTTGTCGGCAAGATTTCCACCCGGTTAGACCTTTAAAATTAATCTAATTTCAAATGCAAGAAATACAGTATAATTTAAAAAAATATTAAAAAGAAAAATTTTCTCTAATGAGACAAACTCAGCCACCAGTGTGTGTGTGTGTGTGTGTGTGTGTGTGTACCTGCTCTATGGCATAGTTGATGTGGTCATAGACGTCACTCTGTGTGTGTACGGAGAACTCGTCTACATCGTCCGGATAGTCCTGCAGGAACAGATGCCTAAACGAGTCTGTGTTCTCATCTTTAAACATCACCACCATCTGATTACTCAAACCAAACCGCACCAACTAGAGAGAGAGAGAGAGAGAGAGAGAGAGAGAGAGAGAGAGAGAGAGAATGCCACCTATTCTTTAATGGCCTGTAACTCTGATGGCGGCATCGAAATCAACTGTTTGCTTGTGCGTTTGTCTGTCTGTTTGTCTGTGATCAATTTCCTGAAAAAACTCCCGTATGGATTTCGGCCAGATGTGCTCAGTTTGATACCCCACCACCAGACCCCTGGAAATATTGTTTCTGGAATGTCACGGTCAAAGCTCGACTTTACAACGAGATCATAAAGTTCTCCCTATTTTTCAACATTGGGGTGATTATGGTTGACATGCTCATGACACCCACTATGGGGGAACATTTCATCATCACGGTGTTGACGCTGTTGTGTGAACTGTGGAATAAAACCTGAGGTCATCTCCAAAAATTAAAGATCGCCTTTTCAGATGATCTATACATTTTTGGAGATGACCTCAGGTTTTATTACACAGTTTTAAAAAGTCATTAAAAAGCAATGCTCCCCTCCTGACTGCAAGCTAGCGTACAGAACGGTCATGCACCAGCACAGGAAATTTTGGATTGGATATTTACCAGGGCCCCACAAAACTGTGATTGGTCGGTGGGTTGTTTTTTTTTTTTTTTGGATAGGATTACAGTACAGTGACGAAAGTTGACATATTTTTTCAAACTATTTTCAGGTTTTTAAGGTTATTGATTGCTGTCGGAGTGTAAAGAAACATTTAAAAAATGACCGACCAGAGTTTTAATCAGTATATTTGTCACCATGATCCATTTGTGCCTGTTGAAGGTATCTTGCACTCTATGAGTGGCATGTCCTACATGACGTAATAAAATTTTCCCATCCAATCTCCTTCCAATCAACTGATGAATCTTTTAATTATCAGTCCATTCTTTAATTTAGCTTCTTTGAGGGCTAAAATGGGTCTAAGACTACCAAATAAACATAAGCTTAAACTTTATTTCTATCCCAAAATATCGGTTGGGCATAATGGGGAACACAAAATTATCCCAAGTGACAGTCCCATAGTGGTTTGCATGTCTGCTTCAAGGTGTTTGGTTCGACCCAGGAATCGATGAGAGCATCTCTTTGTGGGGAGTTTGCAGGTCCTCATTGCTCTTAGATACGAGTGTGAATGGTTGTGTGTTGTATGTAATGGTCTGCTGAGCTGTTCAGGGTGTACTTTGCCCATGTTGACAAAGACAGATATGCTCTGGCCTTCTCGTGTCCCTACTAGAATTAAGTGATTTGGCTGATGATCTGAGGTCAAAACACAGCATTATCCATGAATACTGGTTTACAGACATGGTAGAGGAGCAGTGGTAAACGACGCGAAATAAAACAAGAGTGAACGTTGAAATTACCAGGAAGCGAAACTCACACAAACCCTCAGTTTCATGACTGGAAGATGTAATTCTACATGTATGTGTCCGGTTAACTTTTAAAAAAATCTCAGAACATGTTACATGCAGACACCTGAGTGGTGACGAAGATGATCTTCAACACTTGCAGTATCAGTTTGTACGGTTTGCGTCCCTTGGCGTGGTATTTATCACACGTGCTCATAAAGAAGTATTTCAACTTTCTGCGCAGAGCTTCCTCCTCCATCAGGTCTTCCTCCGACACCTTCTTCTGCAAAGGCGACTCCTGGAGGTCCAGAGAGGGCTGGATGTTGTGACCGCCATCGTTGAGGTCGATGGGAGTGGAGTCAAAGGTCAGCAATTTTTCCTTCTCTGGAACACACAGATGACAGAGAGAGAGAGAGAGAGAGAGAGAGAGAGAGAGAGAGAGCGAGAGCAATAATGATGATAATGATTATTATTATGTTGTTGTTGTTGTTATTACTCTGTAAACATGTTTTCTGTGCAAAGCTCCAACCACATTGCAGTTAAACAGTAATATTAATAATGGTGGAACATGGCGAGATGGTCGATTTCCTGAACTACAGCTAATAATAATAATAATAATAATAATAATGATAATAATAATAATAATAATAATAATGATGATGTAAATGTAGAGATGATAAACAAACCGGCGTCCTCGTCTCGTGCAGGATGCTGCTGTTTTGTTGCCATACAAACGTGATGCAAATTATTTACTGATTAAACCTCAAAACATTCAATCAGATCTGCAAATCTTAAATAAACAATCGCCAGGTAAAGAAGACATTAAAAAAAAAAACCACGCGAAAATGCGACGTTTCTACAGCGGACTGTCATAAACACCGCGATGTCAACAAAGCTGAAAATATCTCCCACCACTTCCGGGTTAGTCACGTGACCACCGGCCACGTGACTCTTGTTCTATTTACTTCGACTCCACAGTGTATCATAACGAGCTTTGTAACATTCACTCCTTCAGAACCCTGGTCCACTCTCAACTGGACTAAACAAATAAAAATATGTACTGGAATGTTTTGTTACCGATTAAGTCCAACCACAGTGATGTCATGATCTGAAAACTATGATTTCACAGTTATTTATTTATTTGTTTATTCAGTTGAGGTGGCACAGTGGTGTAGTTCTTTCAGCCAACTCGCAAACAAAGAGGTCCTGGCTTTCAGTCTTGGGCTCAAGACTTTCTGTCTAAAGTTTGCATCTTCTCCCTGTGCTCGTGTGGGATTCCTCCCACAGTCCAAAGACCTGCACATGAAGCAAATTCAGTGTTCGGAATTGCACATAGGTGTGGATGTTACTGCGAATGGTTTGTGTGTTGGCCCTGTGATGGTCTGGTGAGCTCTTTGAGGTGTATCAAGTGCTATGTAAGATAGTCACCAACCCACCCACAACCCTCATAGTAGAATTAATCAGCTTGGAAAATTACTGAGTGAGGATTTAGAGGAACCACTATTCTATTTTTGATTACTGCTTTTCCCTTTTATGGTCATTAGTAGTCGTGCATTTTATTCCGATACCTCTGAAAAAGGGGAAAAGCCAAAAGGAAAAGAAGAAGAAATCAGTGAATTTACATGAATGTTTATTGCATCACAAGGACTTGACAAAATAGATGACTTCAGACTAGAGTGGCAATAACATACGAATACATTACAATCTGCAATCGCAGTTAAAAATCAAATAAACCTGACCTTGTAATAAAAGGTTCCTTTCAAAGTATATGATTATCATACAGTCTGCATCAACCAATACCATGAAAAGTAATTACTTATACACCAGGTGGGCGGCAACCGATTTCATACTCATTAATGACTCCAGAATGAGTGGAGGTGTGCTTAATGCAGTCATGTATAGTCAGAAAAGGAAAACCAATAAAAGACAAGCAGACAAATGCCTAATCTCATCATTTTCCATGCATGGTTGCCCTATCTGAGGTGGCCCTCAGAGAAAATGACTCCTACACCCCTGTCTCAGGCCACAGCCTTTCCCTGTCTCTTGGGTCAGGTGACCCTCTCATGTCATGAGTTGTTACATGGTTAACCCATGATAATGAACCACTGGGTCACTGTCATTCCTTGAGTAGACACCCTCGGTGTGCGTGTGAATGGTTCTGTGTCGAACCTGAAATGGATCCTACCTTCTTCCTAAGTTGGTTCAACTAGGTTCCACTAAGCAGTTTGGCAAATGAACGAATGAGTGAATGAATAAATGTTCCCATTTAATTAATAAAATAACAACAATAATCATTACACTTTTCACATGCACTTATTTACATTTTTAATGTACATATTTTCAGTACAGTGAAAGGGAAAAAGCCGAAAGGAAGACAGACAGACAGACAGACAGACATTTTCAGTACAGCAGGAAAACTAGTATAAAAGTTGGATGCAGGGTAGAAATTTGGTTTTACTGTATGATTTCCACCATTATAACAACACAGTCCAAATCCCAAACCAATTCAGGTTCTCCGAACCCACTCTGAAAACCACTGAGTTCATATTAAATCGTATGTGTACATAAATAAATATAAAACAGAAGTGTGTTTAACTAGTGCATGAAATCATACACAAAAAAAAAGATTAATAAATCCACTATGTAATAATACACATAAACATGTTTACTTCTGCACACAATGTGCATTTATATTAAATGGTATGGCGCGGGAGGTTATGTATACAACAGCATCGTTTGTTTAGTTTTCTGTTAGCAGTTTGCTGATGTTCATCAAAGATCGAGAAGGGCTGGATCCTGGGTCTAGAAAGAATCCATTCAATTTGGAGGTGACCCATGTATGTGATCCTGTTTAAAAAAATCCTGAGAAATCAAGCTCTTTAATGTCAGACGTAGTTAATCTGACGCCCACCAGGGGGAGACATTTCATCAAAACTGTGTCAAGTTACAATAATCAAGCTGTACCTGGAGGAGGCACCTTGCAGTCTGTGAATGTCCCTAGAGTTATTTATCTTTATAACGAATAGAAAGTCTTATTCAGGATAAATAATGAACAATAAACAAAATGAAGTAAACAGAGGTGTAAGAGCATTACAAAAATATCCACTGATAACTGACCACACCTCAGCAAATCACACAGGACCTGTTTTTTGACATATTCTATAAGTGCCCATTCTGAAGACATACCCAAGTAAGATTTTCATTTTCAAGTCAGTGCCCATTTTGAAATGAACCACACGAAGCTAAAACAGGGTTTCTCTCATGATTTCCATTTCAAATAAATTTACATTCATTCTCTGAGATAACAAAATAAACGACTTATTTATAAATTCAGGCACAGAATCTTGTACAAACTTTATTTTTCATCAAAATGTTCCTGTCTTTCTGCTGATATGGTGAGAATGATCTGAATGACTATGACTCTGTAAAACACACACACACACACACACACACACACACACACACATTTCATTTCTTGTCCTCGTCCCTCTCTACCTCCCATCCAGCTGCTTATCTCGTGCAATGACAGCTTCATCGAATTTGATCATGAGTGTGGTGCCCTTGTGCCAGTGGGCGGTAACCTTGGCAGGGAAGCCGCTGTGAGTAAGGAAGGCCTCTACTATACCAGCGGTGAAGGCCGCACAATTCAATGTGCTGTTCTCTTTCGGCACAGAGATGAACAGATTCACCAGTGGCTCCTTCTCAATGATGTAATACGTCTTATCATCATCATTTGCCTGCTCCAGCTTGTCTGCTTCCTTACCAAACAGAGACTTCCACACAGACACCTACAAAAAAAAGTTGACAAACAGAAAATACGATATGTTATAAATATACTGTATGTATTCATGGTAGGACAAGATTTAAGACAAATACTGTATGTGATCTTCCTTAAACTTCTTCAGGGGCAGTGGTGGTCTAGTGGTATAGGGCGCTGGATGGTTGGGGGTTCGAGTCCCACTCTCCACAAGGTTGTCACTGTCCCCCCAGTGCAGCTAACTGGGTTATCAAAGGCGGGCTGTGTCTGTCACTGTCTATGGTGAGAGGCATGTAAAAGAACCATTGCTGACTTTCGTAAAGAGTAGTTGCAAAGTCGTCAGCGTGTTTCTGTCCCTTGCTAAAAAGGGTTGTGACAGGAAGGGCATCCGACATAAAAACAATCAAACAAGCGAATCAGATGATGGCGACTCCTGAGTAAAAGGGGAAAAGCCGAAAGTAAGACAGACTGTATGTGATCTTCAAAGAGTCCAAACTCCTGTTTACTCTCTTCGGTCCTCTCAATGTCCCACTTCTTCTTGACTAACCTTTTCCTTTGTACACACTCCTGCACTTCCTCATTCCACCACCAAGTCTCCTTATCTACTTTCTTCAAAGGTCCATAACAACCTTAATAACGAACATATTTACCTGTTTTTGGTATCATAAGTTTTCTTTAGGGTCTTTCCATGCGTTATTTATTCTTAAATGGTTTTATTTTGGGCTCTTTCCCCCATAGTGCTGTGTATAAATGCATGATACTAGGCATGTGAATAATATCTTATATATAGATACACCTTAAACAGTGTGGAGGCTTGAGAAGTGCACATAGAGCAGTGGGGTTGTGTGTATTAACGTCGTGCCTTGATGACGAGCAGGATGTTCAGTACTTTGGTCTCCCTCTTGCCGTTCTTTTCCCGCAGCACCAGCAGGTCAAGCATAGCCGCTCCCACACCCCGGCCCATGTCTGCCAGACGGTTCTGCAGCTCGGACACCGAGTATACCCGGCTCTGGCAATACTGCACCATCTCCGAGAAGAGCAGCGCGAAGGCGCTCAGGCTCACCTCCGTCCTGGGCCGGGAAAGCGACCGCTCCAGTACCGTTGACTTCCCTTTAGTGAAGCGGATATCCATGCTATTCCTGTCGGCTCAAAACAACACCATGGACTGAGAGCGTTACTGTTTGCTCAGCAATAAATCACGACTATATGCAGTAAACCCTGAGTTTAATATAACAAACGATATTTTATAACTACATCATTTTCTCTAAGTGAACTGGATATTAATTGTGATAACTCCATTTACCTTTTTTTCATTAATTATTTCACAACATTAAAAAAAACCTGACGCCACACTTATTTCCGGGTTTCTTCTTCTTTGCATTCAGTGCAAAAATGGCGTATTACTACCACCTAGAGGACTGGAGCATTAAAATAACGCATGTGGAAGCTGAAGGCAGATTCACCCCAATCCATGGTAGGGTATGAACAACACACCATAGGCAACTTGGCATTGAATTGCGAGTTCATCTAAAGTACACCTGTTTTGGAGTATGGGAGGAAACGGAGATACCCTTGAGGAAACCAGCATCATCACAGGGAGAACATGAAAACCTCGCACTAAAATAATTTTGCTTGAGATTAGAAACTCAGATCTTATTGTCAGGTGAAAGTGCTAAATATTGAGCCACCAAAAATATGGACCCTTTCGTTAAATCTATTATCATCATCTGTTCATTTTCTGTAACTGCTTAATTCTAATTAGGGTCACGGGGAGGCTGGCACCCACCCAGCCCAGCAAACTCTGGGCGTGGGCAGAGTACACCCTGGGACAGCTTGCCAGGCCATTGCAGGGCACAAACACGCTGACGGCTTTGCAGCTACTCTTGTCAAAAGTCAGCAATCGTTCTTTCACATGCCTCACACCGTAGACTGTCAGAGACATGGCCGGCTTTTGATAACCCTGTTCGCTGCACTGGGGGGACAGTGACAAGCTGTTGAGATTGGGGCTTGAACCCCCAACTTTAAGATCAGTGATCAACAAGGTAACCAATGCCTAAATCTACTATTGTTAATTGAAATGATTCGAGGTTAATGTCATCTAGAAGAACGGATCATTGGTTACAGTCCTGTTAATTTAAGCTCAATACCAAAAATCCACATCATTTAGATTCATGTTTTACTAAATAAGGGGTTTATGGCTGCCCCACTGTCAAAGCATAAAAACACTGGGCCAAAATATACCCATTTTTGTGAGAGGAAACCTTGAAAAGTATGAGGGAAAACATGTAAACCTTAACCAGAAAAGCCCCTGAACATTCTTGGTATTTACGGGTCCAAGTGACACCTAAGCCTGCCCACTGCCTTTACATGGATTATTGTTCTGACAACCCCGATCCCCCTCCAAAAACTCCTCTCTGTGACATCCACACAGACTCCAACCTTTCTCTGTGGCATCATCTCAAATCTAACCGTTTGTACTCTTCATCTCTTCACTTGGACCATGGAAGCACTGCAGCAATAACTATTTATATTGAACAAAGGTAAAAAAAAAAAAAAAAAAAAAAAAAAACCAAGAGATTTCATCTGAGTACTGAAAGCAATAGGAAATAAACAACAACAACAACAACATAATAATAATAATAATAATAATTCACAAAGCATTGCATTTTTTAAATAACTAACTGTTGTACATTTGTTTATTTGAACAGTGCCATTATTACATGGTACACGCGGAAAACACGGAGCGAGAGAGAGGGAGAGAGAGAGAGAGAGGCACCGCCTCGTTTTCGCGCGAGTTTGCAAGTGTGGGCGGGGCCTCCAAAAAGCGCTCTGACTTCAGATTGGTTCACGTTTGAATTCCATTTCCGGTTCGTGTCATTGCGCATGCTCCGTGACCCTGTGGAGTAAAAATTCATTTAGTGATATTTTAAAATGGCCCCCACCACAGACGCTCCAGCTCCGGCAACAGCTCCAGCGCCTTCGCAATATCTCCAACTCTGAAGTCTAAGAGAGAAAGAAAGAGCAAGAGTGGGAGAAGGAAGAAGAACTGAAATATATCTTCGCTCGGTTGGACTTTGTTTTGCGAACTAGCCTGTCAGCTAAGCTAAACTAAGCTAAGCTACATGTTTATTTGGCCGACGAGTTGGTAGCGTTAGCTCATTAATTTTTTTTTTTTTTTTTTTTTTTTTGCTAAATGCTAGCTCGTGCGGCTAAGTTACTTTAGCTAACGTGAGGCGAGTCTTCTCGGCAAGTTTATTTTCTACTTATTGTTTTTCCTTAAATGGCTGACCCGAGGAAAGTATCCTTTGTGACTCTGGCTTCGTATAACACCGCGACGCCGGTGCCGGAGTCCAAAAAGCGGCGGAGGGAGGAAGAAGGGGAAGGCGGTCTCCAGCACCACGGGAGGGACGGAGGAGGGCTGTTCAGTAACGGGAAGAGCTCCGGGGCTGACGGCGCCACAGAGTCCAAATCCACCGTCAGGCTCAGTCTGTCTCTGTCCGAACCCAGTGACAAAGGATCCACAGAATTCAGCTACACCGAGCTGATACAGCAGGCCACCCAGGAGCAGCAGGTAAAACTCCACACTCCTCTTATCTTCTCTTTTTCATCTTCTCTCCAAAGGCCCAGGATTCACTCAATCTCTCACTTTTACTCTCTCTCTCTCTCTCTCTCTCTCTCTCTCTGATGTCTCTGCTTGGTTCTTTGCCTCAAAAGATTTGAAGCTTCATGTTGATGTACACAAGTTATTTCCATGCCTGTGTTCATTTACTCCTGGCCTCATTATGATTCTTTAGTTTGTGACATCACTTCAGTCTTCTTAATTAACTCTGGCCAGAAACATGTAGACACCTTACCATAGATAGCACCGCTGCTGTTCTGGGTTCCTCTCCAAATCCTGCTCACAGACTTATAAGAATTCAGAAGTGTTCATTCCTCTTAACTGGAAACAAGAGAACCAAACACTGTTCCAGCATGACCATGCTGTAGTAATGGGCTCACTGAAGATTTTTAAAGCATCTCGAGAGCACCAAAACATGTTCAGGGTGAACCAGGACACAAACCACATCGCTAGCGCCCTAGTAGCTCAATGAACCTACAACCAAGTCCTGAAACCTCGTGGAACACCTTCTCAAAAGAGTTGAATTTGAGTCTGATGGTTGTGCACTTTTGATATCATACAGAGCATCATCTGCTCAGCGCTTTAACCATGGAGACGGCATCAAATTAGATGGTACAGGTGCGCAAGAGTCTGTTCCCAACTTGGGTTCCAGGAACCTCTTTGGATGGGCTTCAGGATGATCGTTCATGGTGGACATTTGCATGTAAAGCTGCCTCATATTCTATACTCTTAATTTTTTTTTCCAAGTGTGTTGCATGATGCCATTTAGAATTAACCAATAAAAGGATAGAAATCCACATTCATATTAGGGTTGCTGGAGGTTGGTGTCGATCTCGGCCAGTACGGGGCAAAGGTGGGCTATCGCGAAAAAAAGTGTTTTGTGTCCATTTAAATGTATTAATGCAGCATTTTCAGTACAGACATCAGTGAAGATATCAGTTCTGGATAGAAAATAATGTGTATTTCTTCTGTGTTTATGCCAGTTTTGATTCTGATATAATGATGTAAGCATTTATTTGCATTGTCTGCTGTCAGCAGATTTTCATCACTGAGTTTTATCATGCTGCCTGATAATTATAATCTCACACACAATGCCTTAAAAAAACATTTGTGAATGATCTGCGGTGAGCTAAAATCTCTCAGATGTTTTGATTTTCTTGAAGGCTCGGTGTTCAGGGGGTTCCCTCTAACAGGATAAAGGGTGATGGGTCTACACGTCCGGGTGTCCAATAGCTCTTTCAGGTATTTTTCAAGTGTAATATGTGAAACATGTGCCTGGACGGAGTCGTAATCCTCAGAGACAACATCCATCTTTTTTTTTTTTTTTCCCTTGTCATTCGGTAGTTTTCGTCGGGTCTCGTGTCCAATCGCTGACCACCTTGCTTGTGCATATACTTTGGGAGAGCTTGTACATGTTTGCTTTTCATGTACATGTTTTTTACACGTGCCAATGCTGCAAAATTGTGGTTTATGTGGCGCTAGTGGTTTTTAACAGGGGACTATAAATGTTCGTGGCCACGAGCTTGGATTACCAAACAGGTAACAAAATTCGGTGTTGACTCCCGTTCAATTTTTAGGTTTGTCATCTTATACTTTTTTAAAATCTCTCTCGTTTCTCTCCTCTCTCCCTCTGTGCTGAAGGTGTGATCCTTTTTTTTTTAGTCAACAGAATTGACATTCCCCAGGATGAATCAGGTCACAGAAACCTTGTGCCTTTTCACTGAAGGTTGTATTTATTCCCAGATGTGCTGCATATTCCTGAAGGGAAAGTGATGATCCTGTTTTTTTTTTTTTTTTTTTTTTTTTTAATTGGGAGTCCCCATTTTCTCCATAATTTATTGATATCCTATTTCCACCCTTATCACATGACCACCACCAACCAGGGAGGGGCAAATCCATGCACATGCCTCCTCCGTGACATGAAACACTAGCCAACCGCCTCTTTTCAAACTGCAGCGCCATGCGTATTTGGGGGTGGTCGAACTCAAAGGTAAAGCGCTATCTTGTATGAATGAGCTCACAGTTGCTTGTGATTGGCAGACAATTGCTGTGAGTGACAGGGAAGTGAGTGTATACCTTGCGCCCTCCATTGTGAGTTCAGCCAATTATCTTCCATGGACGGATGTGAGAGTAAATCAGATTTGAACTTGCGATCTCCGGATTAGATCCTGTTTTTCTCCATCTTATTTATCTTGTGTATCCTTTCTTCACTTCCTCAGAAGATGCCATAGGGATTCGAGTTGAGCATATATTTTTCACTCTGAAGTGGCCACATGGTCAATTTTCTCCACACCCAGAATGTTACAAATTGGTCATGTTTACTCATAGCGTGTTCCTCTGCATTGTTCTCATGGTTATTTTACCCCCCCCCCCCCTTCTTCTTTCTCTCTGCAGGTGAAGAAAGTTCCCGAAGGACTCACACCAGCCCTGGACCCGAACGACCCGTTGGCTGATCAGGACCAAGAGAGACGAGAGGTCGAGGCTCTTGCCCGGAAGTTTGAGACTAAATATGTACGTCATGTTCTCTTTTTACAAAACTTCAGCACATGAGATGCCGTGTTAATATTTATCATCAGTGATGACATAAAAGTTGTAGAAAATACTTTCTTCTAATTGGACGACCTGCGATTGTGGCTCCCCCCCTCACATCAGAAATGCAATTCTGTTTGTTTTTTATTTTTGAATTTGTTTGAATGTAACCATAACAACAAGCTTTTTGAAGAGTGCCCGCTCAGCCTGTGTGAAAGAAAGAGTGACTGCCCTCATGGTGATATTTAATTGGTTGTATTTTGGACAGGGCGGCACCGGAAAGAAGAAAAAGAAAGACCGGATGCAGGATCTCATCGACATTGGATACGGCTACGACGAGACTGATCCGTTCATCGACAACTCTGAGGCTGTGAGTCGCTCAGTTCTTATCTTTTCTTCCTCTTATTATTATTATTATTATTATATATTTTTTAAATTTTGTAATTATTTTTATTTATTTGTGTGTCAGTATGATGAGCTTGTCCCCGCATCCCTCACCACCAAATTGGGAGGCTTCTACATCAACACGGGCACTTTACAGTTCAGAGCTGCGTCTGAGAGCGAGGATGAAGACGGCAGCAAGGACGGAAACCACTTCAAGGTTTGCATCATCATGCCGTGTCTCGAAATGCATCTCTCTCGCGGCTTATAGTCAGACCCTTCTCATCTCCGCCTACCCCGTTCCCCAAGATGTACTATTCATGCTAGAGATGCCAACACTTAGTGTAGGGGCGGAGTCAGAATCTCAGGAGTGTTGTGATGTGCGGTGAATCTTTTAGCAAGTTTTTTTTCGGTATTTATTGGTTTGACAAGTAGTTCATTTTATTCATTTAGTTAGCATTTTATTATTTATTTATTTATTTTTTTTATTGTATAATAGAAATATATTGACAAGGATTTTAAAGTGTGGTTTTTGTAGGTACAAACTGATACACTGAAAGTCTCTTTTGTTTTTCTGTTGACAAAATTTTTTTTTTTTTCCCTTTTTTTGCCTCCAGAAGCTGAAAGACGGAGAGGATCGAGTGATCAAGAGAAGGAAGAAAAAAGATGGCACTTTAGAGGAGAAGAAACCCAGGAAGAATCGAGTGTCCAAGCAAGGGTGAGTTTTGGTCGTTTGTGTGTGGCTTCATGCCAAAAGACACTGGTGCAACGATTATTGGAGTTTAATGCTCTGTACACAGCACCGACACGTCACTGAAAGATTTCCTGTAAAGTTTTATAACATGGACACGATAGAGCTACGCATCTTTAACTCCACCCTCAGGTTTTTAATCAGGTTCAAGACTGTGGACTGAGCATGTGATGGTGGACGCTTGATTCTATGCTCAGCTGATTCTTGGTTGTTGTCCCCCCCCTCCCCCCTCCCACAGCGTGTCTGCACTGAACCGTCCTGAAAAAAAGAAGAGGAAGAAGCTGATGAAGGACAGTCTCCATTTGGCAGCCATGATCCGCCGCTTCACGCGTGAGAAAGAGGAAATGAGGAAAAAAAACCATGCCACCGTGGCCACTGGCACTGCGACAGGTCTCAAACCCCCGAACGCCAACCGTGCCACACTCAACTCGCACACTGTTGCCCCTGGTAATGACCTCGCGGACCTCACAAATGACCCGTCTGTTATTCCATTGTTGGACTCTGCCAATGACGAGATGCTGCAGGACCTGATGGGCGAGCTGGACTTCCCGATGCTAGATCCACCTGAGCTGTCGAGCCTCGAGGGTCAGGGCGAGAACGGCAACGTCGCCTTGCAGAGAGGACCCTCGGTGGGACGTGTCCAGCGGACTGGTCTCATTCCCCCTCCAGCACTGCCCACCGGCCTGCCTGCGCCCCTGATGAAACGCATCGAGGACCTCCGAGCAGTGAGTGTGCATATATATTGTGTGTGTGTGTGTGTGTGTGTATGTACAGGGTGTCCCAAAAAATGTATACACACTTTAAATAAAAGTACACTAGGTGTTTATTATAATTTAATTTTCAACATGTAAAAGAATTTAGAAACATCATTCCATTGTTTTGTCACCGCCTGTTCTCAAACTGATATTCATTCTGGTCCAGACACTACCGACAACGCGAAGCGATGGAATGGCACACATTCGTGCATTCACGTTCAATGGTTGCTCTCCGTTCAATGACTGTTTCAGATTTCATTGTGTAGACTTTGTCATTTAGGTATCCCCATTAAAAATAAATCTAGTGGTGTGAGGTCTGGTGAACATGGAGGGTATTCAACAAAACCCCTCCCATCTGCTTAAAGATGTATACATTTTCTTTGGGACATCCTGTGTGTGTGTGTGTGTGTGTGTGTGTGTATATATAATATATGCATACACAGTGATCTCTCACTACTTTGTGCTTCAGTGCACCCCGGGTTTTTCAAAAATATTGGACCAGGGTGCTTATGTCTAATACGGTATGTATTTATTGATATTATATACAGACGCTCCTTGACTTACGTTTTTTTTCACCTTACGTTCGGCCGTAACTAAAACGTAAGTTGTTACTGTACGTTCCAGTAACATATGACCGTTCATACTGTACTATACATCCATAAATAGGATTTTACATGCGATTGTTCTGCTTATAAATGGTTCATGGTTATAAATGGAGTCATTTGGAAGAAACATGTAACGTTGACATGTTTTTCACCAGCATCAATTTTCTTAATAATAACCATCTTTGTTTCACACGAGAAGGCTTGCCGCTTTTTCTGATTACCACGCTCACTAGTAAGCCTATGCTTCTGACCAACCATATTTGCTTAGGGTTACAAATGCGCTGTAAATACGCTCACAGAGAGGATGTCTTAACACAAGGGTAACACGTGGTGAACTGGGAAGAAGCAGTGTACGTACTACACAAGAACTTCTCGTACTATGGAGAAAGCGCGAAACTCAAAATTTGACGTACAAAAAAAAAAAAAAATTTTTTTTCCAAACTTTTTTTTTTTTTTTTTTTTTTTTGATAGTCAGTTCAAACATAAAATACTACAGCTATGAGAGCAGAAGTTTAGAACTGAGCACGCTCAACTCCTATCCTGAGCTAATATTATAGCTTAATGCTAGCCGCACCCCGGCTAACAATAAGCTAAGGCGGGGAGGGGCCGAACGACGACTCCGGCGCTAGGTTAGCAGTGGAAGGTTAGCACGTCCGGTCATACTACTTGAAAATGTTCAGTCTCTGAAAAACAAGATGGACAAGCTTCATGCTCAGATTGCAGCGCAGAGGGATCTACAGGACTGTTCCATGCTGTGTTTCTGTGAAGCATGGCCGAGGAGAGTACACCCGAAGAGGCGATATATAGATGTGTGTATGTGTATATATATATATGTGTGTGTGTGTGTGTGTGTGTGTGTGTATATATATATATATATATATACATACATATACACACACACAGTCGGCCCCCACCTTACGAAATTAATCCGTTCCAGAACCCTTTTCGTATTGCGGGGATTTCGTAAATAGGGGTCGCATCTTGCACATTAAATGCCTAATCCGTTCCAAGGCTCCGGTCTTTGGACTGGATAAACCCCATAAACCCATTAAAAATAATAAAAGTACACCAATTTTGTATGAATTATGTGTTAAAAGAAAATTATTTATTAAACCATTATTAAACATACACACCTCTCTCGCTCACTCGCTCTCTTTTTCTCTCTCTCTCTCTCGCATGCGCGCTGTGGGCCATGCCCACAAGACGTGGAATTCAAAGCGCATTCCCTGCTTGACAAGCTCAACTTTAATTTGATTCCTTGAGGGATTGGAATTCCAGATGAGCTCAAATGTACCCACATTTATTAAACGTTTACTGAATTAAACAACTTAAAAAACTAAACTAAAGAGTGAAGCTTCCTTCTGTCTCTAGGGGTTTTTTTTCGTATCTTGGGGATGGAAACTCGGGAAAATGGTTTTCGTAACCCGGGGATTTTGTACACGGGGGTCTTCGTAAGTTGGAGGCCGACTGTATATTATACAGTAAAACCTCCGCTGACGAACGCTTAAGCTCACGAACTTTTCGCCTCAAGAACATTAAATTTGCGAGCATATTGTCTCTGCTGACGAACTAGTTTTCGGCAGACGAATCAAACCACGCGGTCGAACAGCGCCACGGTGGCGGCCATGAGAAGCTGACGCACGCTCACGGCGTCACAGTTCGTCACCCCCTTTCTTTGAATGCAGAAGTGGTTTGTGTTTGCTAGACATTTTGGACCATATTGAGTGTACTTTTGCTATTATGGGACCGAAAAAGACCCACCACAGGCGGAGATCATTGAAAAACACGAACGAGGTGTGCGTTTGTGTGACTCAGTGTCCCAGTACCAGTACGCTAAGTCTACCACCATCATTAAGAACAAGGAAGCTATTAAGGGTGCGTGTGTGGCTAAGGGTGTTTCCAAACAGTAGGCGTTTCCAAACTCTCCTTCCAAACAGTAAGTCCCTCCCTCCCTCCCTTCTCCTCCCACTCCATTCCATCAAGCCATCAACTACCATCACAAAGGTAAATAAAACCACTTTATTATACAGTACAATTTATTTCTTTAATTACAATACAATAGACATTTATTATACATAAAATAAGGTATATTTTTGTGTAGTTTTAAGGCTTATTTAGTAGAAAATTATGTTTTATGGGGACCTGGGAACGGATTATTCTCATTTTAATGGTTTCTTATGGGAAATAAATGTTCGGAAGACGAACTTTTCGCCTCACACACACTTTCTGGGAACCAATTATGTTCGTGAGCTGAGGTATCACTGTATTATTTTGTGTGTATACACACATCCGCACTGTCTTGCTTTCCTCTGAACTGTAAACATCTGTTCTCTCTTCTTATTGGTGATTGACTATAGATAGTGTTTTTATTTTTAGTTTACTATTAGCATCTAATTGTATCATTGTCCTGTTTTATCCATTAATATATTTATGGTAATATAGTGGTTATAATGTTTACCTCAAGGCACAAAGGTCTTTGGTTTGGATCCCGGGCTCGGCAATGTCCTCCAGCAGTCCAAAACATTCACATTAGGATAATCGGATGTTTTAGATTGCCCACACATGTCTGTTGCTCCTGTAACGGTCTGGTGACCCTGCATTCGCCCAGAGTCAGCTCCAGCCTAATATTTGACGTCTTCCTTAAAACAGGTGGAGCAATGTCACACACTTCACTCGGGTGTGCTAGAGTGACACTACATCCGATAGAAAGTCGCTAATGACCATGCAGTCGGTGAACGGCAGTGAAATGAGTGATTGGATGTGAAATTTTCTCAAGTGATGTGAGATTCAGCTGAATTTTCAAGCGGCACAATTTGATCGCTTACCAATTAGAGCGTAAAGATAATGCTGATTGACAGAATCCGCCAAACTCCGAGTTCCCCCAAAACTTTTATGACTTCCATAGGCCGTGTGACCTTGGCAATCTTGGTTGTTGCTTTTTGTTTTATGTGTGAATGTGGCTTGAAAAGGGGGGAAACCTAATGTTTTGTGCATCTAGGAGCAGGGAAAGGAGCAGGGAAATGTAAGGAGAGTGGAGAGAGTTGAAGGAGAGAATTAATGAGTTGTAAAGTGTAGATGAGAGTGGTGGGGAGAGAGATGCAGAAGGTGTTGGAGAGGAAAGAAGTGGAAGCTGGAGAGAGAGAGAGAGAGAGAGAGAGAGAGAGAGAGAGAGAGAGAGCAGTGGAGGAAGGAGTGTGATGAGGTGGGTGAAGTATGATACTGGAGTGTGCGTGCGTGCACACACACGCGCGCACACACACACACACACACATGCACACGCAGGCTTGAAATGCTGCAGGCAATCGAAGGCAGGGTTATTTAAGGCATCACACCTCAAACCTTTGTGTGTGTGTTTCACAGGCATCCCGGCAGTTTGACATGGAGGGCAGGAAGAAGTTCTTCACGCTGGACATGAACAACATCCTGCTGGAGTGAGTTTGTTTTTGTAAGAATTTAAGTCTGTGGAATTATTCGTGGTGATTTATTAACTTTCACGGTACCTCTCGCATCATGGCTCGTCCTCTCACGTGCTCTCTCCTCTCACGGTGTTTGTTTGGGATCTGGCTGCTTTTATTCTCTTAATCATGACACGTCAGCACTTTATTCCCTTTGGCAGAAACCCACTCCTGCTGTGTGTGGAGAGGGACCCGGATGAACCGCGTCATGCTCCATTAGCAATGTCTGTCTGACTCGATTCAGACTGACCCTCGTCTTTTAAAGATTTATTAGAAAGAATTTATCACAGATGCATTTCTATAGATTTTTTTTCCTCTAAAAG
Source organism: Plotosus lineatus (assembly GCA_024760905.1). Taxonomy (NCBI): domain Eukaryota; kingdom Metazoa; phylum Chordata; class Actinopteri; order Siluriformes; family Plotosidae; genus Plotosus; species Plotosus lineatus. The sequence continues at coordinate 70,953,005 of CM045731.1, forward strand.
TCAGAGATTTTTTTTATTATTATTTTTTTTATCAAAGAATTTCAAAGTCAGTACTGAAGTACTTTTACTGCTGATTCGTCGATTCTCTTAGAGCTGATTGTTTTGTGGGGATTTAAAGATTCCTTCCAACTTTTTAAAAAAATTTTATTAAATGATGAATTTACCATGTGAATTTACTCATAAGAGCCGGTCTGATAGCAGTTCGCTAATCCGATCATCATGATGTATGTTGCTAAGCTCGATGTGCCGGTTCCTGGACGTTTATTCCTCTCTCAAAATTATTTAGTGAAAGTTCCTGCTGTGGGTCAATGGTGGCCCGGTGGCAGGGTGCTGTATTACTGATCCCAAGGTCACGTGTTCAAGCCCCACTATCATCGGGTTGTCACTGCTTTTCCCTCAGTACCGGTAACTGGGTTATCAGGCTGGCCATGTCTCTCACTGTCTGTGGTGAGAGGTTCAAGTACACGAACCATTGCTGACTTTCATAAAGAGGAGCTGCATCGCTGTCTGTGTGTTTCTGCCCTGTGATGGCCTGGTGAGCCATTCAGGGTGTACTCTGCCCTCACCCAGATTTGGCTGAGATGGGCTCCAGCCACCTTGTGCCCGTAATTAGGACCAAGTGGTTCAGAAAATGAATGACAATGAATGATGTAAATAAGGCATGCCTGTCCACCAATCCGAAACAAGAGTTCTGATTTATATTAGTTTTTTTTTTTAATTATTTTTAATACCTCTGTGTGCGTGTGTGCTCTTATAGCATTGAGCTGCAGGTGCAGGAGCAGCCGGCTGAGGTGCGCACAGTCGTGTACAATCACCTGGAGGCGTTCGTTCCGTGCAATAAGGAGGCGCTGCTGAAGCGGTTGAAGAAGCTCAGTCTGAATGTGCAGGACGACAGGCTGAGGAACCCGCTGCTCAAACTCAAACTGGCCGTCTGCAGCGCCATGCCCGAGCAGATCGCTCGCTACAACATGGACTGTCTGGCTAAAGTCGCAAAGTAAGTCCATTCCTGTGGGTCAGAAGCTTGCCCCCCCCCCCCCCACCCCAATTCTCACCCAGCCTGTGCCTGCTACAGTCCATTCAAGAGACCTCATAATGTACCTGATAATGGTACGAGTTTTGGTGTGGTCCTTATTTCAGTCTGTAAAAAAAAAAAGAAAGAAAGAAATAAGAAATCAAATTATGGTATCAGATCAAAAGAGAATTTTTAAGTTTAGTCGAAACGGGTCATGAAACTGTTCTTTTTATCACAATCTTGTCTTGGTGTGTGTGAACCTCAGGCAGCAGTCAGAGGACGGTGAGAAGAACGGCTCGGAGGAGGAGGACGAGGAGAGGCCAGGGAAACGGGTGATGGGACCCCGCAAGAAATTTGTGTGGGATGATAAACTCAGGTGAGTTTTTAGGTTTCACTCATTCACTATGAATGCAGTTATTTGCTGTTTACTTCTATCTGATGTTCTCTCTCTCTCTCTCTCTCTCTCTGTGTGTGTGTGTGTGTGTTAGGGCTCTGTTGTGTAATCTGGTTAGAGCGAAAATGGGCTGTTATGAGGCTGAGGGTCAGAACTCTCCCTCTCCTGAAGACTACCTCAAAGCCTTTATGGAGACTGAGGTGAAACCCCTCTGGCCCAAAGGCTGGATGCAGGCCAGGTCAGTCTGTCCCTGTGTTTCTGTCTATCCGCCTGCCTGTCTGTCGCTCAGTGTCGCTGTCTGTCTTGGTGTCTCTGTGTCTGTCTGTATGTCTGTTTATTTTAATAGCTCTTTTTATTATGTTTTCAATGTACCTGTATGTTTATAGTTACTGCACATGTGAGGTATTGTGAAGTGCACTCACTTTCTGTTGTTTGTTGCTGTTACAGGATGTTGATCAAAGAGAGCCGTATGGCACACGGCCACCTCACAGGAAACATGTGAGTTGACTCCTTAATTTTTCTGAAACATTCTGATCTCGTCTGGCTTAATGCAAAAAACGAAAAACCAGTTTGTCTGTAGAGTTCAGGTTCGAACATGAATAATATTCCAGATGTGATATTTATTACTGGTTTGTGGTTCAGGCGCTGAGCAGCACGACATAGGAGATGCGTCTCTGTATAAACAGGACGGTCATCTAATTAGAGACCTCCACGTTTCATCTCACTGTTTACTGTGAGGATGAGCCTGAGCGATGGTTTATCTGTGACACAACCTTTATTTTAATACGCAGTCAGCTGAAGGTTTATTTTCAGATATATGATATGATATCTCACTCACATTGTGGAGGTTCACACTGATGTGTGCTCTTGTGGTGATGTTCTGGGAATCGGTTCAGCTCTGATGTGACAGGACTGGGGGTTTAAGATGCTTATTCTCGTGTGTGTGTGTGTTCTGCAGATTAAAGAAGACTCCCAAAGCAAAACCAAAAGTAAGCCCCCCACCACACCCCACAATCACACGCTCATAGCTCTCATTCTCTTCAGGACCATCTCACATAGATTATGATCATGCAGTTTGTTTTCAGAGGAAGTGAGGAACAGCCCATCCGGCATGTTTGTGCTGTAGCTTCCATTCCCTGGTCAGTGAGGGCGGAGCTAGACATTAAGATGAAAGCTTTTTAGATGATTAGACAATATGATGCAACCCCCCGAGTGCCTTTTTGCCATCCGCTATATGCTTCATACAAACCCATAGAGGTGATTATTAGTTTTATTGATGTAATGTGAGGTCTCACTTCCTAAAAGCTTCACTGATATTAAACATCTTATCAAATTCCAGCAAAACACCTTCTGTAAACTAAGATTCAAGTTTGCTGAATAAAAATATAGTTACTTCCTGTTTCTTCTCTCCGTAGTCTCAGGATGGCGTTTGGCTCCAGCAGCCAGCCACGACCACTGCCACGCCTTCGACCCCCATGCCCCTCCCTCAGCTGCCTCCCTCCCCCGCTGAGCCCATCTGTCTGTCGGACTCTCTAGATGAGGATCTGGGTGGAGCCCCATCTCTGGACTCCATCTCGCAGGCTCTGGCTCTGCTCAGCAGTGCCGCCAAGGGTTTAATCCATTCCAACAGCCCGCCCTCCCCCGAGGCTGTTAAACCTGTCAGCTCTGGGTCTGTCCTTGGCTCTGCCACCTCCACCCCTGTACTTCCTAAAAAGAGCACCATCAGTACCACCGCGTCTGCTTCTCCCGCTACAGGTGACGCAAATTTCGCCTCCTCCACCACCTCCGGTTCTAGCTCCGCTTCTCCAGTCGTCTCTCGGTCTCCGTCTGTGTCCGTCTCTCCCTCCATCCGGACCGATGGGATGGGAGGAGCTAAGGTCAGCGCGATCGGCTTGACTCCGGTGCAGAGGCACACACTGACGCCGTCACAGCGACTCATCACTACAGCTGTTGCAGGCAACAGCAACAAGACGAGTGCAACGTCTCCGCCGAAACCACGGCCACCACCCACCGCCTCGCCCCTCCACCCGCCTCACAAGAGCTTAACTTCACCCATGGCCACACCCTTGAGCCTTCACAAATCTGCCAATAATAGCAGTACTGTTGGACGAATTGGTTCAGGTGGCACGACGCCGTCGTCTCAGTCTCACCCCACGGCACTTCCCATATCTTCTGCTTCGTTTTCTTCACCCGCTTCCTCTGCATCCTCACACCTCAATGCCAAGACGCAGCCTAAAATCTCCTCCTCCCAGTCTCCATCTCCAGCTCAGCCCAAACCACAGCAGCATCAGCCTCAACAGCAGTCAACGTTCGTCACGCCCATGCAGGCTACGCTCACCAAATCTCCCCACAGCTCCAACTCACCTATCCTCAAGCTCACGCCACGTTTGACCACCGTCAGCTCGCCCTCGCCCACCATCTCCAGGACGTCTACGATATCCAACATGCATCAGTTCTCTCCTAAAACCCCAGGCTTCCATGCAGGTTACTCTGGCGTTGGCGCTGGTTATAGCACCCCTGTGGGGCAGCAGAAGACTATGTGTCAGGTCAACAGCAGCAGCCTAACAAGCGCTTCCACCCCGATCACTAAGCACTCCTCCCCCTCAGCCAGCTCGGCAAATCACGGGTCACGGCAGAGGACGGCAGGCGTCTCTAATCAGGGGGCAAAGCCAATGGCGACTGTTTCCTCAGCGACGACTCCACAGCTGGCACAGGTGTGGGCGTGTATCCATGACACCATTAATATGATACTTGCTTAATGTGAAGGGTCATGTTTCACTTCCTGATTGTTTTGCCACGTGTGTGTATGTGTGTATGTGTGTGTGTGTGTGTGTGTGTGTGTGTGTGTGTGCGTGCGTGACAGGTGTCATCGTCCAGTGCCAGTCTGCTGGGACCTGGTGCTCCGAACCTTCCGCTGAACTTCGGCATGCTGGGAGGGATCACTCCTGTCTCCCTGCCCTTCGCCTTTCCTGGCCTGCTGACTCTGCCCACTGTGACAGGGACTAGTGCTGGAGCCAACACTGCTAACCAAAGCAGCTCAGGATACAGTCTACAGCCCAGTGAGCATCTCACACAGACACACACATGCACAAACACACGTTTATTATTTTTTTTTTACACAGTTAAAGGTCTGGGTCAGAGCCCAGTTCTCTGGGTGGATTATGATAGAGCTAGGTCTGTTTGTATGGAAAGAGTGGGTGTGGCCAAAGAATGGCGAGGTTTCCAGGCGATTGTGGCCACGTATCAAAAGTCAATCCTAAAGTACGCAGGCTCCATGTTTCAGTGTTTTGCAGGACTCGGAACACTGATTATCACATGATACCTGGCGAGAGGAGGTTTTCTCTCTTCTTTGATTATCATCAGATCATTTTGTGACAAGAGAAAGACATAATTGTTTTCAGGTCCAGCTGAACCTCTGCTAAGGTCTACCATGAATCACGGAATTTACATGTGCTTGGCAAAATTGGTAAATAAGCGCCAGACTTAAAACGGGATCGATGATGTATGTGACTTTTCCTGTGCAGCTTTCATGGCGTATCTTGTGCTCTCACCGATCAATGATGGATTGGCATTTATTGACTTTAGATAATAAAGTTGAACAGGTGGAGTGCCATAAACCAGCACAGTGTACCTAATTACACAATTATAAGCTAAAGCTCATATTCGTGAATAGAAGGCTGTGTTCATTCTGTCCCTGTTACTTAATGCAGGCATGTGATTTTTCTGCGAATTCACGGAATTTCGATTTTTTTTTTTTTTTTCTCTCTCTCTCATTGGGCCAGTTTAAAAAAAAAAAAAAAAAAAAAAAAATTTCACACTGAATATGTCAAAATAACCTTTCCCACTTTTATTCCGTTCTGAGTTTTGCATAAAATGACCGCTCTTGAAACGTTACTGCTCATTGGCTGATGGCTTTCTAATAGCCAATCGCTGATGTTGAAACATGTACGTAGACATTCGTGCCACTTCCGATCTGTTCAGCTATCGAAAGCATGTTGGTGATCCAGAGAAAAGATTCTGCTTGAATCAAATAAATAGACAAAGTCGTGAAAAACAAGTTGGGGTGGGGGGATTCAGGGGAGGGGCTTCGCCTCCCCAGACCCTGACTGATTTTCAGATATTTTGGTGATGGTCAAATCACATGACTGTTAATGACTTTTTTGAGTTTTGACTTTTTTGAGCAACTGATAATCTGATGGTGCTGCTTCTCCAAGAAATATTATCCTTCATAGGGAAAAACTTTTTTTTTTTTTCCCAAAATCTGCAGAAAATGAAAGGTCAGTGTCACACATTCCAGAACCAGTTATGATCAAAATAATAGCAGTGTATTCAAAAATGAATAAAACTCAAAACCCTTAAATAGCCCATGCTTCACTGTCTTCAGTGTCATGTGGCTTCAGTTCAATATTTGGGGTGCATCTCCAGGCCACCAGACCCAAAATGAACAATCTTACGTTCATCAGTCCACAGAACGTTGCGCCGTTTCTCTTTCAGCCAATCAATATGCTCTTTGGTAAATTGTAACCTCTTTAGCATGTGGTTTTTTTTTTTTTTTTTTTTTTCCTTCCTCCCTCTTCCAAAGATGAGTCTTTTGTTGGGGTTTCTTGCCAATTGCTCGACTTCACACAGGAGTCTACTAATTGTAACACGACTTGATCTTCCTGGAGCTGATTGGTGGCTGAGTCCTTGCCATTTTGTCTCTTCTATCCATTCGAATGGTAGTTTTTCACTTTCTTCCACGTCTTTCAGGATTTGGTTACCATTATCAAGCATTTGGGATCCTTTTAGTTGAGCCGCTCAATATTTTCAGCACTTCATGTTTCCCCCTCTGAAATCAACTTTTTACTCAAGGTAGGCTGATCTTCTGAACAATGTCTGGAACGACTTATTTTCCTCCGAATTTCAGTGTGAAATGCTCTATAACCAACATATACTACATTTGATGCCGTCCTTTCTTAAATAAGAACAATAATTGGCAGCTGCTTTTTTAAAGAATGAGTGACGTCATTAATTGAACTCCACACTGCTATTATTTTGAACACGCCCATTTCAATTAGTGATTCACTTACACAGAATCAGCAGCATGCATATCATGACTGTTGGGTCTGTTGGATTTTATTCCTCTACTTCACCTGCCAGCAAATATCGTTTCTTCCAAAAACACGGATCAGGTTATTGATGTCTGACTGCTGTTATTACGAACGTGTGTGTGTGTGTAAATTTAGTCACAATAAAAGAGGTTCATGTTCCACTGCTCAGACTTGCACATCATAAACAATGTAATTCAGGTAAGCAGGCAGCCATGCACATAAATATCTGTGGAGAAAATGCAGAAATTGTGTGTGTGTGTGTGTGAGAGAGAGAGAGAGAGAGAGAGAGAGACTGACTCGTTAAACAGATTCTTAAACAAAAAGTAAAGGTGATGCAAATGAAGGTGAAAATCAGGCAGAGGGGAGCAGCTGCGGAGCAAACCTCAGTGCTGACACCTACCCCTAGAGACTTCTATCATGAGCTCCACTTTTATTCTCTGCCTAATTGTACCGTATATCCGTATCAATATGCATAAGAACACGAGACAGGCTGCTTGGCAAACATGAGCTGGGACTGCGAAAACCGTTGTTCTGGTTACAGTGTGCTTGACACATGAGATGATTTAATTAAAAAAAAAAAAAAAAACCTTCCTCTGTATTGCAAAGAATGATTCGGTTATTCTGTCGAATTGTTCAAGCAGATCGTTTTATAACTTGGAAATCTGTCTGAAATTTGTGTGTGTGTGTGAGAGCATACACTCATACTTGGACATACATAGGACCAGAATAAGTGTTTATCGAGCAATTTTAAGGAATTACTGGCTTGTTCGAAGGAAAAAATAACCACCCCACGGGCGACTATAAATAGAATTATTTGTCAAAATTATTAGTACACCTTTGCATAACATTGTACCTTTAACATTAAAAAAAAAAAAAAAAAAAAAACAACGCAATACAGTGATACCTCAGCTCACGAACATAATTGGTTCCTAGAAAGTGTGTGTAAGGCGAAAAGTTCGTCTTCCGAACATTTATTTCCCATAAGAAACCATTAAAATGAGAATAATCCGTTCCCAGGTCCCCATAAAACATAATTTTCTACTAAATAAGCCTTAAAACTACACAAAAATATACCTTATTTTATGTATAATAAATGTGCTATTGTATTGTAATTAAAGAAATAAACTGTCTGTCTGTCTTCCTTTCGGCTTTTTCCCTTTCACTCGGGAGTCGCCACAGCGAATCATCTGATTCGCACATTTCATTTGGCAGAGGTTTTTACGTCGGATGCCCTTCCTGTCACAACCCTTTTTAGCAAGGGACAGAAACACGCTGACGACTTTTCAGCTACTCTTTACGAAAGTCAGCAATGGTTCTTTTACATCAACCTCTCACCATAGACAGTGACAGACATGGCCCGCCTTTGATAACCCAGTTAGCTGCACTGGGGGAATTAAAGAAATAAACTGTACTGTATAATAAAGTGGTTTTATTTACCTTTGTGATGGTAGTTGATGGCTTGATGGAATGGAGTGGGAGGAGGAGGGAGGGAGGGACTTACTGTTTGGAAGGAGTGTTTGGAAACGCCTACTGTTTGGAAACACCCTTAGCCACACACGCACCCTTAATAGCTTCCTTGTTCTTAATGATGGTGGTAGACTTAGCGTACTGGTACTGGGACACTGAGTCACACAAACGCACACCTCGTTCGTGTTTTTCAATGATCTCCGCCTGTGGTGGGTCTTTTTCGGTCCCATAATAGCAAAAGTACACTCAATATGGTCCAAAATGTCTATCAAACACAAACCACTTCCGCATTCAAAGAAAGGGGGTGACGAACTGTGACGCCGTGAGCGTGCGTCAGCTTCTCGTGGCCGCCACCGTGGCGCTGTTCGACCGCGTGGTTTGATTCGTCCGCCGAAAACTAGTTCGTCAGCAGAGACAATATGCTCGCAAATTTAATGTTCTTGAGGCGAAAAGTTCGTGAGCTTAAGCGTTCGTCAGCAGAGGTTTTACTGTATAGTTCAACTGACAATAAAGAAAAACTTCATTATCATTGTTTTTAATCTGTAATAGAAAATATTTAAAGTGCACCAATGTGCCTGAAATAATAATAATAATAAAAAAAAAATCCTTATTTAAACTCATTCATCTTATGTTTTAATATCGGTCTCGCTCCACCTTTCTCTTGGCTCCTGTTAAACTTTTCCATGTTGTTTTTTGAGGGGTTGTTTACTGCACTTATCATTTGCTCGTTCAAAAAACTGCGACACCATAGCGTGACAATGAGAGCACCACTGCCAACTAGTGGAGTGGGGGTACAATTACACTTAATTCTCGTACACAATTCCAGAAAAGCATGTTCCCCAGGGTCATACGTAAACAGCCCCCTCCCCCCAGTGGAAGCACTGTCATAGTATGGAGGGTTTCAAGGTCAAAGGTCACCATTTTAGAAGTGAGAATCAAGGGTAAGGGGTGTATCAGCAAATGTCCTCAATATAATTACAGGATTGTCTGTGTGTAGTCATTTCATGATGTCAGGATTTTCATATGCTACACAAATCCTCATGCAAATCTGTAACTTACACATAGGACACTATGTTCGGTACAGCATGATACGATGCTCCATGTCCTCGTCATGTTTTTGCTTGTGTCTCGTACTGGTGTTGAACCCTGTAGTGTTTTTGTTAATGTTTATTTTTTTTTTTTTTTTTTTTGTTCCTTCGTTTTTGTCTTCATGTGTTCCTTGCTGAAATGTCTCTTCCTTTCTGTGTCCTGTCTCTTCCCTGTTTAACTGCTGCGTAAACCTGCTTCCTGTCGTCCTGCTCTTTCTATCTGTCTGTCTCTCCGTCTGTCTCCTCAGATCTGTTAAAGGGTCTCATGTCAGGTGCTGCTCTGCCTCCGCACTTGCAGCTTGCTTTCTCAGGTAATGTCTCTCTGTTTGTCTCTCTGTCTCTCTCTTCCCCCCTCCGTGCTTGCCTGGTGGCTGTTTGCGTTTGGTTTTCCGGTGGTGGTTGCATGTTTAGTGGTGTTCGGTGTCAAGGGTCTTTCCTTCTTTCTGTCTCCTTGTTTTGTGGGGGGGGATTGATCGCTGTTTCCTGTTTCAGATGTTAATCAAAGCCAGAGTGGGGATCTAAAGAGGAAGCTGTGATGTCCCTTGGATGATGATGCCGGACCGCGATGTCGCAATGCAGCAGCGTGTAACGCATGGACTGCAGGCTTTAACCAATACAAAAGCTTTTGGTTTTTGAATTTTTTTTTTTTTTTCTTTGGGGGGGCGGTTGAATTTTCAGAATATAATTGACATCCCCGGCCTCGAAGCTTTCTCTCCTTGTGTTGCTGATGTTTACACACATAGACCTTAATTGCTGTGGACAGGGAGGGGAAAGCTTTTGTGTGCGTGTGTATGTTGATGCATGCACACACACACACACACACACACACACACTCTCTGAGCGAAAGATGAACTCTGAAGAATTGGAGAACAGACAGACAGATGGATGGATGAACAGATCCCTCCCTTTCTCAGGTGTAGGTCCATGTCTCTGGTGCTGTTCCAGGTGGAGTTGTTCTTGTTGTTGTTTATTATTATTATTAATAATGTTGTTATTCAAAAAAAGAAAACTCTGAACAAAGAGATGAGTTTTATATCCAAGCGGACACAGTGGCGCTGGGATTTGTAATGTACTTGAATTTTCAGAAGTTTTGTCTACTTGAGCTGAAACTCCACACTAGCAAAATAAAAAGCAATAGTTAGTCCAAGAACAAAAATTAAGACTTTGTGTGTGTCTTGTGGATCAGGGCCATGTCATCAATACTGTGTTCTGTCTACAGACACTGGATAAAAGCTCATCAGTCACCTCTATGAAGATTGTCTGAGGGGGAAAAGCATAATGAAATAAAAATAAAGACGTCTACTTGCAGAACAGCCAGTTAACCTGATGCACCTAACTTTTGACTTTGGGAGGAAACTTGACCACCCAGAGGTAACCCGTGCGAGATTATTCCACAAAGAAACGATTGATCAAATTAATTACTCATTTGCTGACGTATTTAATTGTACAATAACTTAAAAATGTATATTATTATATATTTTGTTTTTTTTTCTGTTTATTTCTGGATTAAAAAAAAAAAAAAAATCACATTGCTCTGCACTTCGATGCACCAGAACTCCCTAAGTGGGCGGTACATTCATGTGTACTGTATTCAGACAGACTTCATCATTTTCATACACTTGAGCGGTTGAATGTAAATGATAGCGTAGTCTCTCTCAATACAGACTGTCCCGCCCACGGACGGATTTATGCTGCATTCTAAGTTCTGGTCAATTATTTATTTATTTATTTTCTTTTACATCCAGAAATAAATGTACCGCTCCAGGGCGAGGCATCGCTAATCACGTTAACCTCACAGCAAGAAGGTCTCAGGTGTTTGTGTGGTGCTTGTAGTCTCCCTTTCCGCCTGGTAATTTCTTCCAACAGTCCAGACCTGCACCCTACAGGGACTCGCTGTTCCAGGCCGACTTTAGGTGCGAGTGCAAATGGTTTCTTGTGTGATGGTTGGGTGAGCTGTTCAAGGTGGACCTTGCCTGTGCTCGATGACCCTGACAGGTTTACGTGGTTCAGAAAATGAGTGAATGAATGGGAGGAACGTACAAAGTGATGGCTTCCGATTTCGAATGTGGCATGTTCCTGTGTGTGGATGGCGACTTCAACAAGTTGTTACGGTTTCATCCAGATTGAATTGTAAAGTTAGTCGAACATAACGTCTCCAGAATATCCTTTATATTCTTTACAATTTGTCTAATATCCTTCATAAGTCAAATTTTTTTTTATATATATATAATATATATAAAAAAATAAAATATAGCGCCATCCTGTATAGCTTGGAAACCTTGACTACAACAATGGCGAGACATCTGGATGGATGTAGTAACAACTTACTACCAATAGTCAGCAACATTAGCTACTGACATCATACACAGCAGGACCACCACAAATATCCCAACTCGAACAAAAGTGGCTCCAGTTTGGTGGTTGTTGCCATCATTCGCCCTGGAATATGAAATCCTTTCTCCTGTGGTGCCCACTGTGTAGAGTACGATATTGAGAGCTGACAAATTCAGGAACTGGAATCGGTGAGTACGGTAACACAGCACTAGCATCTGGGACGAGGTCACCCTGGGAATCTTGTCCACCTGGTCTGAGCCCTTTTCAGGTGATTCTCAGCTTATTATTATTGATGTGGGGAGGCAGTAGCCTGGTGGTAATGTCGGCTGGATCACTGATCCTAGAGTTGGGGGGGGGGGGGTTTCAAGCCCCACTCTCAACAAGTTGCCACTGCTCCCTGGGTTATCAAAGGCCGGCCATGTCTCTCTCTGGTGTGAGGCATCTAAAAGAACCATTGCTGACTCATCAAGGTTCTGGCAACTCCTGCAGCGGTGCTGGGACCCAGCCATAATCAGCATTTGCCCTTCCATTTGATCCTTCTTGTGGCGCCGGGCGGGGGGGAAGACTTGTTGCTTGGGTAACAGCCTATCCTCGATATTTCCTACCCAGGCTCCACGCACTTGAGATCAGCAGCCAGGATAGCAGCCAGCACGCAGCTCCATAGTCCTTCAAGACTGACTGAGGCCGCCTACTATTATTATTAATCTCGACTGATCATCACATACTGAACCTGAACACTGTAGTAACAACAACAACAATAATAAAACACACCCAGTTGTACAGCCTTATTTTATAAAGTTTTTTTAAATGTAGGCAGATGACATGAACGTGTACCGTAATATTGTCTGTTTATTGGAATTGCTTCACTTCCTGAACTTTACACCAACACAATCCATTTGATTTAAAGTGTTGGTAGGTTACAGATTTCAGTAATCGGAGAAAAGAAAAGAAAAAAAAAAGAACGAAAAGAAAAAAAAAGAACAAAAAAAAAAAAAAAAGCCCTGAATACTTCATGAAGCCCACTATGAGAACACGGATGTACATGGTGCTGCAGAAAACCCAAGTGACAGCCGCACGCTTTAAAACATGTATTTCGGATCGGAGAAGTTCTGACGGGCCGTGCGATCGATGCCCCGGGTTCCATGAACCTCGCTACAATTTCGCCGAGTTTGTAGTGAGCGGGGCTTTTCATTCGGATTTCCTTTGGTGCGACTGCGAACAGATCCTGATACATTTACAGAACAGACTCTTATCCGGAGCAGCCCACATTGATCACTTTTACCCATCTGAGAATTTAAGGACCCATTAGTGGCACAACCTTCAGCTCAGTAACGCAGCGTCTTCACCACTGAACCACCACAGTCCTAACAGTTTACATTAAATAGGTTCCTTACATGCTGTAATTAAATTCGTTTCCACCTGAACGAGTCACAAACATCACCGCGTGACAGAGATTTATATACTGATTTTTGACAGTTAAAACGATTCATCGAATCACTTTCATGAACCAAATCAATTAAGCACCATGAGGGATACAACAAAAGGAAAAAAAAAATCCTAATCAAAACATTTTAATCTTTTATAAACACCGAAGCAGTGATTTCAGGTGAATCTCCAAGAAACAAACAAAAGGATACAAAAAAAAAAAAAAAAAAAAGGTAAAATCATAATCAGGATTGATAGATACTTAAAGCACCAGAGGATCTCCGTCTCACAGACACCCGACAGCGCATGGGGTAAATACACTACAACTGGAAACCTATAAACAAAAGAGAAGAAAATAGGACAAGAAGAAAAGCACAGGAGATGACGGATCCCGGGCTGTGTGTGTTTGTGTGTCGACCGCCACGTCGTACGCCGCTCAGCCAGTCTTATTTGACCAGAGGTCTGGTTTTGTCGTCGTCTCCACACTGATGAGCTTTATACTTTTTTACCTCGGCCATGTACTTAGACCAGGCATCTCCTTTACCCGTCTCAGCCTACACACACACACACACACACACACACACACACACACACACGAGGAAGGTATTATAACGTGTAACATTAGCTGATATGAATATCTAAACCAAGCAGATTAAAGTGCAGTTTGTTTTCAGGTGGTTGAACAAACATGTCGGATGAAGATGAAAAACCTCCGCAGTTCCTCAGGAAGCCCCAGGTTATTTCCCCGAAACGGAATTTGAGCGCGTGTGCCAGACGGCCTGTTGGGCTTCCACCTCCTATTTATGCTCTTTCCCCTCTCTGGGCTACTCTGCTGTGATTGATCCCCTTCCTTTCTTTTCAGCATGTTGAGAAGTTGACTGGGATGGGCAGAGATACTACTGGGGACCGCATGGGGGGCAGTGGGACAAGGCCCTGCACACCATTATGCATGATAAATATACAGTCAGCCCTCTACTTAGAAAAATCTCCGAGTATGAAAAATCCAGGTTACGATAAACATTTTCCTAAATTTTCATCCTCTTTTTCCGAAAAGCGCCAAACGCGCAATTCAAAATTCAAACAATGCGCGAGTTGTTCTCTCATTGGCTGGCCCCCAACATCCCACCCCGCTGGCCTCCCATTGGCCAGGAGGGAGCTGACCTGTACCCATACTTCCTGTTTGTCACACACGTGGAGAGTTGAACAGGACTGTTGGCTCGTTTTGAGATTGATCACTGCAGCGTTATATTTCGTTTTCACCGAAACCCCTCTACAATCGGGACGATACGGAAGCAGAAGGAGACCTTAAAGCGGAAATACAATGACGAAGGCGATTATTTCGGCACGATATTGAAGCAGAAGGAGCATAGAAACAGAGTGCTCCGTGGGACAAGACCGCCGATCTTGCAAGGAAGCAACTTAAGATTGAATCAGAACCTCTGATCTTTCAAACAGGGACTGTAATTCCGCTTTAAATACAACATCCTGTACATTTAAACAGAATTGCAACGGCTGCGCGTTGTGTGTGGGTGGAGCCTGCGTTCGGCAAAACACACCAGAGTGAGAGTTTTGTGTGTATGTGTGAGACACAGAGAGAGATCAGAGAGAACACACAGTGTTGTGTATGTGCGTTCATAAAAAATGTAATAATGGTTTAATTAATAAATGTTAATAAAATGGTTTAATATGTTAATAAAATGTTTAAATGGTTTAATAAATAATTTTCTTTTACTTTTAACACATATTTCATAAAAATGTCATACAAAATTGTTGTACTTTTATAATTTTTAAAGGGTTTATGGGGTAATCTTGGGAGCCTTGGAACGAATCACGCGTTTCTCGTGTAAAATTCGCCTCTACTGACGAAAACTCCAGGCTACAAAAAAGGCGCTGGAACGGATGAATTTCGCAAGTAGAGAGAAGTAGAGAGAGGGCCGACTGTATTTCTTTTACGAACGTTTCCACAGGCACTGACTGCGTTTCAACTGACACACATGCCATGCATTTGTTTAAGCAAAAACCGCACTGAAACACATTCCCTGTGTTTTGCATTGAGATATATGCGAGTTCTTTGCTCGCGTGTTCGTACAGCGAAATCCTCAGCTGACTCACCTCCGAGTCGAGTTTCTGCTTCTTGGCCACCACTCCAGTCTTGAGTGCCAGCTTGGCGCCGCCTCTGCGCTTGCCCACCTGGGTTGGGGGGAGAAGACTGAAACCGTTACACGGGCCGACCCGGACACGCCTGCCCTTCTCTCAGGGCAGCAAGGACAAAGCAGCATACAGTAGGCGCCATTCACCCGCCCCTCAACAGACCGTCTCAATAACCACATCTTCATGGTAGCAGGGAACATGGTATTTTTTTTCTTTTTTTTAAAAAACCATTTATCATTTCATCTCACACAACATATCAAGCTCGTGAGGTCTATTATAGACACTGACTGAGAATGACATGAGGTTGGAGAAAAGCTTTTCTAACACTTCTCCATCTCCAGAACTCTACAGTGAAATAAAAGATCATATCATCACATCATCTAACACTACTGAGAAACCCAGAGCAGTAATTAACTGGCTATCATCTCAAAAGCTGCCATGATGAGGTGTGTAAAGTGATTCGGATGATTCATGACACTCTCTGGCTATGATACACTGATCTGATCTGATCTGATTCTGAAGGAGTGTGTGTGTGTCTAAGTCAGACACACTGCTATAAACCCCCTTACAAAGCTGGCCATGCTAACGGGCTTCTTGTCCTCAGTCGTCTGCCCGATTTTCGCCTCCTCCTGCTCCTTTCTCCGCCGCTCCTCCTCCTCCTCCATCTTCTTCTTAAACAGCTCCATGAAGCTACCGTCGTTAGCGAAGGCGTTTCCTCCTCCTCCTCCAGTGGCGGCGCTGCTGCTCCCCGCTGTAGCCGCTCTGGATCCGGTGCTGGCGGGGGAAGAAGGCCCGCTGTTCGAATCACTACCGCTGCTACTCCCACTACTACTACTACTACTGCTGCTGCTGCTGCTGCTCTCGCGGCTTCTCCTGCTGCTCGCTTTCTTCTCCATGCTCAAAAGGTTTTGTTTTTTTTTACAACCAAAGCGTTTAAATTAACAGTTTTTTCTTATCTGCTTGTCTTTACCAGCTTTAACCAAACACATACAACGAAGAAGACGGCGTCAAAATGCCACCTCGCGTTTAATTCTCAAAAATATCGAATATCTTCACGTCTCAGCCCACGAAACTAAAAACTAAAACACGACTCAACTTCGAATTCACTACACGGCCAACATTTTAAACTCCGTGAGGAAATTTCCTGAGAAGTTTGTTTTCGCTTTACTGTCGCACTGCCGCCATTTTGGATGTGCCTCCTCCTCTTCTTCTTCTCTTCCGCGTGTTCATTTAGACGCGCTTCAACGCCTCCTACAGGACATGTTAGGTACACTGCTGAGGTCTGAGGCACTCGACACTTGAGGAGATTTCCTTTCGGGCCTTTCTCAGGAGTCGCCACTGCGAATCATTCGCGCGTTTGATTTGGTTCAGGGGTTTTTACGTCGGATGGCCTTCCTGATACAACCTTTTTTTTTTAGCAAGGGACAGCAGAAACAACGCCCACGGCTTTGCAGCTCCTCTTTACAAAAGTCAGCAATGTTTTTTTTGTTTGTTTTTTTTACATGAACCTCTCACCATAGACAGTGAGAGACATGGCACGCCTTTGATAACCCAGTTATCTATCTGCACTGGGGAAGGGGGACAGTGACAACCTTGTGGAGAGTGGGACTCGAACCCCCAACCTTAGGATCAGCGATCCACAGCACGTTAACCACTAGACCACCACCACTGCCCCTATAATTCCTAATTATTTGTAGTAAAACATACAGAATCTATTACCGTCAAGGTTCAGAATGGTACTGTACTTTTTTGTGACATCACTTCCTCTTTCTGCAAAGACATTTCACTGTGACGTCAACATTACTTCATAGAGATTTCTGGCCAGTGACAGGGTAGTCCCGGAAGCCCCTGGCTCCTTCTCCTACATTATTAAGAATCTGGGAAGAAGACAATTACGAGGAAAGAGAGGCTGGAGACGGAGTAAACGGTCAGTTTGAATCTCAGAACCCGAGACCAAATAGTGATGACAATTCGCTAGTACAGTCCACAAACCACAAGTTTTATAAACAAATAATAAATAAACAAGTTAATAAACAAACAAGTGACATCATCGGCCTCACAGCAAGAAGGTTCTGGAGTTTGCATGGATTCTGGTCTCGGAGTTCGCATGAAACTGGGTTGAACTTCTGGGCTCAGCTCGAGTTCTTCTGTGTGGAGATTGCATGTGCTCTCCGTGGCGTGGGTTTCCTCTGGGTTCTCCGGTTTCCTACCACCATCTAAAGACATGCACATGAGGATCATGGATTTTAGATTTATTCCTACATTGCGGTTAAAACAGACTCCACTCTTCTGGGAGGACATTCTACTCGAGCATTTTAATCCAAATGAATAAAGTTCATTTTCTTTCTTAGATTTTAACACCAGAACTTCTGACTTAGAAGTCTAACCGTCTCTTAGAACTTGGTGCACCGTTCCGAAAGACTGACTGATGGAAGAACAGATAGTGATGAACGTTATCGATCCTATGGGGGGGATTGGGGGGGGGTCTTACATTACAGCAAAAAAAAAGAATCAAGTGAGAAATGTGAAACGTTAGAAAATCATATATAAATCTAATACAGACTGAAAGTATATACTGTACAGATGCACCAATGAACTGCCATAAGGGAGGAGCAGGAACTAACTGCAGCATGAAGACATGTACAGAAAGAACACCACAGGATCAGACGTTTAAAAATGATAACGGTTAATCAAGGGTTAATAAAATATACACAATAAAAATAAATAAGAACTTATACATACTTTATAGTAATAGGATATATGGATAAATAAGATCATATAAAGATTAAAATGTGTCTTTGAAAACATTTAGATGCGTTTTGATAGCGAGCGTGTGTGTGTGGTTCAGTACATTCAAAGAGCTGCACTCTATTTTGTGTAATACACATGTAATGAAGTCATCAAATCTTCATTTTAAAATACATGTATACAGTATATAAAAAAAACGTTCATTATCTGAAGCGTTATGTAAAATAAACAACATGAGTGACACCTGGTGGTCAGATAAGCGAATGGCAGTTTATTTTGACGGAAAGAGTGTAGTGTATCAGAATTCATATATAAGAACGTCAGGGGACAATACATTCATAATTTTGAGAATTTTGCAGTCATGGAACACACACACACACACACACACACACAGAGAATACGAAATGCTCTTCTGCAATATCTTCTTTTACTTTCGGCTGCTCCCTTCAGGGGTCGCCACAGCAAATCATCCGCCTCCACCTCACCTTCTTTTCTGACTCCAACGACCTTCATGTCTTCCTTCACCACATCCATAAATCTCTTCTTTGGTCTTCCTCGAGGCCTTCTGCCTGGTAGCTCCAACCTCAGCATCCTACTGCCAATATACTCACTATCCCTCCTCTGTACATGTCCAAACCATCTCAATCTAGCCTCTCTGACTTTGTCTCCAAAACATCTGACGTGGGCTGTCCCTCTGATGTGCTCATTCCTGATCCTATCCATCTCTTCTGCAATATATTACACAATACTGAATTATTACTATTATAAACAAAATAATACTTGTGTGAAAACATTCATGTTGCTTTTTTCTTTCAGTAGGACTGCTCATGTCAGAAAGAGTTCTGTCTGGTGGATTAAATAAGTCTGAATCTTGTATTTTGACAGGTACAGACATCAACCGTGCATTCAAGCTTTTATAAAGTTGGGGATTTGTCCCAGTAAGCTTGAGACGTATTAAAGAGCATTTAAAATGTTATATAGCTGCATATCTAGTGCACGTGTGTCGACCAGACAAAAGTAGATTTTTCAGTTGCAAACAAATGCAAAGGAAAAACAAAACGTGACCTTTTGTGCAAAATTTTAAAGCTGACTAAAATAACTGACCCTTAATTCCCATAGCGTGTGTATCCCTGTGTATAAAAATATGTGAACGTGAATATAATCTATAAAAAGAATAAACATCACTTTCACCAAACAGTTAAAAATCCATTCATTTTCTGAGC
This sequence comes from Plotosus lineatus, assembly GCA_024760905.1. Taxonomy (NCBI): domain Eukaryota; kingdom Metazoa; phylum Chordata; class Actinopteri; order Siluriformes; family Plotosidae; genus Plotosus; species Plotosus lineatus. The sequence goes on from CM045731.1 coordinate 70,971,937, forward strand.
TGCTTAATCCGAATTAGGATCGCTGGCGCCCATCTCAGCCGACTCTGGGCGAGGGCGGGGTAGCTTGCCGGGCCATCGCAGGGTCAACACTCACAACCATTCACAACTAGGGGAGATTTAGAACAGCCAGTTAATCCACTGTGCATGTTTTTGGATTGCGGAACGAAACCTACACAAGCAAGTGGAGAACATGCAAACTCCACACAATGAAATGGATGAAATGTTATACATTTCCTGATATATATATGGGCATGTAAATAAATGTAAATATAAATGTGAGTGTATAAACGTATATAATTATATTCAGTTAGTGTGCTGTAAATAGTGACCCATGGTATGACTCAGCTGTTTGGGTCTGGAATTTTCCATTAGGGGACCCATGTACCCTGGTGGCGGGTCAGGTGACTTGGAATTTTCCAGAATGGAACTTTCCCAAACTTTAGGGAATCTATATTAAGTACAGATCATCTCATCCAAGGTGGATCCGCGCTTCACCCAACTTCATCGCCAAAGTCCATTGTTCACGTTCACCCACAATCTCTGAATCTATTTAAAGTATTAGAACTAAATGTGTTCATGGATGTATCATCTGTTCCTCAACATGGAAAACAGGAACTCCAGAATCTTCATCGCACACCCAGATGTTCACCACCAATCAAACCTAAAAGACAAACGAATGGGTATAAAGTGGACCGTGGTGCTTCCTGATCACTAGCATGGAATCGTCTCAGCTCAGAAAGAAACATTTTCGCCTTTTTATCAGTTCAATCAACATTTCTTCATTCTTACAGAATATCTGGGTTTGAACTTTTATCTACAACAAATGAGAGCTTCCACAAGTTCTACCAGGAAACTGAGCCGATATACTTGTCACATGACCGCTTTTAACCAATCACAGGTTTCGGAGCTTTTTTTTTTTAAGAGTCCACAACACTGCTGTGAGCGTTTCGACTTTAAGCAGCAGCGGAGGGGAATTTTACAGGAAGGACAGAAGACCCAGTGAGGGGATGAATTGCCGGAAGGAGAGTCAGAGGCAGTAAAGTCCTTCCCTCAATCAAATATTTGTGGCAGTGGGGCGTTAAAGATGTGAACTCTATCTGACTCACTGTCTTCGGCGTTCACATCAATTATACTGAACACCGACAGCATTAAGCAAAACTGTTAGAAACGTTCAGACTCAATAGAACCGAGAGAACATTTCTAAACCGGAGTTTATTTCCTCGGCTGCTCATGTGAGCTTTACTGAAATTAAAGAAAAATCTTGACGTGCCATTACTCACCTCGGGTTCTCGAGTTTGCAATTTTCAACCTCCTTAAGAGCAGTGAGCACATTCTTTCCGAAGACTCCTATTTTATTAAAGGAAAGACTCAGATGTCTCAGGTGTGAGGGGTTTGATCTCAGAGCAGAAGCCAGAATAGCACAGCCTTCATCGGACACATTACAACCACACAACCTGCAGAAACACAGTGACACACTTCACCATCAAAGTTCATGAACATCAAATGTTTCTATGTGTTTTCGAATGATGTGTATAGTAAAGCATACAGTAGTGAAGGCGCACTGTGATCTCCTCCCAAACACACCCGTTGATCTTGTTCTCTACTTTAGTTCTGTGTTACGAGATGTGAAAACCATCATTCTGGTGGTACGAGGGGTGTTCAATAAGTAATGCCCCTGACCCACTTGCAGTTGTCTGATCCAGCTGAAATTTTGCATGTGCAATGATTTATATCTCTATGGGTTATGTGGCAAAGTACAGCTCTGAACTAATTGTGGTTTCTGATTTACCGGTGTTTGAACCGAGTCAGGTGTGAAATGGAGCCTGTTGAGTGTCGCGCAGTGATCCGGTTTTTGTATTTGAAAGGACGCACACCACAGTAGACCTGTGATGAAATGAAAGAAATTTATGGTGATAGTGCCCCATCGTATGACTTTGTAAAACACTGGCACCGTGAATTCAAACATGGCCGGAAGTCTGTGGAAACAGCTCCCAGACCTGGTCGCCCCCTTCTGTCATTGATGAGGCATCTGCCAGACAAGTTGAGGCTGCTATTTTGGAAGATCGGCACATTACTATTCGCCAAATAGCCCAAGAGGTGAAAACTAGTACAAGGTCTGTGGAAACTATCATTCATGACCATTTGCATATGTATAAGGTGTCTGTCAGATGGATTCCCAGGTTGCTCATACCTTTCCAGAAGCGAGAACGCATCGAGTGCTCGAGGATGAATTTGGAGATGAGCCAAGATGATGAGTCAAAGTTTTTCAAAAGACTGATTACACAGGATGAAACCTGGGTCTATTACTATGATCCAGAGACCAATCAATACAGTGGAAGCACTTGGACTCACCACCTCCAAAAAAAGGCAAGGGTGCAGCCCTCCGCTGGCAAGGTCATGCTCAGTCCTCTGGGACCAGGACGGAGTAGTGATGACAGATTTCCTAGCAAAGGGTACCACAATTACAGGAGCCTATTATGCTTCACTTTTGAGGAATGTAAGAGAAGCTATCAAAATGAAGAGGCGGGGCAAGATCAGCAAAGGTATCCTCTTCCTGCAGGACAACGCTCCGGTCCACAACTAGCATGTCGCCAGATCAGAAGCACGGGCGTGTGGCGATGAAATCCTCCCCCATCCTCCCTGCTCTCCTGACCTTGCACCCTCGGACTTTCACCTCTTCCCAGCCATGAAGTTGTTTTTGAAAGGAAAGTGTTTCCCAGATGATGCAGCCTTGATTTCTGAAGTCACATCTTGGTTGGAGGACCAACCTGGGGTGTTCTACAAAAACGGCCTTCAGAGCTGCATCAAACGATGAGAGAAATGCATAACTCTGGGTGGTTCCTATGTAGAGAAAGACTAATAACTGTGGCAAGTTTCATTGCTCAGCATTACTTATTGAACGCCCCTCATAGAGTGTTGTAGTGGTTAGCATGTCTGCCTTACAGCAAGAAGGTCCTGGGTTTTATTCCCAGCTTGGGCTTTTCTGTGTGATATTTGCATGTTCTCCCCGTGCTTGCATGGGTTTCCTTCGGTTTCCTCCCACGGTCCAAAAACATGCACAGTAGGATAACTGGCTTCTCCAAATCACCCCAGGTGTGAGTATGAATGTATGTCTATACAGTCAGCCCTCTACTTATGAAACCCTCTGAATACGAAAAATACAGGTTACGAAAAACATTTTCCTAAATTTTCGCCTTCTGTATAGGAAACAACCTCTTCTTACGAAAAGTGTCAAATGCGCCATTCAAAAATTAAAACAATGCTCGAGTTGCTCGAGTTTTGCGCCCCGTCTCAAAAGCTCCGCATTCGGCCACAAAGCATTTTTGTGCACAGAAGTGGGTGGTGCCACAAGACCTCCGATCTCTCAAGGAAGCAAGTTAATATTGAATCTGGACCTCAGATCTTTCAAATTACGTAAATACGTAATTCTGCTTTAAATACAACACCCCGTCTCAAAAGCTCCGCATTGGGCCACGAAGCATTTTTGTGCACAGAAGTGGGCGGTGCCACAAAACCTCCGATCTCATAAGGAAGCAAGTTAATATTGGATCCAGACCTCTGATCTCTCGAGAAAGCAAGTTAATATTGAATCTGGACCTCAGATCTTTCAAACAGGTACGTAATTATGCTTTAAATAAAACACCCCATCTCAAGAGCTCCGTCGGCTGCGTGTGGGCGGAGCCCACAATCGGCAAAGCGCGCACTTGAGAGAGATAGAGTGTTTTGTGTGTGTGTGTGTGTGTGTGTGTGTGTCAGAGAGAGAAAGAGACAGAGAGACAGTGTTTTGTGTGTGTGTGTGTGTTAATAAAAAATGTTTAATAATGTTAATAAAATGTTTAAAAGGTTTAATAAATTATTTTCTTTTACTTTTAACATGTTTCATACAAAATTGGTGTACTTTTATCATTTTTAAAGGGATTATGAGGTAGTCTTGGAACATGTAAATTGCGCCTCTACTTACGAAAACTCCAGGTTCCGAAAAAGGCTCTGGAATGGATTATTTGGTAAGTAGAGGGCCGACTGTATGTCTGAGTGTTGGTTGTGCGATGGCATGGCAGCTACCTAGGGTGTACCCCACCCTCGCCCAGAGCAGGCTGAAATGGGCGACAGCCTCTTTGCAACCCTAATTAGTATTAAGCGGTTCAGAAAACAAATGAAAACCCTTGGTGAGGTTTGGAGTTTGCCAAGTCTGTCCTTTGTCACTGGTTCTATTTACAATTTTTACAGAAAGAATTTCTATGTGAAGTTGATGCACTGAGGGGTTCTGATTTGGTGGCTATAGGATTTCATCTCTGCTTTTTGCTGATGTTGTCCTTTTGGCTTCATCCATCAAACCGGGCAGCTAACTGCAAAGAAGCCGGAATGAGAATCAGCACCTCCAAGTCTAAGACCATGGTTTTCAGCCGGAAAGGGTGGAATGCCACCCAGGTCTGGAATGCAGTCCTGCCCCAGGTGGAGGAGTTCAAGTACCTAGGGATCTTGTTCACAAGTGATGGAAGGATAGAGCAGGAGATCAACAGACGGATCACTGCAGCTTCTGCTGTAAAGTGGCACATGTACCAGTCCGTCATGGTGAAGAGGGAGCCGAGACAAGATAAATCTCTCAATTTACCAGTTGATCTACATTGCAACCCTTACCTATGGTCCTGAGATTTGGGTAGTGACCAACAGAATGGTGGTGGGGCTCTACCTTAAGGTGAGAAGCTCAGCCATCCGGGAAGAGCTCGGAGTAGAACCGCTGCTCCTCCATGTGTAAAGGAGCCAGTTGATGTGGCTCATGCATCTGATGAGAATGCCTCTCTGGTGTAGTGTTTCAGGCATGTCTGACCGGGAAGAGACCCCGCAAGTGACCTAGAACATGCTGGAGGGACCATCTCAGCTCACCTGGGAATACCTTGGTGTTTCCCAGAAGAGTTGGAGGAAGTGGATAGTGAGGGTGAGGGCTGAACCTCACGACTTGGGCTGCTGCCCCCACAACCCAATCCCAGATCAAGCAAAAGATGATCATGATGAGGATACTATATGATGAAAACTGAGTCGGTGGGTTTTAATTATAAACATGTATTTCTCACAAACTAGAATAAAATGATAAATCTTACCACAGTGTCTCCAGTTTACAGAGAGGACTTTCCAGTACAGCAGAGAGATTCTTCACTCCCGAGTCTCCGAATGTATTAAAAGACAGATTCACTTCTCTCAGGTGTGAGGGGTTTGATCTCAGAGCTGAACACAGAGCAGCACAACCTTCATCTGAAACATTACAAGCTTTCAAGCTGCAGAAACACAATGACACACACTTGTTATGTCTGAGGGTTTTGTTTTGGATTTGCAGTGCAGTAGTAATAATCTTACAACAAATTAAATCATCTGAATGTATCACACACACAGCATGAGAGAATCAGTCCTGACTACTTGTGGTGTGGGGCTTACCGAATTATTTGCGATCACAGTAGGAAACGATAAAAACGAGAAGTGTAGAAGCTTATCTTGTGTAATGGGCATGTAAATATAAATATAATGAAAGTATAAATGTGTATTCAGTTTAGTGTGCTGTAAATAGTGACCCATGGTATGACTCAGCTGTTTGAGTCTGGAATTTTCCATTAGGGGACCTAGTGCTGCCCTGGTGGCGGGTCAGGTGATTTGGAATTTTCCAGAATGGAACTTTCCCGTACTTTAGGGAATCTATATTACGGACCTGTTGTCGACTGGCTCCAGTCTCTTCGGGTCTTTTCTGGGCAGATCACCTAAGGAGTCTCTTCGGGTTTCATCGGCGCACAGATCACCCGATCATCTCATCCAAGGCGGATCATGGAACGCGCTTCACCCAAGTTTCGTTGTTCGGGACTTCATCGCCAAAGTCCATCATCCACGTTCACCCACAGCCCACGTGAGGATGTTCATCATTTGTTTCTTTCGATACGTGGGATTCCAAGCCTAAATTTACCACACTGCAGCTGCTTGGTGACTCTTTGTCTTGGGACCCTTGTTTAATTTGTATTTTGTTTACCTTTAAGCTGCAAGTATTATTTTGCCGTACTTTGTTCATATTATTAAATTGTATATAGCTTATGTTGTGGTCTGTCGTGCTTTGCTGGTTTTACGGGGCAATTTCCATCTTCTAAATTTCATACGTAACACTGGAATTGACCTTTGTGGCATGTTTGTGGGTAATTTCAGTACAAAACCCTTAACTCAAAGCTGGAAACCTTTTATTAGAGTCTGTTAGAGAATGTGCTTTATTGACCAGCCAGTCATGCCACTCTGAGATCTTATGGATCTTACCCCAGTGTCTCCAGTTTACAGAGAGGATTCTCCAGTAAAGCACAGAGACTCTTCACTCCTGAATCTCCGAGTTCATTCTCAGACAGATTCAGTTCTCTCAGGTGTGAGGGGTTTGATCTCAGAGCTGAACTCAGAGCAGCGCAGCCTTCATCTGAAACATTACAATCCTTCAACCTGTAAAGACACAGTGACACACAACATGAGCACATTTTCCTAGTTTAATACTTACTTTAAGGATAACATGTATAAAACATTAAACTGAAAGCTTGAAAACATACCACTTTCATCAACCAGTGGCAGAAGCATATTTAATTTAATTCAATTTAAATTAAATTTAAGTTTGCATTAGTTTGTCTTCAAAAAGAAGCTCCTACATTAAAAAGTGCAATCATTTCAACTCCGATGATCCAATTTTGATTCAAGTATTTTTAATATACATTTGTTTGTCTGCACTTTAAGTTCATATTTACTATACAATTTCAACAATATACAGTGGAGGACAACAAAAAAAAAGAAATCCCCAACAATTATGTACGTAGATCAATGTCATGGCTGGAATTTCAGGGTTCTGGCTCTTACCTCAGTGTCCTAAGTTTACATTTAAGACTTTCCATTCCAGCTGAGAGACTCTTCACTTCTGAATCTCCGAGTTTATTTAAGGACAGATTCAGTTCTGTCAGGTGCGAAGGGTTTGATCTCAGAGTGAAAATCAGATCAACCCATCCTTTGTGTGACATACTACAATCTTCAAACCTGCAAAAACACAATGACGCACACTTCAACACCAGATTTTCTTATTGGATAAAAAAAGAATGTTTCTCTCATGTTGGACTACCAATCACAAGTTGTTATGATTATTAATGACTGAAATATTATTACTGCTTCTATTTAATTTTATTTAGATTCCAGCAGTCAAACCTATCATGTGTGATGACTAGGGCAGCAACTAACAATTATTTTAATAATCGATGAATCAACCTTTTTGAAACGGAAAGCTACTTCTTGGGTACCAATTAATACACACCTCTGATATTACAAATTTGCTCAATTTACCTTTAATTATGTGTCATCATTAATAATTAATGATATTCATCTATGTGTCGATATCGATTTGATTTAAAAATATATTAAAAAAAATTAGATGCAGCTCAATGGAGAGTGGCGCTATGGAATTGTGGGCCTGTCCTAAAAATAGCAGTGAACAGGTCCGCGGGCAACTTCTGTTATCCTTGCGGGCTACCTGGTGCCTACGGGCACCACGTTGGTGAGCCCTGCTTTAGAATCTATTAGAGAATGTATCTTATGACCAGTAGGTCATGTGACTCTCAGACAAATGACCTTACCTCAGTCTCTCCACTTTACAGTGAGGATTCTTCAGGACAGCAATGAGATGTTTCACTCCTGTGTCTGACAGTTTATTCCCAGACAGATCCAGTGTGTTTACAGTCAGACACAATTCTCTTAGATTGGAGGTTTCTGAATTGAGCACTGAGAGCAGAGCTGACCAGCTTCTCCATTCAATCTTATCACAGTTGATACTAAGGAAATAAAATACATAATTATAGTAACACAAGTGTAAATGATCAAACACATCCTCATGGGCACAGATGTAAAGAAAAAGTGCTCAAACTGCAATACTCAGTACAGTTTAGCAGAGGAGAAGGGAAAAAGTGATGGGCAGTGGTGACTCAGTGGTGGCAGCTCTGGGTTACTAATCAGAGGTTTGGTGGTTCAAGTCCCGGTACCACCAAGCTGCCACTGTTTGACACTGAAACAAGGCATTCATCAGCAACTGCTCAGCGGAATAAATGTAAGTCACTTTTGATGATTAATCTTTGGTCCTGTCCTCTTCACTGTCCTCTTCCTTACATCAACCTACAGACCGCAATCCAATACCATCTATAAGCAATACCCCTTGCCACCTTTACGCTCACACCATTTCTTTTCCTGCCCCCACCAAGGTAGAATAAATTAATCCATCTCAAATGTTACTGGCCTTACTCCATTATACAAACATTATGTCTCCCTCTGTCTGCTCCATTATATCAGCCAGCTCTCTTCATTTAAGCTCTCTTCATGACGACGTGATGAGTAGAGATAGGTTTGAAGCGATAAAAAGAGTAATTTTCACCTTGTGAATAACGCATCACTAAATGGATCATGGTCTGATCGATTTTGTAAAGTGCGACCTATGATTGATCATCTCCGAAGTACGTTTCCAGCACTCATTAAAATTCAAAACGTCTGCGTGGATGAACAGTTGGTTCCTTTCCTTTCGAGGGAAGGTCATCTGCTAAGCAGTACATTCCGAACAAACCAAAAAAATGGGGATTCAAACTTCTTGTTCTTGCAGACGAAAAGGGAATGATGTACGATTTCATCCCCGACGGTGGAAAGATCGAGCCTGTTGAAGATCCTAACGTACCTGATCTCAAAGCAAGTGCCAATTCTGTTTTGCATCTCGCTCAAACCATCCCTCCAAAAGTGAATCATCTCTTATTCTTCGGCAACTGGTTCACATCCCCTCCTCTGATGGACCATCTTGCCGGTCGTGGAATATTTTGCAGAACTGTGAACACCCTCATTTTCATACCAAAGGATTTTTTGTTTTTTATTTCAATGTGATCCATTTTAAGTTATTTTACATACATTTATAAGTACCATTTGTGCCAGTATTTCCATGCTAAAATATTCTTATAACGCTCATTTTATACCGCTATTTTTGTAAAAGAGAATTTTTTTTCAAGGTTTGTGATACGTTATTGATAACACAATAATATATGTGATAAAAAATCTTTTACTTTTCACTTTACATTTGAACGTTTCCTATGGATGTGAGATCGTCACCCATTATTAATATTTATTCAATCTTTCCAACCGAATGTGAAGAATTCGTCATGTATTTTTTTTTTTTATAATTAATGCAAAATTCCTATTTTTAGTACATATCATCTTTAACCAGCTTACCCAAGTCCCATAAAAAAGCATTAATTATTTTTTTTACTGCTAGAAAATAATTCAGGGTGTAAAGGGTTAATAGCTATCGTGCCAACATTAAAAAAACAACACTCTGACCTGAACCGTCTTAACTTTTTCCTTCTCTCCGTCTCTTGATGCATCTTCCGCTTCTCCTTGGCCTAAAAATATCCCAATTATGGCTGGTCTTTAACTGGCCTACATACCAGTGGCAGTCGTTGTTAACCCAAGCCTCAACTCTTTCAATATGAACATTCAGTTTTGAATCATTATGCTTGATTTGGCACAGGTTTTATGCTGCATGCCCTTCCTGACGCGTGGGGCCGGTGGTATAGTGGTTAGGGTGCTGCGCTCATGATCGGGAGGTTGTGAGTTCGAATCCCACTGAGACCCTCACTGTGCTAAGACCCCTGGGCAAGGTCTCAAACACAAGTGTGCCTCTGTTCACCCAGCAGTATAAATGGGTACCAGTAAAATATACTGGGAAGGTAACCTGCGATGGACCAGCGTCCCATCCAGGAGGACTTGAACTCCTAGTTGCTTCACACTACAGAGACCGGGGATAAGCACCGGCCTGATGAGCCACTAGGTTCGGGTATAAAAACCCAACAGACTTTACCTACCTACCTTCCTGATGCAACAGTCCACATTTACCTGGGTTTGGGACTGACACACATTGTGTTCATCTGGTTTTAGAAAATGTTTTGATTTGAAGTCTAGTTCTCTCTAACAATGTAACAGTAGAACAGTTAATTTAAAATTTACTCACATTGCTTTTCTTGATGCTGCAATCACAGGCATCAACTTCACAAGAAGCTCTTGTGGTATCTTCTTTGTACTGATATATTTACTCAAGTCAAATTCCTCCAGATCCTCTGTTGAAGTCAGTAACAAAAATGCCAGAGCAGACCACTGTGAAGAAGAGAGTTCACTTTGTTTTCCTGTTTTCAGGTAGTTTTGGATTTCCTTCAGTAGAGAATCATCACCCAGTTCATTCAGACAGTGGAACAGATTGATGGATTTCTCTGTAGGAAGATTTTTACTGATCTTTTTAATGTACTGAATTGTTTCCGCTTGGCTCTGGGAGCTTCTTCCTGTTTGTGTTCCTAAGGCCTGTAAGAGCTTCTGATTGGACTCCAGTGAGAGGCCCAGAAGAAAGCGAAGGAAAAGAGTCAGATGTCCGGTTTTACTTTTTAATGCCAGATGTATTGCACTCTTGTGAAAATCTGAAATTGTCTTAAAGACCCGACTCTGATCGAGAACATTCTTCTTTTCCTTCATGAAGGTCAGGTGCACATACAGAGCTGCGAGATGTTCCTGAACACTCAGATGAACAAAGCTGTACACTTTACTCTGGTGGAGTCCAAACTCCTCTCTGAAGATCTGCGTACACACACCTGAGTACACTGCTGCTTTTGTCACTTCAATGCCACACGCTCTCAGGTCTTCATCATAGAAAATCAGGTTTCCTTCCTTCAGCTGCTGAAAAGCCAGTCGTCCCAGTTTCAGAAGCATTTCTTCATCACTCTCCTGCTTCCTTGAGTACTTTTCTCTTATGAGTTTTATCTGAATGATGAGGAAGTGTGTGTACATTTCAGTCAGAGTTTTGGGGATCTCTCCTCTCTCCGCATCATCCAACATTCTCCCGAGAACAGCAGCTGAAATCCAGCAGAAAACTGGAATCTGGCACATGATGTAGAGGCTTCTTAATGACTTCAGGTGTGTGACGAGGTTATTGGCCATGATAGGATCACTGATGTTCTTCCTGAAGTACTCCTCCTTCTGGGGGTCATTGAACCCTCGTACCTCTGTGACTCGATGGACCCACTCAGTGGGGATTTGATCAGCCGCTGCTGGTCGGGAGGTGATCCAGATGAGAGCAGAGGGAAACAGGTTCCCTTTGATCAGGTTGATCAGCAGCACATGCACTGATGCTGATTCAGTTACATCACTCACCGTCACTGTGCTCCGGAAATCCAGAGGAAAACGACACTCATCCAATCCATCAAAAATAAACAAAACCTTTTTAAAACTGGACATTTCTCTCTCCTTTGTTTCATTAAAAAAGACATGAAGGAGCTCCAGAAGACTCAGTTTCTGCTCCTTCATCAAATTCAGCTCTCTGAAAGAAAGTGGAAATACGAGTTGGATGTCCTGATTGGTTTTCTCTTCAGCCCAGTCCAGGATGAACTTCTGCACAGAGACGGTTTTACCGATGCCAGCGACTCCCTTCGTCATCACGGTTCTGATGGATTCATCTTGTTCAGATAAGGGTTTAAAGATGTCGTTACATTCGATCGGTGTTTCCTCTTTTGGTTTTCTCCTGGATGTTGCTTCGATTCGTCTCACCTCGTGTTCTTTATTGATGTCTCCACTGTCTCCCTCTATGATGTAGAGCTCTGTGTAGATCTCATTCAGGAGTTTTCGCTTTTCCTGATTTATTATCACTCCATTTAAACACTCAAACTTCTTCTTCAGATTTAATTGGAACTTTTTCTGGAAACCATTTCCAGAAGTGGATTCTGGGTCGTGTCTGTGACAGGGTGAAGAAGGAAGACATGGTGAGACACAGGCACCAATTATTAGAGATGAAGATGATATTGTTCTGACAGATTCCCACAAGGGGCAGTGGTGGTCTAGTGGTATAAGGTGCCGGATTGCTGATCCAAGGGTTGGGGGTTCGAGTCCCACTCTCCACAAGGTTGTCACTGCCCCCCACCAGTGCAGCTAACTGGGTTATCAAAGGCCGGCCATGTCTCTCACTGTCTATGGTGTGAGGCATGTAAAAGAACCATTGCTGACTTTCAACAAGAGTAGGCTGCAAAGCCGTCAGCGTGTTTCTGCCCTGTGATGGCCTGGCGAGCTGTCCAGGGTGTACTCTGCCCTTGCCCCGAGTTGGCTGGGATGGGCACCAGCCTCCCCGTGACCCTAATTAGGATGAAGCGGTTACAGAAAATGACCAGATTCCCACAGATAGTTCTTTATAATGTTCTCACTGTGGATTTGTTTGATTCTACTCTATGTTTTTGGTAATCTGATCCCTCTGTAGGAAAGAACAGCAGAGACGTTTATAATAGCAGCGTGTCAGAGTCACAGTCATGTTGGAAGTTTTGATCTTACCCTGAATCTGTGATCACGAGCTTTTCTCTTCTGTCTCCTGAATTCTGGAGATCACTGCAACAATAATTATGAAAAAAAAGGTTGTTTATTAAATATAATAAATCTGAAATTGACCATGTTGTATTTGAGATTGCAGAAACATTTCAGATTCAGAGTATTTCAGATCTTCTGGCAATGCTGCTTTTAAAGTCAAGAACTTTAAGCTCATTAATACTGCAGTCTAAATTGCAGCATTATTGTTTAGAGTGCACAATGCTCCATAAATAACCATATGAAAATAATTATATTAATTAGATAGCATGGGAATTGTTGTGGAGGTTTATGGGTCTGGTAAGGGACAGAAGATATTTAACCTATGTGAAATAAATTATTCCACCAGAAATTTTAGTCCGAAACCAAATGTTTTGACCGAATGATTCTTGTCCAAGAGCCGTGGTGCACACTGGGAACTCCAACTGTGTTCCACTTAGACAGTATATCGCCAAGACAACACTAACAGATTCTTTTCAAGGGACCTCAACATGGGGTCCAGTAACACATAGTACAGTCAATGGTTTCTATCATTTCCTCTTGACTAAAAGTTTTGGAGATTCTTCAACGACCAAGAAATTGTAATATAGATCAGAATACATGCTAATGACCGTGTACAACATCCTTAAACTGTGACTTTAACTATGTAAAGCAAGCAATATTACTTGTGAGATGAAGGGTTTTCATTTTTAAAGTTGTTTGGAGGATCCATAGATGCATTGCTCTTCATGGAGACACAGCTGGGTGCTGTTGAGACTGAGCTGTCCTCCTTGAGTTTACTATAAACATTATAGACAGATCTTAATGTTAAATGATTTAATTAAAGAACATTTAGTTTAACAATGAACAGTGGAATGTACAGTCTTTATTTATTAGTTATTTTAATTATTTTGTTTGACTTTCACTTTTTTCTGCAGATCTAGATGCATTAACTTCCAATTTTTTTTTTAACCTTGAGCATTATGGGATGTTACCTGTGAGATGAGGCGTCTTCATTTTTGAGGTTGTTTGGAGGATCCATAGATGCATCACTCTTCATCGAGACACAGCTGGGTGCTGGTGAGACTGATCTCTTTATCTGGAGTTTACTGTAAAAAATTATAACGTTCACATAAGTGGGAATATCACAATACAAAATGTTGGGAGAGTGCTCATACTACATGACTTAGTGTGTTGTACTTAAGAAACATAAAAGTTGTTCTTGAGCTCATGGCCAAATGCACAAAAAAAAAAAAAAAAGAGAACTGGAACAAGAACCACGACGACCTTCAAAAAATTAAAATGCTTAAAAAACCCCTAAAAATAACAACAAAACAGAAATGCTTAAAAAAACCTACAGTACTGTTCCCATCAGGGCAGGTTTTTCCCTGTTACTGGTCACATGTAATCAGTACAACCTGTTACATGGTCGAGTGGTCAGCAACTAAGCCGGCTCCCCACCAGGTTCCAAATTTGGTGAGTAGGGTGGCTGGCAACCCAGTAAGAATAAAAACAAGACCAATCAAAGGGCGGATGAACTCTTTAGAGTCAACGGCCAGCTAGCTAGAGATGGTGTCTCAATAAAAACACCCTGCAGAAAGAACTTTGGGCCTCTACTGTGGATTTTTTGCACTTTGTATACAGCCAGACAACATTTTCCCAAAAGCTTTGAGGATGATCAAGATGATTCTTGGCAAAGATGAGTCATGCCTTGATATTCTTTTTTGTCAACAGTTTCTTTCACCATGGAAATCTTCCATGGATGCCATTTTTGCCGGGTGTCCTTCTGATGGTGGAGTCATGAACATTGACATTAACTGAGGCAGGTGAGGCTTGTAGTTGTTTAGAAGTGGTTTTTGGGTTTTTGGATCCTTTGTGACTTCTCCACTCCACTGGCAAAAGTATTCACTCACCCTCATCCAAATAATTTAACTTGTAGTGATCAATTGGCCCCAGTTTGTTCCAGGGTTGTTCGTTTTGTCCCAGAAATTCTGTTCTGGCAAGATTGTGTATATAAATACACACACGTTTACACTCACACACACTCTGTGTGTGTGTGTGTGTGTGTGTGTGTGTGTGTGTCTGTGTAAAGTAATTCTGAGATAATGTGTTGGGCTATTCATTCTCTGCATGTTTACCGATCCACCGAAGGGTTAATGGTACATGGCTCTTAGCATTTATATAAGACTGAAACTGGTATCAGCAATTACAGAAAGTTCAAGATGTCATTGTTGGGGAACAACTATTTTCAAAGGTGTATTTACTTTTTCCACTGAAAAATAGTACAGCTATCAATATATTTTTACTGTGCAATATTACCTGTGACATGAGGTGTCTTCATTTCTGAGGTTGTTTGGAGGATCCATAGATGCTTCACTTTTCATGGAGACACAGCTGGGTGCTGGAAAGTCTGATCTCTTCATCGTGAGTTCACTGTAAACATTATAAAGTTCACATGACAGAGAATTTAAAGTCTCAAATACCAAGAGAGATAAACCTGCTTCTCATGCTGTGTGAGACTTTAGCTTAATATTCTTTATAACCTCCAACTCTTCTTACTCACTAGGGGCAGCAATGGGGATAATAATACACAGAATCTGTTCTGCAACTTGGCTCTTGCAGCTACCGGTACATCGAAGCAATCGTAGACAACTCAGAGCAGCTGAGGGAGAGTAGGAAGAAATCTCAACTTGAATCAGATCTGGCTTACTACCATGTTCTCATGTCCACATTTTCATGTGATGTGATTTCTGCTAAGACAACCTTCTTCAAGAAAATGTTGGACACAGCTGCACAAGACCCAAGCAAACTTCACGTCTTTTCATCATTACTCAATCCATCTGCTCCACCTCCCCCATCCTCCTGACTGCTGAAGACTTTGGTGACTTCTTTGATGGGAAGATTAAACAAATCTGAGAAAAATTTACTCCCACCCCAACTTCTGCATTACACAGCATAGATTCCACTTCCTGCACAGTTTTCCAATCTCATAAATGAAGACATCCAGCAAGTTATTTCATCATGCAATCCTACCACCTGCTCATTGGATCCAATTCCATCCTCGATACTCCAGACTATCTCTCAAGACCTTCCATTTATATCCACTACCATCAATAACTGGATTGATCATCTGGACAGGTAACAACAGCACTCAAAAGACATCAGCAACTACAGGCCGGTATCACTTCTTTCTATCCTTTGTAAAATTCTTGAATGCACTGTTTATAACCAAATGTCTTTATATCTTTCACAGAATAACCTCCTTGACTCTAATCAATTTGGCTTCAAAGCAACACATTGCACAGAGACTGCACTCTTGTTTGTTACAGAGAAGCTACATGCTGCAAAATCAGCCAAGATGTCATCAGTCCTCATCCTGCTTGACCATTCAGCAAAATTTGACACAGTCAACCACAACACTCTGTCACTCTTCAGGAGTCTAAGAATTTGTAGTCTAGCATGGCAGTGGTTTGCTTCCTACCTGGAAGGTCACTCATATGAGGTAACACGGGGAGGATCCACACCCTCTTCATGCCGAATTTCCACTGGTGTTCCCCAGGGCTCAGTTCTTGGGCCACTTCTGTTCTCTATTATACAAAGTCCCTTGGTGATGTCATATCCTCAGATGGCTTCTCATACCACTGCTATGCAGATGACACTCAACTTGTTCTTTCTTTCCTCAGATACTGAGGTTTCTGCCCGAATCTCTGAATGCTTGGCAAGTATCTCCTCATGGATGGCATCTTACCATATGATGTTTAATCCCAGCAAGATCGAATTGCTGTTAATCCCAGGTGACTCATCCCTACAAGATCTTGAAATCTACATGGACAATACTGTGAAAATGCTCACTCCTTCAGACACTGCACAAAGTCGGAGTAACCAGATAAGTACCCGTCCTTCTCCTCTCATATCACTTTCTCAATCATGTCGATTTCTTCTCTTTAAGATCTGAAGGATTCATCCATTTTTTTTCAGGAAGACAACTCAGATACTTGCTCAATCCCTTGTCCTCTCAAGACTAGATTACTGCAATTCATTCCTGGTAGGTCTACCTTTGACTATTTGACCTCTGAAAATGATACCGAATGTAGGTGCACAGCTTGTTTTCAACCTTCCCAAATTTTCCCACACCACGCCACTGCTACAATCTCTCCACTGGCTTCCTGTAGCTGCTTGCATTCAATTTAAAACGCAAATGCTTACCTACAAAGCCAAAAATGGACCTGCACCTTCCGACCTCAAAGCACTTGTCACACCTCGCACTGCACCATGTTCTCTCAGATCCTCCAGCACTGCAAGACTGATCTCTACCTCTACCAATGGACAAGGGAAAAATGCAATATTATAAATATAATATATTCACTGCTAGAGACTTTAAAGCACTTCTGTAAGTTGCTCTGGAAGAGCATCTGCAAAATGCTGTAAGTCTAAAGCAATGGAAGGAAAATCAAACGGTCTCAGAACATGCATATGTCCCAGAAACTCTGAGCAAACAGTGACCGCTAAATTCTGGGACATGTTTAGTTACCCCTTGTTTGAGGGCGGCGTCCCATCTGTGTTCAGATCAATGTTCTCCATTGTTGGATATAAGTGGATACACACAGCTCATGGACATGGGGCAGTGGTGGTCTAGTGGTATAGGGCGCTGGATCGCTGACCCAAAGGTTGGGGGTTCAAGTCCTACTCTCCACAAGGTTGTCACTGTCCCCCCCAGTCAGCTAACTGGGTTATCAAAGGCGGGCCATGTCTCTCACTGTCTATGGTGAGAGGCATTTAAAAGAACCATTGCTGACTTTCGTAAAGACTAGGCTGCAAAGTCGTCATCGTGTTTCTGTCCCTTGCTAAAAAGGGTTGTGACAGGAAGGGCATCAGACGTAAAAAAAACCTCTGCCAAATCAAACATGCGAATCAGATGATTCGCTGTGGCGACTCCTGAGTAAAAGGGAAAAAGTCGAAAGGAAGACAGACACAGCTCATGGACACAGTGCTGAGTTCTAAAGACACCAATCTCTTCTGATGGGAGGGATTACAATCCAAAAACAAAACAAATATGTGGTTATAATTATAAAGTAAAACCTTTCACATCTTTAAACAACGTTAAAATGTAGCTGCTTTAATAAATAACCCTCACAATTATAATCACCAAATGATTTGTTGACAGTAAGGACATTGTCAGAGTAATGGAGGATCTGGGGTCTGTCCCAGAAAAACTGGGAGTCAGGGAGGAACACACCCTGGATGGAAACAGATATGATTCTAGACCATGTACATTGATGAGAAGAGGAGAGAAGGGCACAACTGATAAACTCGAAATATAAAAAGCAGAACGATTCAGAGTAAAAGGAGTTTAAAACATTATGCAGCAACAGAATCTCTGTGTGTGTGTGGACTAGGCTGCACCGTCATGCAGGACAGTGTTTAAAAGAGAGACATCAAATAAAACCACATTCGTCCTCAACAAAACACTTACTTTACTCGGCACTCCATAATGTGGGACATTAATCCCCCCGTTTCTGAGATTTCATGCTTCTACTACAACAACAAAATAATTAGAAGCTGTGACAGAAACGTTTTCGCTGACTGAAAACTGCGTCACTTCCGGTAATGAATTGTTCAGGGAAAGAATCGACTCTTTTCGACGAATTTGAAATAGAGACAAAAATAAAATTAACTCGTTTTTATTCTTTCGGGAAGACTCGGTGTTTTTGTTTTTGTTCTATTTATTATATTGTGTCTAATATATTGTTAATAAATAGTTCAATACGGATTCCGGTTCCGGTGATTCTTGTGTGGATTGATTCACTTCACTTCAGTTCACTTCTCCCTTAACATCCGGGGATGTCTTTGGGGCGCCTTCATGGCGAGACTTGGGCGGATTTGGCCTGGCGGAGTCCATCCCTCTCCAGGTCGTAGAAACATTCTGACGTCTTTGCAGTTTCTCTTTACCAAAGTCAGCAATGGTTCTTTTACATGAACCTCTCACCATAGGCAGTGAGAGACATGGCCGGCCACACTGGGAGGACAGTGACAACCTTGTGGAGAGTGGGACTCGAACCCACAACCTTTTTCAGCGATCCAGCGCCCTATACCACTCGGCCACCACTGCTGTGCATTCAAAGTGTCTTGGGGATTATCTGGTGAGATAAACGCTTTTACTGCAATGGTTTAGGACTACAATTCCCATCACAGTTATAAGATAATAAACTGATCATATTAAACGGTCGTGAAGTTTCTGCGACTTGGTTTGTATTTTTATCTGGTTTCATCTAAATGAGGATGGGGTTCTTTTCTGGGTCTGGTTCCTCTCAGGGTTTCTTCCTCACCACCGTCGCCACGGTCTTGTTCAGTAGGGAGTTGTAGGGTTTATAGAGAAAACTTTGAATTCTTTATTAAATTGGTTTTTACTGTGTAAAAGGTGCTTCACAACCAAACCCTCAACAAATAAAACTGAATTGATCCGAAATGTAAAAATGACCTGCACTGTGTGAAAGTGTTTTATAAACACTACATGGAAACACACACACACACACACACACACTCTTGTTTGTTTTCTATTTTAAAGTGTGTACATGGACACCACCTGCTCCGGTTTTAATTGAAGAATCATCCACCATGCACTACTTTAATCCTGACAAGAGTTCAGTTCATTTTCTGTAACCGCTTCATCCTAATTAGGGTTGCGGGGAGGCTGGTCCCCATCCCAGCCAACTCAGGGCGACGGCAGAGTCTACCCTGGACAGCTCGCCAGGCCATCGCAGGGCCCTGACAGAGGACTAATCAAATCACACAGCTTTACTAAATTTGTTTATTCACACTTATTTCAGATCTCCAGATAAAAATAATGAGCAGCAATAATAATAAAAAAAAAAAAACATCCAGATTAAATAAAAGAATTTTTATAATCTTATATAATGAAGGTTTCCTTACTGAGCACTGTACACCATGAATCAAGCCCTTGTAACCAATCAGAGTTAAGAATTCAGCAGCAAGGTGGTGTGATGTAAAAACACATTTGTCACATCACATCATCAGAAAGGAAGATGATGAATCATGACACGTTTCAGATTCTGTTTTCTGGAGCCATCCATCAGTTTATTGCAGGACAAAAACAAAAAACAAAAAAACAACAAAAACAGACAAAAATGCTGAACATTGATGTAGCGTACAAACCAGAGTGTCGACCCGTTACCCCTCCTTCACGTACACAAAAAAATAAATCAACACCCCTCAGCATGACACACGTGTTCAGTGTAACACACAAACCCAACACATTCAAATAGCACAGCAGTGTTTCATAAAAACAATACACACAGTGTACAGAAGTCAACAGGTCACTCACTCAGTACGAGTCCAGTTGGGTTTCCTCGTTCAAGCATTTCTGGAGCCAGAGAGCCAATATCTAGTGTTTCATCTTAACTGTAGTGTCCACATGATGTTCCTGGCTCCCAGCTTAAAAAATAGAAAAAAAAAAAAAAAGAAAAAAAAATCCACTGTACCCTGTTGGAGCTCAAGAGTTGCTCAGTAAAGATATTAAAGTAGTTAAATTAGAATAAAATCAATTAAAAATATCTCCAGTTCACTGCAGAGTCGGTTTGCTTCATGAACATTGTGTCCACAAACAGCAGGTCAGAGACAATCCCTCTTCAAACTGTCCAATCAAACGATGTTAATTAATATCTACAGGAGGAAGAATTTGGACTAAACCCCAGCAGTTGCTGAATGGCATCGCTTGCTTCAGGACTTTGCGTTTTCTCAGAATAAACTCCTCGTCTGTGTGATGTCATTACGTCGCTCTAAGTTGAGGTCTGGATGCATCACCGCGGCTTCACTCCGATCGAAGCTGATAAATAATAACGGATCCTAATAATGGATACACGCATCCTCATACTGGTTTCGTCATGTACTGTGATCGAAGCGACGTGAAAGATGAGAAGTCACGCAGGAACGAGCAATACAGCAAAGCCATGACATCACCATACTCGACACTATCCATCCACGTTAATGTAGGAGTTTCACCTGAACGTGATCAAGCTCTGCCCACAACAGGTGTGCCCAAAACCACTCTCAGAATGATACTGTCCATCATGATATCAACAACTGACATTTTGCCCACATCTGTACCGCTCACTCACTCACTCTCTCATTTGCTTAATTCTAGGGTCACAGGGAGGCCTGAGCCTATCTCAACCGACACCATGTGAAGGTGGGAAGCACACTGAACAACAAACCATTACATAGCCAACACACACATTCGCCAACACCTAGGGGCAATTTGGAACAGCGAGTAAAACCAGAGTACAAAGAGGAAACCATGCAAGCATGAGGAGAACATGCAAACGCCACACAGAAACACCTTCGCCAAGCCCACGACTCAAACCCTGAACCTTCTTGCTTGCAAGATGGACGTGGCCTACTCTGCACCGTCACTGTAAAATTCATCACAGAATCTTCAATGGTGAAACAAAGCATTCGAGCTGAATAATGTGTGAGAGTGTTCGATTTTTGTTCTGATCCAATTCCAGTTCTGTGTTCGGATAAACCGTGGGGTTAAAAAGCTGTAAAAGTCATTACTCCGGTGATACGAACAATTGTCAGTTATAAACAACGACAGCATTCCGTGAGTGAAATGTGGAAAGATAAATCTGCACCAGCTAGTTTTCTGTCTCCGTCGCAGAGCCCAGATGCAGTTCATCCGCTCAGGCAGGAACCATAATGTGACAAAGTGTCACTTTCACACATGAAGGTAAAAACCAGATCAAAACCATTTACAGTTAATTTTTTCATTAGCTTGAGGACTTTGAATCGTTAAAGAGAATTAGTGTTAATAATTGTAAAATGTCAAACTATATCTACATACAGAAAAATAAAAACTAAAACAGAAACTCCGCCTCATCCTCTACTGATGGGATAATAAAAACACGCACAGGAAGTGAAGAAAAACCGCAATAACACTGTTAGATCAAAAGTCCTCTGTTAATTCCTAGATTCCTGATTTTAAACGTTTACTCTACAGGCAGAATCATTTGACTTGAGAAATAAGCGGAGGAACTCAAAACCCTTTGAAACCGAATCCTGTTTGTCGACAGAAGAGAGACGAAGGTTCTCCCTCTTTCCTCTCATTATTCACCTTTAAGGTGAGGTGGAGGAGGTCACCTCAAGAGGGATTAAAAAAAAAAACAAGAGGAAAAAGAAGAAAAATAATAATAGGGGGTGGGGGGAGTAAGTTTAACAGCAGCAGGTGGAGTCAAACCACCCTGGGAGTGGGGTGGGGTCCCTCTCTCACAGGACAACAGCAAGAGAAGAGTTTAAGGCAGGAGTCACACAGTGGCTTGTTAAACTCTTACAGTACATGTGTGTGTGTGTGTGCACACGCACATTTGTTTGAATGTTATCTGGGCTGGAGGCGAGCGCCCAGGCCTCTCCGTGCCTGTGTGAACTGCCTCTGCTGGGCGAGGAACGACTGAGCCTGACCAGGAACACCAGCGCGCTCGTTCACCACCTTCTGATGGAGAGCCATTCCCTACACACACAAAATGAACAGTTAGACGATTTTCTCTCGACACAGTTATTGTAACTTATTATTATTTTAAATAAAGGGTTAAAAAGGCACTACAGGGTGTTACAATGCATCATACTTTTTATTTCTTATCTTGACTTTTTTTTATATTTACATGAACAGCCACAAAACCAATTACATCATATAACACCTGGACAGTCAATTATAAGTTTTATTAATAGTGTTAGCTGTGCAAATTATCAGTTACTATGGAAACAGTGATGTCACAATAGTGGGAAAAATATATTTTTACCATCTTGTACCATGCACTGATGATCAGCTTCTCCTCCTGATCATGTCGTGACCGACTCTTCTCAAAGTTTGTCTACACACAGATAACAAGTAAAAACTTCAGTGCATTGTGAAGACACTATGGACCACAAGGGGGCACTCATCACCCTCAGATGGCTCCTAATTACAACCACTGGCAAAAATTATGGAATCATCAGTCTCGGAGGATGTTCATTCAATTGTTTAATTTTGTTATAAATGATTACATAACACATGACATATCAGAAGAAACATTTGTGTTCAACTCGTGAGCATACCTGCTACAAATTAGTATGTTCATAGTATAACACTATCATTCAAAATGTCACAACATTTACTCTGCACTAGTAAACAGTCTTACACTGTACATATTGCATAAATTTATTTAAAAAAATGGACTCACCAGGCAGTTTGTAGTTTTGTTTTCTCCATTTTTTCTTTTCGGCGTGTTTACTACCCTCACAATTCTGTTTCAGTGCCAACCAACCTTTACCTCCATAATTGATCACTTTCCCGTTGCACAGACCGCAAAGTGCTTTCCCCGTATCTTTATGTTTGTAAATGAATTCCGATAGTGGGTATCCGTCTACTACTTTTTCCAGCCACAACCAGTTCCATGAATTTTCGAAAATTCTGATATGTCCTCTGATGTCGACAGATGATGTTCTTGCATCCGAATGTTATCGTGTAAGTTTAGGATCATGATCTTTTTCTGGATCATGTGAGGGAATCCTAAGTGTGATATATCTCAGCTGTATCTCACCTCCAGATGTTGGATTCTGCGGTCTTTCTCAGACAGCTGGTTCCTGAGAGCCTGAACCTCAGGAGCAGAAGGGCTGGATTTCTGATTCGGGTCTAGAGTCTTTATCACCTACACACGTGTAATGCAACATTTTAAAAGGTAATAAGTCTTAATTAGAAAAAGTCCATCAACAGAACAGTGAGATGCAGTTACAGGGCTGAGTCAAGTACACACACACACACACACCAGGAAGAGGTGCGTAAAAGCGTTTTCTTGAAGCTGGAGTGTATCGGTTGTGTGGGTGTTGTATAATCAGTGAGAGTTCAGTAGGTAATGTTGCACTAGTTGAGTGAGAGCAGTTCATATCCCAGCAGTGCTGACACACAGAGTTTCAGTCACACTCTTCCACAGAACTCTTCACCCTCTAGTCTTTCATCGGAATAAACGCCACAATGACCCACAAGTTAAAATTGTAATGATATATTTTTAGCAAAATTATAACTCGTTTTGAAAAGCTGCCGATATTAATGCAGATTTTAATCTGAATATTTATTTTATGTAAACATGATTTAAATTTTTTGTTTTTTTTAAATTTGCAGGTTTTAAAAATTTAAGACAGGAATGCATGTTCATATTGTGTGCCAATGAAGTCAAGGATCGTGATATGATATTGCCCCACAGTACAGGACGACCTTATCGAAATACTCCACAACAAAACTACAATGAACAAACCGAAATGTGTTCATCACAGAACGTTATGTGGATCCCGTGTGTGATCAGCGGCCCACTCATCATCGTGTTTTTATTTTTATAAACTTGACAGGGTTGTCCATAGGTGTATCTGTCTGTCTTCCTTTCGGCTTTTTCCCTTTTACTCGGGAGTCGCCACAGCGAATCATCTGATTCACATGTTTAATTTGGCAGAGGTTTTTACGTCGGATGCCCTTCCTGTCACAGCCCTTTTTAGCAAGGGACAGAAACACGCTGACGACTTTGCAGCCTACTCTTTACGAATGTCAGCAATGTTTCTTTTACATGCCTCTCACCATAGACAGTGAGGGACATGGCCCGCCTTTGATAACCCAGTTAGCCACAGGTGTATCTGATATCAACAATCCTGTGCTAAATTTTACACATCTGACTTTTTACATGACCACATGCCTATTTCATATGTCCGCCGTGACCTTGAAATGTAGGGCAAGGTGACCCAGTTTCGAAAGACTGGCTGTTCATGCCATAGGGACGATTCAGGATAAATAAAAAATAAATTTATGGCCCCGGTAGAGTGTTAACAATTAGTTCCTGCAACAAATAGTTGGTGATATGCTTTGAGAATTAACTTAAGTTTTTTCTTTTATCATTTATATTACATTAATAACAATACAGTGGTACCTCACTTTACAAAATTAATCCATTTCAGAGCGTTTTTCGTAACCTGGATTTTTCATAAGTAGAACCGCATTTTACATGTAAAACACGTGATTCGTTCCAAGGCCCCCAATACTACCCATAAAAATGATAAAAGCATACCTTTTAAGGTACTTACTTTGTGTTGACCATGTCTTCTTAGCAGAGTTATAATCTTACAAATGTTTATGCTAGGTTAAAAACCTGAGCCAAAAAATAGTTGCAATGAGCACACTCAAAAACTCATGAACAAACTGCTGCTCAATGGAGCTGTGTCATCCCTCCTAGCCAATGGGAGGGAGCTGCGTTATCATTCCTAGCCAATGGGAGGCCAGCGGGGCAGGATGTTGGTAGATAGTCAATGGAAAGCAACTCGTGCATTGTAAGAATTCTTGAATGGCGCGTTTGAATGTCACGTTTGGCGTGTTTCGTAAGGAGAACTTGTTTCGTATACAGAGAGACAAAAAAGTTTTTCCAAATCTGGATTTTTCATTTGCTGGGATTATGGTAAGCTGAGGTACCACTGTAATAATAATAATAATAAAAAAAGGAAAGCTCAAGTTACATCTTCCTGCATGAGAGTAACATAACTAGAGCTTTTCTTTTATTATTAGGCGTCCTGTTATTTTGCCTCAGGAACTAACGTTTAAAACTGAGGAACTGGGGGTCATGACCTCAAAACCAGCTGTCTGGCTTGTGATTGAGATAGACAGATAGCACGAAAAAGGACGCGAGAGCTCACCCTCCGAGCTTTTTCCATGTAGTGCTTGTATCTCTCCTCCATCTGTCTCATGTCCTCATCCTTCTTTCTCAGAATCGTCTGCAGCTCATCAATCTTCTTTGCCACTGAGACACACACACACACGACTCATGTTTATTTCTTCCTCTCAATCTTAGTGCAATAGAAATATATAGCACTGGACTTCAGTCAGTAAGGAAGGGGCGTATGTATAAACTTGGGTGTGATGGAGTTAAATCTGTGAAATGTTTTATAGAAGAAGTTTACTGTTGCTGTCCGCGCCAGGCTCCAGATCATCGATCACTTCTCGTTTCTTCTGCAGATCAGAGTGGGCTTCATGTAGCTTTTCTCTTCACACACACACACACACACACACACACACACACACACACGATTAGCTCCCCTCTGATCATACACTAGGTTGGCGTGTAATCGGTTGCTCATCCCATGAACCCCTACTCACAGATGCTCCTCCAGTTTCTTCTTCAGTAAAGATGACTAAACAGGGGAGGGAAAAAAAGAACAAAAATGTCTACACATGTATCCAAGCTGCAAAATTCCTCACCTTAGGACTGTTAGAAGTGTTACTTATCATTAATATCTAAATAAAAGCCAGAAAAGACACGGTGAAGTGCTTAATATTTCACCATTGGTGCTCATGTTAACAGAACACAGAGGGGCGATACTTACCATGACCTAAGAAGAAGATGATTGGTTGATTGAGTGGGGTCGGCAGGGAGAGACAGAATCAAGCAGGGGTTTAATTCATCACAGCGTAAAAATAAACAAAACGTGTTACCATTCAAACACAAATCAACCAACACCAAGCAAACCAACAGCAGCAGCAGCCGCAGTCTGACTACAGAAGCACATCATCAAATAACATTCTAGATCTCCCTTGGTATTCATACTGGACTAAAAACGTAGCTCATCAGCTCAGAGACACCGCTGGAGCTACAGCACTAATGCAGCTAACACTGCCATGTTAGCTAACTTCATATTTCTTCCATACAAATTAAGGGGGCGTGGCTCTAAACCTTACCCAGAGTTTAAAGTTTGGAAGAATTAATTTGTTTGGCGGATGACCTGACCTGTGGCAGGTGAATCGGAGGAGTGGCAGACATAGAGCACATGTTCCTCAGATGGTTACTGTTCAGGAGCCCGTGGAAACTAACGAGTAATGGAACTCCACAGGACAAACTCGACAAATTCAGGATAAGTACAGTATAACTACCATACATGGAATGGGTCTTTAACCGGTTCGATACTGTCCGGTATCACGAGTCTACAGCAGCAACGGAGACGGCTTTCACCACCGATTCATTTTCATTCACAAAGTTTCTATCTAGAAGACATCTGTTGACTCTCTTCAACTGCGGTTTACTAATAAACAGAGAGAGGAAACTGTGCACATTTAATTTATTCCTGCACTTCTGTCATCAGATCACTGCTAACAAAGTGTCACTTAACAATGTATGCATGCAAATCAAGCGTGTGTGTGTGTGTGTGTGTGTGTGCAGAATCTTACATCCTCAGCTTTATTATCCTGCTCCTGCAGAGCTCTCTGTAGATCCTCAACCTGAGAACGCAGCTCTCCAACCTGCTGCAGACTCAACCTGAGAGAGAGAGAGAGAGAATCGTGCATCCCAGGTGTCAACACTTCTGCACTCCCACCATATAGAGATCACAGCACAGAAATTAAATTTATTTTGTTCTAATTATTAGATTTTTTTTATTATTTATTTAAGATATTAAGTGCTTTTAATATAAAACATTCAAGTTATAACGTATGCTTTGCCATTGTACATAAAGTTATGCAACTAAAATGTATTGAATTATTACAAATATAAAAGAGAGAGGGAAAGATAGAACTGGAGTGAAGAAAGAAAGAAAATAGGATGGTAAGACTGGTGATAAAATGAAGGGAGAGTTGATTTTGTGTATTTGGACATTGGGTGAAGTCGCAGGAAGTGCAATGTATCGGTGGCGAGTGAAATGAACAGTCGAAAACCAGACTGAAAACTTTTAAAAGTGAAACTTCACCTCTTCACAAATCAAGATGAAGTGAAATGTTAAATGTTACTTTTCCACAGTGAAGAATTCAATTCTTCATACAAAAGTACTTTATTAGATTTCAAACACACACAAAAACTGTTGTGACCTTGTAACAAGGTCAGTGGCTTCCAGTCCTGAGACCTTCCTGAGGGGAACCCGTCCACCAAATTTAAAGATTGTGTCATTTCCTCTTGAAGTTACTGCATGAACAATGTTCGAGAAGCCGAACACACAAGAAAATGACCCATCCCCCCCACCCCAATTTCACCATCGAAGGGAACCCATACACCAAGTCGATGATCCTACATCAAGTTATCACGCTAAGAAGTGGCACGGATGGACGGATGCAACCCATTGCTATCCCTTTGTTGATGGCAGAGGCCGAGAATATGCTAAAATACCAGTAATTGTTTTTTCTCCCACATGAAGATCCTGAGATACAAGAAGCTGATCCTGCAGTTCTAAACTTCTCGTCATAAGAACCCTATTCTGATTAAAACCTGCGTGTGTGTGTGGGGGTTTTGAGGTTTCATTATTCCATACAAAGCATTACCATATGGTGTCATACATAAACTCTGTCGTCACAGCCCTTTGATTTGTTGTGTTTTTAATGGAAAGTGCATCAACAGGCTGTAGATTTCACCCCCAGCAGCCATGCAGAGTGTGGGCAAAGATTGTGATGCAATCTGTTGATTTATCAGCCCACACTCTGCTTTCTACAGATGGGAAATGATGCATGCACATGCGCGCACACACACACGGTGTAGGCATGATCACACGTACACAGTTTTCGGAAACGGACCTAAATGATGAGGCAATTCATACACCGTGCACAAAAAAAGAAAGAACCCCGACACATCATGATGAAAATGAGAACCTGTTCTGGGTCTCCAGTGTGTTCTGACTGCGCTGCGTCTCCTCGAGCTGGGCCTGCACCTCCCCGAGTCTCTGTCGGTACGTCTCCTCCTGAACACACAGCATCTTGTTCTCGTTCTGAAGACGCACCACTGTCTCCCTGCAACAAAGAAGAGAAAAACAGAAACCCGATCAGAGGGGGATACCGGGAGAACCGGCTCAGACTGCATGCACTTTAAAACAACCGATCAGATAAACAGCATTGGCTTTGGTTCTGCATCAGTTTTAATTTAGTATCATCAGCAACAATAATAATTTACCTACAGTCACACACATCACAGTTACAATCATCACAGGACGGAGTCTGAAAGAAAATGGCTGTACTGTGTGTGTATCTTTACTTGAATTCTGTGGGCATAATCTCAGATGCCAGGTTGCCCACTGCATCACCACCAGAACCCAGAGAACCTGCAAGCATCAACACACAAGCTCAGCATTACTAGTTTATTAGTGATAACCACAGTACCACAGATACAAGATAGAGGGAGAGAGAGAGGGAGATGAGGAGAGAACGAGAGAGACAGAGGGGAAGAGTGAGAGAAACAGAGAGATGAGATTAAAGTGAGACAGACCGATTCTCTTGTTTAATGCAATCAGAGATTGTAACTTGCAGCAGGTTTATCCAAAATATAACTTTTATATAAATATTTCACAGAATGTTAATTATTAAATCACCAATTCAGAGTTTTAAAAAAAATATTATTTTTATCGGAATGAGACGAACCTGGCTGGCTGAGGACCTCCTGCTGGACTTGAACACATCGAAGCTCCTCGTTCGTCTCTCTAAGTGTGTCCCGCTCACATTTCAACCTCTACACACACACACACACACACACACACACACACACACACACACACACACACACACACACACACACACACAGTAGGTGTTTTATTACATGGAATTATAGTAAGCCCAACACACACACACACACACACACAGAAGGGTTTTTAGGTTTGTACCTCTTTCTCTTGAAGCAGAGATTCATATTTGTCGTGAAGGTTTTTGTACTCGAACTGCCATCTCTCGGCCTTCACAGCCTCTGTGGAGTGTTTGGTGTGAAGGTTGTGCACCTGTAAGCATGAGAGAGAGGAAACTCTGGTATCATGGCGCAGGACATCATGCCGTGATCCTGTGTTTGTGTGTCAGGTTGCACCTGTCTCTTGTAGGAGTCCAGCTGTGTGCGTCCGGCGTTGGCCCTGCGCAGCTCTTCCTCCAGCTCGCAGGTACGCTGCATGTACACAGTGTTTTTTTCCTCCAGCAGACGCACCTGTCTGCGCAGGTCTCCTAAATCTTCCAGCTTACGCTTGTACGTCTCTACCAGCGCCTCCATGCGGCTCACGCGATCTGACGAGTGTCTGAGAGACAGAAGAGTTGTGCTTTAGTCAAGAACCTTACGATA